>ML213594.1:0-38186 GCA_004379715.1 Crucibulum laeve
CTCTTTCTCTTAAGTTGATAGTTTGCGTATCGACCTCGGCACTTTCTTAGTAGATTGTGTTGACGTGCCTGACAGTTTCCATTCTCTCTCATTCCCTCCTTGGCTCACTCAGTGACCAAGATATTAGCCCTTGCAACATTATTTTTCAGCAGGATAATGATCCAAAGCATACATCGAAGCTGGCAACTGCATGGTTCCAGCAGAATCATATTCGAGTCCTGCCCTGGCCACCATCCTCGCCAGACCAAAACATTATTGAGCCAGTCTGGGATCGTCTTGATTGCCAAATCCGGCAGCGTGAAGTTCAGCCGCGAAATCTGGATGAGCTATGGGTCGCTTTACAAGAGGAATGGTCAAAATTGGATATTGGATATATCCATAAGTTATATTCTTTAATTTTTCGCAGAATTGAGGCATGTTGTTTGGCAAAGGGAAGGCGGACCAAGTATTAATGCTGGAGGTAAGTTTTGTTCCTTGTTGACTTTTCCTTGTTGAATGCCGTCCTCATCTTTCTTCTTTGTTTTTTCAGAAATTACACTATCAATGTTATGTCTTTTTTCAGTACATAGAATTTAATATTTTGTCAATTTCTTCTCACATTAGCATTGTATGGACCAGTAGCTACAATGTGTTATAATTTGGTAGTTAATTAATCTCAGAAATTTAAAGAACGAGCAGTCCACTTTGGTGCGAGGGTGAAAAGTGGTCACGTGCATTTTGATCTGCCGCCACTGTACATATGTGATCGTTCGTTGTTCTATCTTTACACCTGTCACCTACAAGCACCCACATACTTTATACTTTTCACCTACAAGCACCCACATATCTATCCTCTTCACAACAATGGTTTGGCAACATTACAGCTATTTATCTGGCGCCCAGCGTTGCGCACCTCGTGACTGTCCTGAGGACGTAACTACCCAGATATATATTCACATTTGACCAACGGCAACCAGGCGCCTCATTCTCCACCTTCAGTTGCAGCCGTCGAGCCTGTCGAGCAGCGTCTCAAGACATCAATCCGTGTATCATGGCGCCGACGATGAACCGAACCTACTGCTTACCTTTTGTCACAAATGGCTGCCCTCGCGGTCATCTCTGTCGGCTTAGGCACGACATTCGCAAATGCTCTTGTGGTCTAGTCATTATCCACAAAAACTTCTTGCCGCATATTAGAGGGAAACGGCATCAGAAGCTTCTTCAGCAAAAGCGAAGAGAAGAGCATGAAGCGGCGCAAAGGAGTAATGGAGTGAGTAATTACATATTTCATTGGAAATGGCTGTCAATTTGTAACCACCCTTCAATAGGCAAATGTGCATGCAGGTCTATCGAATGCCCAGGAAATTATCGAAATCTGTCAGAACTGTGGAAAGGCTTTGACCGCCTCTGAAATTGGACCCCATAAAGCGGAGCACTTGCGTCAGCAACATCTAGCCGAAATCCGTGCAGAATTAGAGGAGGCTGAAAGGAATAAGGAGGGAATCAAAGTGGCCTGCGAAGATGGGGTAGATTTTGGCGTTTTGGAGGCCGAGGAAGAATACATGGTGGAGCTCTTGATCGCAGTCAACAACACCAATACCTCTAGTTCTGTTGCTCTGCAGAGTTGTCGCATGCGTTCATCGACTCGAAACGATGAGTATGGGAAAACGTGCGCTTATTACTCGAGTGTTTAAAAATGAACCTTGTGTGCTGATTTTTGCAAACGTATAGGTTCTCTGCTCGTCTGAAGGGAAAATCAAAGTTGATTCACAATGGCCAATCTCGATTCATAAGCATCGTCTACCATCCTGCAGATGCTGGTCGGTATGAGGATACTCTCGAGCTTGTCTTCGTAAACCCTCAACCTAGGCGTACGTTTATCATCACACGACGTATACTGGCTACCGTTGGTTCTCGTGAAGACCACGAGCAGCTCAGAGCTAGGGCTCCGTACGTTGAACGGAAAACGATTCGAACCAATGTCGATGGAGAGATCATTCCTAGTCTACGACCTCCTACCTGGACAGCTACGATTTGGGCTGAATGGCTTCCCCACTATAAAGCACCAGATCACTTAATCACTGCTGCATTTGGACCGAATGTTCGTAATCACAAGACTGCTATAAAGGGTATTAGACGATGCATGCCTGCGACTTTCGATGTGAATACTCACGGGAAATGGTTCCAGACTCTGCTTCATGTGGAGGAAGAACAAATGAGGTGTGTAGTGTTCAAGTTTGTGTCCTATCTTGAGAAAAGCTTAACGGAACATTTTCACCGTTTAGGTTGGATTTGGACGCCTATTCACTAAAGGATGCGACATTAGAAGCCACCCCTCCACGCTACGCGTAAGTCGCTCATCTGATCATTGAACGAATTCCGAACTCATGGGTGGCAACAGGCTCAAAGTCGAGGGTCTTGCCGAGAATCGTCCATCAGTGCTAGTTGGCGATTTCATTCTCGTCTCCCACGTCGGTAGTGAGGACGCCAACGAGAAACGCAAATGGTATGAAGGACGCGTCCATCAAGTACACCAAAACCACGTTACCCTGCGTTTCAGCGACTCGTTCAGTACCTACCGAGGAACGAAGTTTGATGTCAAATTCGTCTTGAACAGATTGCCACTCAGGCGCATGCATCATGCTTTGAACAATTCGTTCAAACCTGCAAGGGTATTATTCCCAGGTCCTGAACATGTTGCGGGACTTAGAAGGGTTACGGCTGCCCAACGAAGCAGCTTCGTCCCCATCTACCGCCCACTTCGTGAAGATGAAGAGCAAATGGAAACTATCGCTGCGATTGTGAACCAGGATCCTGGAAGCGTTCCGTTCGTCGTCTTTGGACCGTAAGCGATTGATTTCCCGATCTACCCTACTTTTGCTCACGAGCACTACATAGACCTGGGACTGGTAAAACTGTAACAATCGTCGAGGCCATGCAACAAATCCTTCTCCTCAATCCCGAGGCTCGCATTCTCGCATGTGCGCCGAACAACTCAGCAGCTGATCTAATCGCTCAGAAACTCGTGAATTTGGGCAAGTCGCAGATATTTAGGCTGAACGCCCTTTCACGCAAGATTTCTGAGCTGCCCACAATGCTGGATGATTTCGCTCTCATCAATGGCAACGAAGTATTCGCAATCCCTACGGTTGAAGTGTTGGCAAAATACCGCGTTGTCGTCTCCACTTGCTTATCAGGAGGGGTGCCCGCACAGCTTGGAATTAAGAGAGGGCACTATACCCATATCTTCATTGACGAGGCTGGACAAGGTAAAGAGCCAGAGGTTCTGATTCCTATTAAGAGCATCGCAGATGCAAACACGAATATCATTCTTGCTGGTGATAACCAACAGCTAGGACCTGTTGTGCATTCGCCATTCGCCAGTACCTTAGGTTTGAAGACAAGCTACTTGGCGAGGATTATGGATCGTGATATTTACAGTTTGGATTCCCGCAGCCCCGGTGGTCGTGGTATAAAGTGAGTGCATCTTTCTCTTACTTAGCGGATGACTTAGCCTAATTTTTTAGTATCGTGAAACTCGTCAAGAACTTCCGGTCCCATCCTGATATTTTGGAATTCTCAAATAGCCAATTCTATGGCTCTGAGCTAGAATGCTGTGGTGATCCAGCGATGACTCATAGCCTTGAGAACTACGAGGAACTTCCGAAGAAGAGGTTCCCAATCATCTTCCATAGTATCAATGGTAAAGACCAACGCGAGTCATCCTCGCCATCGTTCTTCAATATCGATGAGGCCACCCAAGTCAAGAAGTATTGTTTGAGTCTTGTTAACGACAGGAAGAACGGCATTCGTGCGTGCTAATCTACCTCGCATTCCCCTTCAAAACCTTACAACTTTATTATTCTGCTTTGCTAGGTGCTGGACACATTGGTGTTATCACCCCTTACCACGCTCAACGATGCAAGATTCTCGACCTCTTCCGTAAAGAATTTAAGCTCAGTGGTATAAAAGTTGGAAGTGTGGAAGAATTCCAAGGACAGGTATGTTGAACATTCAAACAAACAGAGCGCCGACCCAAAGCCTTCGTTCTTCTAGGAACGCCGCATCATTGTGCTGTCCACAGTCAGAAGTAATACGGAGTTTGTAACATCGGATATCCGAAGATCACTTGGTTTTGTTGCTAATGGACGACGATTCAACGGTAGGCAATCAAACTCCTCAATATGTCATGACAGTCTGCTGAGACCGCATATTCAACAGTGGCTGTAACCCGCGCACAAGCCCTCCTTATCGTTATCGGTAACCCAACTGTACTTTCACTCGACCCGTTATGGAGAGCCTTCCTGAACTACATTTACCTACGTGGCGGATGGAAAGGGAAGAAGATTGACTGGGATCCAGATGATCCTGTCAATCCACCATCGGGCTCACAAGCCTACGACCGCCAAAGGAAAACCCAGGCTGAAATTGAGATGGAGGAAACTATTCAACGCCTGCGATCCTTGATTATGCATAAGCACGAAGACTCTGACTTCGAGATCGACGACGGAGATGACTCAGATTCAGATGTTGTTATAGTCGAACGACCCATTTTGCGGGAAGCAGAGTAATTACTATATGATTTGTTTGGGATATTGTATCTAGGGCTTCTGTTATATGTACATGTTGTCTATTTTGAAATTGCAAGTTGACCAATCGTTGGTTGATTCCAAATGTACTTGACTTGAGCAGCTAAACGATATCTACGCGTTGTGGACGCGTCGCGTCTCCAGTGTCGTGAGCGGAGATTTAAGTTCATCACTATGACAACACTATCATCTACTCTCAGCTTCCTTTTCACCCCACTTTCGTAGCACCTTCGAAAGGTCGGTCGAAACATACATGTATAGTTTGTTAATACTAATCTGATATATGTTAAGCAGCATGTCATGTCGAACACCCTCCAGCTCCAACAGCTTGCATTCACAAACAGTGGATCCCGAGCTAGAGGAGCTTACCCGGCTGGCTGAACAACTTCAAGTAGAGGAGGCTGACTTACTGGCTCAGGAAAGAAACATTACCACCCAACTCGTCCAGAATCAAACTGCTCTAGTCCAGTTACAAACTCATTTAAGCAACCTTCAAAACGCTCGGTCGGTCGCCCTTTCCTTGCCTGTATCGATAGCAACCCGAATCTTTGTTTTATCGCTCGAACTGTCTCTTCGAGGCCCATATACGTCTGGAAATGGTAGACAAAAAATGAAAATACCCTTTGAACACTCTATATCCCACGTGTCTAAAAAGTGGAGGGAGATTGCTTTAGGTACGCCATCACTGTGGACTTGGTTCAATGCATCTGTGAGTGGTTCCGCAGATAAACTCAAGGCGTATTTGGCTCGAAGTCAGGACCAGCTGTTGGCGTTGAGGCTTGTCTCTTCTCAAAAGGCAACGCAAGATGAGTTGGTCGGCGTGTGGCGGTTGCTAACTCCTCATGCCCACCGTCTTCGATCTTTGATTTTGGATTTTTCATCTGCAAGCCAGTTGATGGTTATTTTGTCTTGGATGTCTGTCATTCCACTTCCACATCTAGTCCATTTTGCAATTGAATGTCCGAATGCCTATGACGACACCCTAGGATCCTTACAATGGTCGTACGTTCGGTCTTTCGCATACTTTTTGAGAGACGCGCCTTCTTTGCAATCTCTTGAGCTCAATGGTATTCTGCCACAATGCATTCCTTGGGAAATATATCCCATTAACAAACTTCGTCTACGTCTTCCACAGAATGAGTTTATGCTTTCGCTTAATCTGGTTCTTCCATCTTTTGCCAGCGTAACCAATCTTACTCTCGAGCTTTACCAGGCGCTCGATGGAGTGTCCATCGTGCTACCTAACTTGCTCGTTTTGAAGCTGGTATACAACCGGCCTATATCAAACCTGAGCACAGACCACAGCCTTTTCCGTGCATTCAGCAAGCTAATCACTCCTAATGTCAAGTTCATTGATATTAGATGCCAATCTGGCATCCATGCTGCCAACCTTTTCATGCTCATGAGTAATTCTGTGTCTCAGAATTACCATCACTTACAATTTTTGTCCTTCTCTTATGAACCATCAGCGTTCGTGGAGGATCGTGCACCCCTTGCTTACCGCGAACCAGGGGTCCTCGATGTGTCCAATCCGTTTGAATATGTCGAGCATCTCGCGTTTGTCAATCTGGTCGACACAAACGCCCTTTTAGCACATGTGTTCCTCAATCCAGCGTATAACGTTCCCCGCTTTCCACGCTTGCATACACTCACTTTGGAAGGAAAAGATTTAGCCAGAGACGTTACGTTTGATATTCTGACTTCGCGAAACACTATTGGCTATGAGATAGCTGAATTGAGGTTATCTTCTGAATTTGCAGATGCAGAAGGAAACGAAGAGTGTATTGAAGAGTGGGTGGAACTTGGATTTGATATTCGGATATTTGACGTGCAGGATTTCATGCACGCGCTGGATAATGGAGCAAATTGAATAATTGTGAGAATTTCAATTATGATGCTTCATCAAATCCTAGAACTGTATTATGTAGTAGGGGTGGAGCTGACTTGGCACAAAATCGGTAGAATCGGACGTACCATCGTCTTATTTGACATAAGATACCATCGCTTAACGAATGAAGACTGAAGTATGCACGTACAATGTGAGAAATTCCTGTAAATATTGTATAGCATCTGCGCAAAACAGACCTGTCCATGATTACCTATTTCAATCCATATTTCTGCCAGTAATCCCGCATGCTCTCGAGCTCCTTGGTCATTGCATTCTTCTCAAGCCATACGAGAAGGTCCCGCATCTTCAAGATTGATTTGACCCTGCCCTCGCCAATGAGACCCTCGATCTCTTGGACAGTGCTGCTAACCCCATCTTGACCGACTTCCTCCCGATCTAACGCTTGAATAACACCAACCACTTCTCCACCATGGGCCCTCACAGTCTCGATTGCTATACGAACGGCTTTGCCTGAGGTCATAACGTCGTCGAGGATGACCACGCGCTTGCCCTGTACTGAGGCGCCAACCATCTTCCCGCCCTCACCATGGTCTTTGACCTCCTTACGGTCATATGCGAATCCAACAGAAATGCCGTACTGAGTATGAAGGAGAAGAGCCGAGGTAGCAGCGAATGGAATGCCCTTGTATGCCGGTCCGAAAAGAACATCGAATTCCGGTAGCGTGCCTTCGTCATTGACGAGAGCTTTGGCGATTGTTGCGGCGTAGGCGTTGGATAGAGTAGCAAGAATAGGCCCAGTGCACAACAGCCCAGCGTTGAAGAAGTACGGAGATGTACTGTATGGTCGGTGTTACACGACATTGAAGCGATCGACTGTGCGACTTACCGGCCGGATTTCAAAGTGAAAGAACCGAACTTGAGGGCATCGACAGACATGGCTTGTTCAATGAGCGCATTTTGGTATTCTGGTAGGGAAGCGGACGCCATAACGACCTTAGAAAGAATGTTACAAAAGAAGGCTGAAGATAAAGTATTGGACCGAGTGAGGTACGATGAAAAAGATCTAATCTTTGCCTCTGATTCTAAAATTAAATAATGCATCACGTGCAGAGGTCAACCACGGGAATTGGTTTCAATTCGCTTCCGCGTAAAGTGTCAAAATATTGGTGTATAAATTTACATTTTTCAATTCTTGGACTCCACTATAGAAAATGGATTCGATGCTATCTCGATGAAAAATTCCACTTGTAAATATCTCATGACACACTGTAGTAATTATAGACTAGTGTTCGGCTATTAGTATTACGGACGGTAATTAATAGCAGCAGGCGAGCACGGCCGATCAGGATCGATCGAGTCATCCAAAATTCAGAAATTCAAAAGCATCAGATTTTGCTACTTCCTTCTCCCTGTCATGTCCAGCCAATCTACCCCCCAGTCTTCCCCCTCATCGTCTATATCGTCGTCGCCGCCACGAACACCACCAAATTTACATCAGAACAGTATTGATCCCTCAGCAAAATGGCTCGTTCAAAAGTTTGGTGGAACGAGCGTCGGCAAATTTGCAGTGAAGATTGCAGAGGACATTGTTTCGTGCGTGTTTACTCTACCATACTCGTACCATCGGCTGACACCTTGGTAGAAATTATATTGACCAGAACAAGGTCGCGATCGTGTGTTCAGCACGGTCGGGATCAACCAAGGCATTGGGAACCACCAATCTGCTCCTACGCGCTTCAGGGGAAGCGCTTCAGCGTCGTGCAAAGGCGGCGTCCAACTCTGGTACAGTCACTCCAGTGTCGCGGAGTCTATTTGGTGCAGGCTTCGACGCCTCACAATCGCCCCCAACTAGTCCTAAACCCAGCAGTCGCTCGTCGCGCTCGAGTTCTCCCCAACAATTCCCCGGCTTCACGCCGATCATCACCACGCCAGTGGTAGAATCCGTTCCGAATTTTAGCGCCACCGTGGACCTCATCAGACAAGAACACTTTACCGCAGCGCGTGCGTCCGTGCGCGATCCAGAACTACTGCAGGAACTTGAAGAAGAAATCACGCGCGACTGTGAATGGCTTCGCAACTTCCTCTTCGCCGCACAGGTATGTAGATTTCTCCGACGTAGGGCTATAGTTATTTGACTACTGTTACCGCATTACGATCCGTACTATTTTGTAGGTTGTTGATGAGATCTCCCCTCGCTCGCGCGACAGTATCATCGGCCTCGGAGAACGACTCGCATGCAAAATCATGACCGCCGTCCTACGGGACCAGGGCATCGACGCAGAGTACGTTTCATTAGAGGATATCGTCCCAGATATGGATGATAGCGATGGAACGCTAGAGCAGTCGCTTGGACAGGACTTCTACGACAGACTTTCTGTCGCACTGGGCGAACGCATCCACCTCTGCGGACCACGGGTGCCCGTCGTCACTGGTTTCTTCGGCCCCGTCCCAGGTTCCCTCCTGCGTCAAGTTGGGCGCGGTTACACCGACCTCCTCTCTGCTCTACTCGCGGTTGGTCTCCAAGCCTCGGAGCTCCAGATCTGGAAAGAGGTTGACGGGATCTTTACCGCTGACCCGCGCAAAGTACCCACCGCACGACTCATCCCCATCATCTCTCCTGACGAAGCTGCGGAGCTGACATACTACGGCAGCGAGGTCGTGCATCCGTTCACGATGGAGCAGGTCATCCGGAAGAAGATCCCCATCCGCATCAAGAATGTCGAGAACCCGCGTGGAGGAGGGACTGTGATCCATCCTGATCCAGACGCAGATACTAGCGGTGCAGCGGATTTGAATAGCCAGGTGCCGGAGCCTGTAACGTACATGGCGCTGCAGGAGACCCTGGCTATGGAAATGCATGATCGAAAACGCCTCCCGACGGCGGTGACCATCAAGGAGCATATCATCGTGCTTAACGTCAACTCCAATAGAAAGAGTGTGTCGCATGGGTTCCTTGCTGGAATCTTTGGCACGCTAGACCGGTTTGGTGTTGTGGTAGATTTGATCAGCACCAGCGAAGTACATGTCAGTATGGCCATCGAGGATAGCCTGGCAAAAAAGCTCCTTGATCGCTTGGTGAGGGAGTTACAAAAGAACGGCACTGTATGTTCATCCTATTCACTGTTTAAACATGAACTAAATTTGTAATTAGGTGTCCATTCACCGTGAAATGGCCATCCTTTCCCTCGTTGGGAAACAGATGCGCAATATGGTGGGTATCGCTGGTCGGATGTTCATGACACTTGCACAAGGGAACGTCAATATCGAGATGATTAGCCAGGGTGCAAGCGAGATTAACATCTCATGTGTTATCGACACTCGGGACGCAGTGAAGGCACTCAATCTCATTCATCAAAGCTGCCTACAGATCAAGCCTGAAGGTCCTAGGGGACGAGGTGGGTGGAGCGGCTGGTCCCTCTAGCTCTTTACTTACTGACAAGGTGCGATAGTTGGTCCTTGGCTATTTTAGAAGAGTAGAGGCATACAAATTAAAACATGCAGAAATTTAGAAGCGGTGGATCAACAAAATAATATATTAGATTTGAAACAATGGAGTTTGGATTTTGGAAGCTATTTTATCTACTAACGGTAATATCAATCGATCCTCCACTATCAGGATACAAACTCTGTCTCCACATCCACGCCATCTTCTACTAGTCGTTCTATGTACTCTCGCGACTTTCCCTGCAGAAAAGGTTCATGGCTTTTCCCTACTTCAAGTTTGAACTGTCAAAGGCATCCTGTCGAGGAAATGGCGATATCGTAATCATCATAAGCAGTGTATTCTCATGGACTCCTCGGACAACATTCAGCATTTGCGCTCATGCTTTGTGTTGAAGTGACCTAATCAATCTCGGATATGAGGAAATCGCGTTGTAAACGCGCAATTGTTTTCCTAGTTTACTACATGTTTAAATACATAATTCGAGCGCTTTTTATTTACTTTGAAACAGGTCCACGGCATAAGGTACATACTTGTGGCATAACTTTAATACTAATTAAGAATGTGGAATTTACCGTTTGAATTACAATTTATATTCCAACACTTTGTTGATGTGTGAACCTACGAGAAGATGGACAGTGGAATACGTAAGGTTTGGAAGAAAGTTACTCCGTAAATGATAAATGGGAACAATTTGACCCATTGTTTTCGTCAGCTGTCGATGTTACATTCCACTAGTATCAATATCATGGAAGTGCTCGATCACTGTGACGGTACTATGCGTCAGTGCCACCTCATGTTACACGAAGTATTAGTGACATATCGATGTCTCCAATCCTCCTTCATCAGAAAAAAACTGTGCAGTTGACTGCTGGCTACGCTGTCGATGCCTTCCACTTACACATTTCAGGCAGTTGACTGCTTAATTAAACACTATGAAAAGCTGTTGAGCAAATGTTGGAAAGCCGTCGGTTACGGCAACTCCAGATGCCGACCCCGAAGCGCGCCCTTGACGCGCTTACTCAGATCTCAGTCAGCAGATTAGCAATCTGCTGGGCCATGTACATTGGTAGACACTCGTAGTATATTTTAGTTAATTAGTTACTTAGTATATAAGGACTCTTAACAGGCCCCTAGTAGAATAGACAATTATATTTTCTATTTACCAACTACACTTCCAATACCAAAGTAAATGTTAGAAAGGTAGTTGGACGCTTTCGTTAGTTTGATAAATAATAAATAAATTGAGCGTAGAGACGGCAGACCTACTCAGGACGTACTCCTACTGTGGCATTTTCAAAGTCGATGCCCCCCCGGCTCTACGTCGTCGTGGCGACTTATCGGGTAACAAGGCGGCCGGTGAAACGTTTGAAGCTAAATTCGCTATCAGCTCCGCTACTGTCTATTCGCGCCCGCTCTTCGCGTCTTCCCTTATACTCTTATATACTATAGCCTATAGTCGCTCATTAGCTGTTCCACTGGACTTCAAAATCTGGGTCATACCATGCTACGAATCTCCGGAATCTTCCACCAGAAATTGTCCGATCATGAAGGCAGGACGACACAAACCGATAATCCACAACCGTTCTTGTGGTTATTACACCAGCTCAGTGTTCTTGAGACTTCCGATATGTTGTCACACAATGGGAGACCGCAAGAGGTCATCGAGGCTGGGCCAGCAACTACACGTCAGCGACTCGGATGTTGTTCCAACAACCTCAGATGCCGAGTACACTTCCAAGTCGATGACCTGCGGTTAGTGAAACAACATGGGTTCGATACGTTGGAAATGGATAGGTGAGTGTGAATAAGTCACTTTCCTTAGAAAGCTCATAAAAATACTTCAATTTCAAGCGAACTTCGAGCGTCTGACAGCAGCACCGGTGTTCATTCAACAAGTATAATTCAAGACACCATCCACGGATTTGGAGGTTCATTGAGATTCGATCTATCCCAAGCACCTCCGCACCGTCGGGAACATAGCTTGACTGTCAGTGAACGGGGTGAACCTTGAACGATCTATAGGCCGCGCTTTCACTCGTTTGCCACTGTGGCTGCTGGTAAGGATGCTATACTTGTGTCGCGTCGCAACTCTTCCCGCATAATTATAGGCACGTTCTCCAGCGCTTCCGGGCCTTCTTGATTAATTTGACTTTGGCACATGGTGGCGACGTGGGCTTGACAGTATCGCCACAGGATCCGATTAGAGGGCCTCGCTAATGTCCTCGCTCTCGTTGGGCAGCTGGCGATGAGAGAAGGTAGGAGATGGAAGATTGATTTGAATTGCTTGAAGTCGATGGATAGCTCTGGGATGTAACGTTAAACGAAGTGTTTCTGCACCATCCCGGATATATGGGCCTCATTTGCCGAACTGGAGGTCCTCGAGAGCAAGCATGTATTACGATTTGCGATTCCAAACCCAGCGATCGTCGGATAGGTGTGCACATGGTCGAAAGAAGCTTCCCAGTGCGCGAATGTCTTCGCTTGTCATGCTGCATGAAACATGAGCTATCTGCTCTTCGAACTGGTCTCTGCCTTCCGTTGGCTATCAAACGAGAATGAGTCCGACCGGGGAACATCAGGTGGATGAGAATGGGATCGACTGGTGAGCACAGTTGTACGAGTATGGGACTAACTGGTGTACATCAACTTTACGAGAATAGGACCGACTCGTGAAGATCAGTTCTACGAGAGTAGGACCTACTGGTGAAAATCAGGTCTACGAGAATAAGACTGATTGGTGAAGATCGGACACACGAGAAACATCGGGCCCACGAGAATATGACATTGGTGAAGATCAGGTTTACAAGGATAGGGCTGATTGGTGGAGATCGGACTCATGAGAAACATCGAGCTGAGGAGAATATGACATCCTGCTGAAGATCAGGCTCACGAGAATAGGTCCGACTGGTGAAGATCAAGTGTAGAGCCTGATGTATCCGACCTGTTACAGCAATTACCAAGAAAGTTAGCACGAAAGCGGTGATAAGTCGTATTGCGTACATTCCTAGGGCCACTGTGGATCTAGGCAAAAGCCTGATGTGCGTACATGGTGTCGCTGTGTGTGCCATTGGTGAATGTTCGGACAAAGAGTAGCGGACGACGAGGAATAGCGCAAGACTCACATGGGCCTGCTTCGCCTTCTCACTGGAGAGGAACGCTCTCTTCGCTATAGCTTTGGGGATCATCCTCGACGATATCTTCATCGCTGCTGATGAAACCGGTGGCTAAACATATGAATCGACTCTGACAGATGGGCGCCTGCATAAGAAGCAACGCTTGTGAAATGCCACCTCCTCATTTACCACAATATTATCATGGCTCTCCAGTTTAGAGAGGTTTTTTTCTCTCTTGCGACCAGAAGGATGACTGCGAAACCCTCAACCGTGTTGTATATGCCTTTCGGAGTTCGATCCCAAGGCGAGAAAAGGCAGCTCCGCCGAGCCTATAAAAGGTCATTTATTGTTCTTTCCTCTCGTGTCTCTTCGTCCCACCTCCTTGCCTTTGGCCCCCAGCCTCTCACTTTCACACAACTTATTCGTTTTCTATCCACACTCTTTCTTTCTTATAACTTCTTACTGGTTTGATCCGTTCCTGATTCCAGCAGTGGAGTCTGCAGATCCTCGCCGCGTCATGACGCTTTTCAACGTCAGTTTTCTTTGAATGTCGTTTTTGGCCATCGTTCAGCTACTTATTATATGCCCTTCTCAGCCGTCTACCGCTCTCAGAGAGACTAGAACGATGCAATATCAAGTCGAAGGAGAAACGCCCTGCTCTCGTTGCGCTCTCTACAACAAAACTACCCTGCCTTCTTTACCACCCAATGTACGTTCCTCTTCCGTCTCTCTGCAAAATATTCACTCAGCTTCTTTATAGTTTCTCATCAACGTACTATCTAATAAACGCAACGCCATGTTAAACCTAGAAGATACCCAGTGTGCAACCAAGGTCAGTTGCGTTGGAAGTGCTAATCATTCCATCTGACCCGTTACTGTTAGATCATTCAACTAATCGTTGATCAACTGAAACGCCTCCCGAAGCATGACAGCATCTGTCGCGAGTTTGCCGTAGAACTGGAGGTTGTGCCGTACCGTGGTATGAGGGTAGAAGGCACTATGTCCGACATCACCAATGCCGTCTTCAATGGCAAGTGGTGTATGAACATCTTAGTGTTCTTATCGAGGTATCCTCCTGCTAAGTGTATTCCACTGGTGCGTCTTTGTGTATCTCTCTATCTGGATTAGGCTGATGCACTCCTTAGATTCTACAAATCGCCAATATTATTAAGTTTCTTCACAAGGAGGGCATTGTCCACGGCAGTATTTTCCCGGTATGCAGTACGATATGTTCTATTTTGACAATGTCTTGAGATCATTTCTATTAGGGGAATATACTCATCAACGATGCTGGGGCACCACTCGCAATGCTCGCTAACGTGGGCATCTATCCTGCTGTGTAGGATTTTCTTCCGACCACAGTGTCGCTCTCGGCGCAGGACTTGTACAAGTCTCCAAAATCCAACGATTTAGAGGAAATCACGAATACGATCGAGAAGCTCCAGTTGAATAAGAAGCTCGACCTATATTCATTTACCGTCTCTATTTACTCTGCGAGTGCACCACATTCAATTGGCTACTGCTTACGCTGATCCTATGGCCCAACAGATTTATGAAGGAGCTGCACCCTTCCAGAACGATCAAACCCTTCCCGGTTTGCTACAAAAAGTGACCCATGTCATGCTGCGTGGTCATTGTGGTCTTCGAAAGCCCATAGCCATGCCTGATGACCTTTGGGGCGTCTTGCAAAAGTTTTGGAAGAATGATCCCTCCATGACGATTGACGAAGTTATAAGCGTATGTGAGGCAAATCTCTAGTGTCTCCATCATCACATCACATCTGTACTTCCACCAAACATCACTCTTTTCCTTGTACAGCTCATATCTATACCTTGCATTCCTTACATTGTTCTCCTTGCCTTGTCCTCCTTATCGTATACACCACCTCTCACTCATTCCTCCAACGTCACGTCACTGAAAGCCTCCTCATTCTGCACCGACTTGTCCATTATACCACGCTGTATTGTATAAGCCTAGACAATCGTGTACTCGTACGGCTGTGGAGCTTTTATAATGGTATTGAATTACACATCCATGCTATCAGTGACGCGTCGACGAATTCGAAGATCACGTTCAAGGTTAAATTGTTCATTTACTTAGGTTCAATGTTCATAGAAGCTCGCCTATAAAGCTGTCTGTCGTTCGCGACTCCAAAATTAATAAACTCGTATTGTGTAATACTAATGACGACTAGGTGCAAGCAACTTGAGGCCGGCTGTCGCACTGTGCACACTGCACACGCAGTCCCGCTTACTAGTACTACTACTACAGTCTTTGTTTTCCTAGTCTCTGTGGAGAGAGGAATCGTTCAGCTGAGTAAGCTGGAACATGAAAAGGCATGTTTAGATTTAGGTGGTGAAAGGAAGCTGAAAACTGGACTTTTGAGCACTGAGTTGTTGAGAAAAAATTTCAAGATAACTTGGAAGTAAGATTATAAGTTAATTGGATCGAAATCTAGACCCTGAGGGCTTAGTGTAAGTTCGGACCGGTGACTTATAAGGTAATGTGGCTGTGCTTGTTTGTACTTGCCCATATTTGACAAACATCGCTGTCGCTGAATGCCGACGACGAGCTCAACATACACCGCGCCATCATGGCGGAAGCGTCATTTAAAGATATTCCAGAGATCTTCGAGGTAGCTATCGGCCGTATAATTTTCTTACAACGCCTGATAACCATAAAAACAGGTCGAACTTGGAGAAGCACTCACGGCACGCACTGAAAGTCTCTGTATGTGACTATGCGTAGTGCTCTTACTCGTAATTGACGCGCTTTGTAGCAACGTTTCGTGAACTAGGGCCACCAGATCTATGTCATGTCGTGAAGAGTACGGGTCGTAGTGGTCAACGAGACGTGCGTGTTCTTGCTCTTGCTCGATTTCCACTGTCGGAACTGACATTACATTAGCTTGGCTCATACCACTACATCTCAGGCGTAGATGCCTCATCTTCCGCATCGCTAGCCGCGTACATTAACTCCTTAACATATGCAATTGAGGACAACTCTGCTTGGTTCTCGAACAAAACGGCGTGGAAGGTGCGCAATGGCTGCTTCTGGTACGTGCGTTCATTGTTCTTTCCGCGAGTGCTGTTGACGTGCTGTGCAGCTGCTTCAACGCATTCTCGCGGGTGGATATTCGCGTGGAGGTGAAGATACCGGGCGGTGTGAATGCCTATGTGATAGATTTGCGTGGCGAAAGGTGCGTTGTAGACACTCTCAACACGTTAACTTTCGGCTGATAAGAGCACAGACACGAACCTACCCCCGAAATCTGGCAAGAAACTTACATGTCTGCGCTCCTTCGCGCCATTCTCTACTCCGACGATCCTACGTACTGGCTGGACGCATACCGCAAGCTAGACCCCATCACCTCTCCCGAAGGCGAGCTGCGTTTCTTGCAGGCTGCTGAAGCACTCTTCCCGAAAGGATGGCAGGTCGGCTCGGACCCCGAGATCCAAGTCGCAACGGTCGTCTCCAACCACCTCACTGCGGGCATCATGAAGTACTTTGGTGACAGCGGACGCCTACAGCAGGCTGCGAATCTGTTCGAGAAGCTGTCTACAAGAGAGCCAGAGGTGGCGTCATTACTTGCGAGGAGTTATATTGGAATGAGTGAGTAGTTAGCATGGATTGTGTATTCAAGTTACTCATAATTGCACAGACGAGGAAGTGAAGGCCGTTCAGATCATGGCTGCCGCGATGAAGCAGACGCCGCAGTCGTATACCCTCCTGCACGCGCAATGCGATTTCCTTCGCTCGAAAGGCAAACAAGAATGGGCCCTCAAACTAGCACGACAAGCGGTGAACTGTGCCCCAAGTGAATTCGTAACATGGGAAAAGTTGACGGATCTGTATATTGATCTTGGGCAGTACGAATCAGTGAGTTGCAAATCCTCTGACTTTGTAGCTACCAACTGATATAGTCCACCAGGCATTGCTCACACTTAACTCCTGTCCTATGTTTACATTCAATGGACGCGACGCCCATCGCCAATTAACCGCATCAAGAGTCCATCTACCCTTCCACCGTGCCATCGGCGAGATCCTCCCTGATCGAACGAAAACGGATGATGACGAAGCCGACCCAGCACTTCAACGACTCCCAGCTCCCGGATTACGCGGCACCTGGGCACGGGCATACTCTCTCCTCACCCGTCTAGTATCACAAATCGGCTGGGACGAGTTATTGAGGACTCGAAGCTGCGTTTTCGTCATGGAGGAGGAGTACCGGATGCAGAAGGCTCAAGGAGACATTCAGCAGGTTGCCGCTGCTACCAGTGAGAACGGCGAGAGTGCCAGCGGTGACGTGGTCATTCACGAAGACGGTACTGCGTATTCGGATGACAATGCTTCGACGAAAGGCATGCTGTCGCCGCAGACACCTCATTCAAAAGCTGGCGCTGAGAACGAGACTTCTCTTGAGGTTGCAAGCATACCGACGATTAGGATTTCGACTGAGAGCGACCGAGCAGAGGAGGAGAATTCGACGCCTCAAGCCGATAAGCCTGCTGCTCCCAATGGAGACACTAAGCCGAACGGTGTAAATGGACCTACCCTTGAGAAACCGGTGCAAGCTGCCGCAAATGAAGAGCAAACTTCTGATACATCACCATCACCCTCACAGGAGCCGTTCTCATTCAGTAATAAGCGTCTATGCGAGAGATGGCTTGATAACTTGTTCATGGTTCTTTATGAGGCGAGTGTATTTCTGTATTTCTATTTCTACTTCATCTGATACCTCCATCAGGACCTTCGAGTATGGACCATCTTCCGTGCAGAAGTCGCTCATTTCAAGACGCAACACGTTGCTTATCGTAAGACAGGGCTCGAGTGGGAGATCCTGGGTGACCTTGGTATCCGTCTGCATCACAAGGAGGAGGCGAAAGAAGCGTTCCAGCGATGTCTCGATACCCCACGCTTCTCGCAAAAGCCATGGTTGAAGCTGATGGAGATGTATTCTGAAGAGGGCGACATTCCACGAACGATCCAGACTGCTATTAGGGTAGCCGCGTATCAGTATGCTGAGTATACTGAAATGACAGTACGTGTCTCGTTTTCTTCATTTCTGCAATCCTGGACTGACAAGATGACACCATCACAGTACCCTACCCAGATAGCCCGAGCCTTCTTCAAGCTAGGCCAAGTCAATGGTCATCAAAAGATTTCGTTCACGCTTCTCAGTATGGGTCTCCCCGATCCTATCCTGAAAATTATGGACGGCTACCTTCAGTACGGGAAGACATTCAAGGTAGAGGGTTATGAGTACTAGTTGTGACCACTTTATTGTTTTTCGTGCTTAGTATTTCTTTTTAATTACTTGAATGTCGATTTTTCGAATACCATTAGTGACTTTCCTATCATACCCATTCATGTCTAGATGATCTCCTTGCAACGCAGATCTTTATGAGATCCCATAGACGAAGCGTAAATAGGCGTAAACCTGGTTAAGTACATATATCAGTATGTATCTCCTTGAAAGTTGGTTAAGTTGCCGGAGCATGAATCTCTCGCGTAACATAAACCATCGCCGTATCACCCCCGACCAGATATGTTCGTTGCATGTTCCTTACTTCCGTGGCCACTCTTATTCCGAACAGTCTCCAACCATCATAAGTAATTTCTTATGTTGACATTGCTACCTTTCAGCCACCCAACACGCTGTTGCGGACATGCGGTTATGGCATTATCATTAAATGTCTCGTTCATAGGACCCGGTCAGGACGACATTAACGTTAACGTTGAACGTGGTGATCTTACGGATATACTTCGGTTTAGAGGCGGCCTTAACCTTCATTCACTGTCCCAATACCGGAGTATCCTGCATTCATCAATACCATGGCTTAAGAAAGCGAAGCTGCATAGCCAACGGCCCTGGGGTCGCTTCAAGTCGCTTCCGAAAAGCTAAGGAGGCACATCCAACTACCGGCCAATACGGTCACATCCGTGGAACATGGGGCGCCTTAACCTAGCCTCAGCTATCATTGTATATGTTCCTGGAGAGGAGAGGATGTGGGGGCCTCAAACTCACTCGTCCTCCTCCTGGGTCTCTCGCTTGGCGATTCAGGTTTCAAGCCATGCTGCACCTCCTTTGGGATACATCCCTTAACTTCACTTCAGGAAGTGTGCCTAACCTGAATGGTAGGGGTACTTAAACTCTGCATCTGCGGTGGCGGTGGACGTTCTTACTATCTGCTAGGCTTCTCCGACATCATCGAATTATCAAGGGCATATATAGATACGAAGGTGAGTTCGCATGGCAAAAGTCTCTTCTGGACTACATCGTCTGACTGCGATATCAGCAGTATGTCATCTCGAATTCCTAGTGAAATCGTCGACTATATCGTCGATTATCTACATGATGATCGTCTGACGCTCCTTGCGTGCTCTCTCACTGCTTCCCCCTTCCTTGCTACGAGTCGACTCCACCTTTTCTCGGAAGTAAAGCTTGACTACGCAGGGATAGACACCTTTCTGCAGGTGCTGGATGTCCCATATAGCACTATCGCACCTGCAATGCGCCGCTTAGTCATTGACAAACAGAAAGCACAGAATACCCCAGCCATTAGCTCATCGAAGAAAAGAGAGCCATATATCCCAAAGTATCGTGCAAACCTCGTTGCGAGTTTGCAGGGTGTTCAATCCATATGCCTGTCTAATTGCTGGCTTGTATACATTCCAACCCCCTTCTGGCACCTATTGAGCGATCTCAAAGGTGTACATACACTCGAGCTGCGAAAATTCTTGTCCAGCTCTACCACACAGTTTTTGTCATACGTCTGTGCACTCCCATCACTTAAAACGATGTCCGTCTCTGAAGTCGTCTGGGATCCACTCCGCTGCGACCTCGAAAGCTTTCAGTCGCAGAAATCGTTGGCTATCCCACTTTTGGAGGTCACGAAACATTCACAGTACGGGATTTTGGAATGGCTCATGACCCAGCAACCGGTGCCACATGTAAACACGCTCAGGATTGTAATCGATACCGTCCACGGACCTGTGGTCTTGTCGACCGTTCAACGGTATCTGAGCGCTGTTGGGGCGTCAGTTCAGCATTTGATACTTGACGTGCAGAGCGGGATTCCAGGTATGTCGTCATGTTCCACAGTTATACGACATTCGCTTAACATAATCTAGACCTGCAAGTCTCTTCCGGTGTGGACTTCAGTACCTTCACAAACGTGAAATCTATCAGCATACAGAACGTTAGCGTGTCTACCCAAAACCTCCAGTCACACCGTCTGGAGAACTTCCTCGGTTCAGTCTTTTCACAGGCGAAATCTGAATACCTACATCAAGTGAACCTCTCCATGAGTGTCGAAGACACCAATGACGGTTTCTCATTCTTTGGGATCCCGCACGACGTCGTGCTCCAATGCTACAACTGGGGTGGACTGCCAGGAATACTGGAGCAGAACCTCGGGACGCAGCTTGAGAAGCTGAATGTGTCTATAAACAACTATGCGTCATATCAACATCAAACTGCGGAATCGATCTTACGAAAAGGCCCTTTCAAAGGATTTGATGAACGTGGGGCGCTGCACATCGATTTCCCCAGATTCATGTTGGAAGAAGCGCTATGAGTACTTAGGTCAGGTATAGGGCGCCTCGTGCCTGATCCTGAGCCTCACTGGGCCAGTCCTGTGTATCTTGACATCCATTCCGGAACACGTTCAGTATCGGACCTGTGCCATTTCACCGATATCTATATGAATTATGATACACCATACAGTATAAGCCAACATGTCTATGCTCCCGCATGATCCCCGTCTGTAGATCAGCGCGCTGCGCGGTGAACTTGGACAAATTTTCGATACATGTCAGGATGTTAGACACTCCAGCTGTCTGCTCCTGCGTGATGGATATGATATGTACCTCTTCGCCTTGCAGCGCTCCGAGAAGCAGGGGGAGAAGCAAGAGGCAAGTGCACCACTCTTGGTACCTGGCGATGATATCAGCGGGTATGACATCGTGGATGCGGAGGCTTAGTCTTCCGAGATGAGCCCAACATCTGCACAACTCCCGACGAACCTGCGGGTCTGGATGTAAGAATGGAAGGGAAATGGGGATCTCTACTCAACGTTGCCTGTTACTTCGGGTTACTATGGTGGGACTATTGACAAAAGGATTTAAAATTTTCGGTAGCGACTAGAATAAAAATATTTTTACTTGCGTAGTATCTGATAATCCAAATCGATCAGTACCGGATCCTTATAGTACGGAACAGTGTTGGACGTGCAGTAGATATCATCACCGCCGGCTTGAGCAAACTTTGAGGGAGAACTACATTGCAGACGATTATGGGTAGTTTCAACCTTTCTGGTGTAGTTACGCAGTAAGAAGGATCGCCCACGTGGATGTTACCGGCATCCAGAGTCAGAAGCTATATCGGGGCACCCCATCCTATACGGCAGCCATTAATGACCTCTCATTCGTCTTGTTCCACGTAAAATCCCAAACAGAATCCGCACTCTGCGAGGGCAAAGGCAGCTCATTAATACTGTAGGTTGACCTTTACTCTTCCTAGACATCTTCACCATGTCGTTCTCTCCCCCCGTGCGCCGGCTCTCGACCGCCAGTTCGAACAGCAAGCAGGAAGACCTCATCAATGCATACGAGGCTGAGGAAGAACGAATAATCAATGTGCTGTCTCGCAAGCTTGAGCAGGTACGTGTGGGGATTGTAAGGGGAATTACTTGCTCTCTAACACATTTCATATTCAGCTTCGGGAAGAGAAGATTGACCTGGAAAACGCACTTGAGGCCGAGTCGGAATCGCATGTTAACAGGCTCTCTCGCGAGTTGAATGCTCTTAGACTGGCTCAACAGCAGCTGTTACAGCAGCAGTCAAACGCCAGGGGGAGCTCAAGCAATGGGGTTATGGACGTCAGTGTGTCACCCGACACGAGAATCGGCTTCAACTCGTTCATGTCCTCCTCCGACCCCGCAGAACCAAGTGCAGAGATGATGTTGGAGGCCATGCGTCGCGAGAATGAGCAACTACGTGCACGTCTGGTTGACACAGAGCGGGATTACATTCGCGTTACGAGACTGAATGAGATATACCGCGAAGAGCTCATTGAGCATAGACGGCGGGTGCGTTTGGTTTTTGCACTATATATAACGCTCCTCTCCGTGCTAACATCACATAGCTGGGCATATCGGTGGATAATCTCATAGGACTCGCGTCTTCGGATCCGTATTCGCAGCCAACGCACCACAGGTCGTCGTCTTCTTACTCAAATTACTCGAACTACTCGAATGTCTCATCCCCGTCAACTTCGCTGTATCAACCCTCCGCGTACGCTCCACGTTCCACTCATGGCGTTCCAATTCCCCGACCGCCCTCGCAAATTCATCGCCCTATAAATAATCCGTCAGAAGGGAATACTCCACTGTCCCATTCTCAGTCCTCGTCTGACTCTCCATTCCCCTTCTCACCGGTGATCGCGAACCCCGCCAGTTTCCTCAGCACCACTACAAACATGACCAGCCCGCCCTCTTCTGGCTCCTTCAATGCGAATCCTGTAATCCTTGGAGCGCCTTCTCGTGGTCTCTCTTACCCGTCAGTTCCACCTCCGTCGTTGTCGTCGTCATTCGGCTCTCCCACCGTCTCATATCACATGTCCCATCGCGACCGCGAACCGTCCATCTCACCTGTTGAGCCGCTCAGTCGGCGGAGCTCCGTCGTTGGCAGAGGCAGCCAGGACCGGCGCGTCGCCGAGACTGGGAATCTGCTGAGTCGCAGGGGAAGTGTGGACCGCGGAGCGAGAGTGGCGGAGACGGGGACCTTGTTGACAAGAACCCACGCGGATAGCCAGAGCTTATCGTCAACTATTGAGGCGGTGGACACCGTGGAGGTTGAGGATGACTCTGCTGGCATCAGAATTAGCAGCCTTGACTCGGAAAAGTCGCCTTCACAGTCAGCGTGACGTTTTCCTGTCGTCGACGCACTGATAGATTGCATCTTTCAACTCTTGTTCCTAAAATTTCAATGCTTGTTATCAATAAAGTAACAGTACTGTACAATTCTAATAACTCGTAAAATACATGTCGTTCCTACTTGAATTACTCGAGAAGTTGAACCCTTTCTGAGGCTTGTTCGGGGAGTCGGCAAACGCGGAGGTTGCATCAAATGTAATAACCCAAATAAGGTTAAGGCTGCCTCACGTGATTACCGACGCAGGCTGTGCTGCACCACTAGGACCCCGGACAGCGAACCGCGCGCCGCACTGTGATTGGCGGGATTAAAATGTGTCTCGGGGTCTCTGTACCTCGAGGCTTTTGTCCATTGTTCGAAGCTCGCTTGAGGGCGCTTGTGACGGAAAGGGATGTTATTTGGTGTTATGACTCATAACGGTCCCGCCCTATATAAGATCGACTCCCACAATTCCATCCTGTTCTGTAGATTGCATGTCATGTCGTATCCCTTCCGTGACTACGCCTCCAGTGAAAATTATTCGATTCCATCCACTCCCCAGCAGGAGCTCCTCGTGCCTGATTGGGTGACCATTGAACGCCAGCAGCAAGAACTTCAACAGCAACAAGAACTTCAACAGCATCAATCCCAGCAATCTCAGCATGAGCAACATCAGCAGTCCCAACATGAGCTTCAGCAGTCCCAGTTTTCCGAGCATTCTACACATAATTCACCCCTCAACGCAACGCCGACGCAGCAGTCCATCCTTCTTGACGAGCCCCCGCGTCTTGTGCCCAGTCAGCAGCTTTTGCCCCCGCCACCGCCACCACCTGCGGATGGCCAGCCGGTCCTTCTTCATCCTGTTCAGCAGGTTTATCACCACCGTCCGCAGCGCACTGATAATTCAGAGATACCTGGGCACGTGTTAAATATTGACACGTCGCGCCCTCCTACTCGTATGAGTATGGGTATGCCCAGCCCGGCTATCGCTGGCCCAAGCTCGGGAAGACTTGCCACTGCACGAACGGCGGCAACGAGGCAGCACCATCCGTACGGTCGTTCGCGACCACAGAGTGCCGTGCCTCAGACGTCCAAGCTTGAGCTCCAGCAGATCCACGAGAGAGAGCGTCGAAATATCGAGATACAGTTCGAGCGCCATGCACATGTACGCTTCGCTGGCGGCCAGTCTTCGAGTACCATGCCTTCTCCTGCTTCGGCCATTGGGCCTTCACCTATGAGTGCGCCTAGTCGTATTGCGAGCTTTGGATCCGCGATTAGGTGTGTGTGGCGCAGTTGAGCTGTGGCGCGGATTTGCGGTCTTGTTGTGTTACTGACATTTCCTTGTCGTTTAGCTCGCCTATCGCCACAACCCAGCAACAGCAACAACAACAGATCGAACAGTCAACACTGCTAGCCGCTTCGCCTCAACAGCCAATCCTTCGCGACAAATTACCTCGATTAATCCCTCGCACAGACCTGCACTATGACCGCAATAGTAAAACTTTGATTGCCATGCTTGAGCTTCCTGGCATGAAAAGAAGCGACCTGAGAGTGACGCTCTCGACGTGCTATTACAATCGCGTGAGGCAGGTGACTGTGAGCGGGCGCGTGGAGCCTACGTTCCCCGTACCCTCGTACCCAGGTCCCCCAGGGAGCGTAGGGATAGACATGACAGTGAGAGAGCGAAGATTCGGCCAGTTTACAAGAACGTTTGCGGTTCCGTCTGAAACAAAAGTGCGCCTTTTTCCTTGCTCGTGCCTTCGTCCGACTGTGAGTGTCTGTGAGTTTGACTTTTTGCGTTTTTTTTTGTTTGCCTCTTTCCTCTATCCGTCCCCCCGTGTGTTTTTTCCACCTGGCCCATTTTGCTGGTGTTGATAAAACTTGACGCGTGGTGTTCGCCCTTGCCGCCATGACGTTACTGTCGTTTTTAGCGTGAAGACATCGGGGCTGCGCTCGATGCGGGGGTCTTGACACTCAGGATCCCCACGGGAGAGCCACCCGAGTCAATTGATATGGAAGACATTCCTATTAACTGAGTTGAGCAGTGATGCTTGCCTTCAAGATTCCGACCTGTCAACACACACATCAAGAACGAAAATGTACATAAATGCTGCTGGTAACTACTTACTTTGTTTAGTTCTGGATTTTCTCTTCTTTCCGCAAATCCTCGTCTTCGGACACATCTGCTTCATTTCATCATCCCCACCTCATTTTGAACCTTTCAATGCCTTAATTCGCTTGCGACATATCCACTCACCCTGCTCCCTGTTCCATCCCCAACCCCAATTCCTTTCTATTTGTATCCGATTCTGCATTGCACATACACACCTATCCCCCCTCGTCCAACTTACAGCATCTATTTATTCATACCCTATCCTTCAGTTATACGAACAGTCGTATTTAGAAGTAGTCCGTACCTATATATCTTGGCTTTGTCTACCGCTCTTGTCGATAATCATCATCCCCGTCTGTGTTTTTGAAGGCTCTGCGTTTTGAGAGAGAATTTTTGGAGTGGCGATTAGTGACAACGGAAAGGTTCGCGGCTAGACAAAGCAAATCGGTTAGACAGGAAGAATAGACGCGCGCTTAAGGAAAGCAAACAAGGCTGTACAAATAAAGATGCGTGGGAAGATTGGGATTACCCCTGAGGGGAAGGATGCATTCCGCATTCCGAATTGTCGTGCCTCCAACTCAGCGCTGTCGTCTTTTTCTGGCCCAAGGCCCACTTTTTCCCTCTTTCAACGACGCCCACGACGGCGTGCTCACCGTAGCGTCCAACGACCATGGTCGACGACAAGTACATCGGCCTCGCTCTCGCAGTCTCTAGCTCTCTCGCAATTGGCACTAGTTTCATCATAACGAAAAAGGTATGTTGTGCTGTCATGTCTACTGGGTGTTCTATCTTGAACTTGGGCGCTGGTTAGGGATTGAACGATGCAGGACGCAACTCGGCGTATGGCTCACAGGCATCAGACAATCTGGCATACCTAAGGAATCCAATTTGGTGGGCGGGAATCTCAACCTGTGCGTGTGCTTTCTTGTGTATTCGTGTGCGTAGCTGACCTTTAGTTTTTCAATTAGTGGTCCTAGGAGAAAGTGAGCTCGTCGATATACCGTTCAAAACATCGCAATCTGACCGGACTTCGCAGTTGCCAACTTTGCCGCGTATACCTTTGCACCGCCAATCCTTGTAACACCGCTAGGAGCCCTCAGTGTATTGATTGGGTGAGTCGTATTTTCGACTCCGAGGTCCTCGAGATGCGTTATGTGGCCGCTATCGCTGCTTCTGCCGTTGCCGCTGCTACACTAGTTCCAGAATAGGTCACTGAATGTGGATGCTACCATCACCAGTGCACCGCAACGATGATTAAAGGACATCATAAAGATGAATGCTTATCTGTTGTGCATTTCCGTCTGGTTGAGTGCGACACATTTCCTGGATGCTGGACATTCCTACGCAGCAAGATTGCGCTCAACTCGCGCGGACCGCTGTACACCCGTGTGCTGATCCGTTCACGCTTAGTGTCGGTGGGACCGTGGTATATCTCCGCTCATGAGCTCGTCATCATTGCGATGTAAGCAGCGGCGTCACAAACGATGCTCAATACCTGTTGTTGCACGCATATAGCTATACATCTGGGACTCCGTCAGGCATATCTCAATGCAGTCTACTAATGCCTTGTTTACAGCGCCGTCCTCGCATCCTTCCTCCTTAACGAAGAACTTGGACATCTAGGACGAGTTGGATGTGCATTATGCCTCTTAGGCTCGCTTATTATCGTCCTACACGCCCCCGAAGATAAACCTGTAGAAACAGTTGACGAGATTCTCCACTATGCTATCCAACCTGGTGCGTACTATCTTTTCCTCGACGCTGCTCAGTACGTCTAACAAGTATCGATATACAGGCTTCCTAATGTACTGTCTCACGGTGCTCGTCTTTGCACTCGTAATGATCTACTCCGTCGCGCCTAAACACGGCCGATCGAACCCTATCGTCTACATTTCCATCTGCTCGCTCGTCGGCTCAGTGTCGGTCATGGCCATCAAAGGTTTTGGTGTCGCTGTGAAGCTCACCTTTGCAGGCAAAAATCAGTTCACGCACCCGAGTACGTACGTGTTCGGTATCGTCGTGGCTGTATGTATCATCGTGCAGATGAACTACTTTAATAAGGCGCTGGACACCTTTTCCACCAATGTGTAAGTCTTTTCATGCATATGTAGATGCAATCGCTGATCGCTCTGCAGTGTAAATCCAATGTATTACGTCGGCTTCTCGACGTGCACGATCGTCGCTTCCCTCATTCTCTTCCAAGGTTTCAACACTACCGACGCAAGCAACACCTTCTCCCTCCTCGCTGGCTTCATCGTCACCTTCCTCGGTGTGCACCTGCTCAACCTCTCTCGCACCCCCCCACCACCCCTCCTACCGAATGAGCACCACTCTACCCTCGAGCATGGACTGATGAACCCGCGACTGAGCCTTCAAGGACGCATGTCTCTAGATGGCTGGAATGGTGTTGCAGGCGCAGAGGCACCAGCAGCGCGGGCGGGGAGACATGGGAGACAGAGCTCCTTGTATCGCCAGCAATCATCAACGCTGTTTAGCGCGTTTGGGGATGAGGAGGAGCATGGGGTGGAGAGCGTTGGCCTGCAGCGACTAAGGGAGGACTCAGAAGAGGATGATGACGATTCAGATGAACGGACACTATTGAATTCAAATACGAAAGGCAAGGGGCGGGCGAATGGAGGCGCGAGCGGGAGTGTGTCGCCACATACGAGTCGAACGCCGGTGAATGGGGTGCTGAATGGCACCGGGCACCGGAATGGTGGCTCACGGAGTCATAGCCATTCCCCGTTGCATAATGCGCCTCCTGGAAGTGCACGGGTATCGCCTCGACCACAGTAGCAGTAGATTTCGCGTTGGGGCTGATTCTTCTTTGGTTGTTGTTATTTACTTTCTTTTTCGCTGTGTTTATTACGTATACATACCCAGACCACATGATACGGACTTTCTGGTAAAATATATTTACAAAGCTAGTAAAGATTAATCCAGGAGTTTTTTACCTACATCGCCTTTGGTAGTTCACATAGTATGAAAAGGATATCTGTCGAAGTTCAAGATGAGATATAGTATAATGTCCCAAGGCATAGGGAATTCGAGTGTACTCTCGGCTGTAGGACTTTCATCAAGCCAAATGTGTGTCCCAGCATCCAGTTATGAGAGACGTTCGTTGGATAGCATTGGCTTATGACCAGTCAATATATCAAACAACTGACAACCAGTGGAGGTCTTTACCCTCACCCAGGAATTCCATGTGGAGTCTACATGGAGGACATTTGAGTGTCAGTGGAATACAAGTTGTATTGGGGGTCGGCAATCTCCGGTACCCAGCGGTACCGTGACACTGCGTGACATCAATGTGCATTGAAAACAGGGTGACCCAAGCAGATTGTGCTTTACACACTCAATTTTCATGATTTCTTTTGCATCAGCCATGTAAGGATAAGAAAATATTATATATTGTAAGGGTATTTACATTTTTTGTGATTTTGTTTATTTTTTAACTGTCATAATTGTGATATTCCCTGCCAAAACATGGTAGGCAGACTTGTTGGTCTATAGAAATAATAGGAGAGCATTTCTGCCACTACTTTTGGTGAGATGAAATGTTTGTACAAGTAATATCTTTAATTTTTACTGAGCATTTATTTTTCAGATGATTTCCTATTGAGTTATGGCAGTAAATGTACCTAAATTTTGTGTTATTTCCATAAAAGGAAAGAGAAAAACAAAAAAATTTCAGTACATTTTCTTTGAATTGATTTTAGAAGATTATTTTAGGAGTAGAATAAAGGCCAATCCTGCAATTTCAGCTCATCTATAGCAGATCTTGGTTTTCTATGCTAATTTTAGCCTGAGAGAGTGCTAAAAATAATACTAAATGCATGCCCTGCTCAAAGATAGCTCTTTCTTTCATCTCTCATCATTGAAACTAGTATCTTAACAATTTATGTAAGCTTCTCAACATTGAAAATACTGTTTTGATATCAATATATTGATAATAGGCTTCATTTTGGCTGTTATTCAGCCCAACTTATGTTAAGTGCTGTGCTGGAGAAAGGCTGACTTAGGTGCAGAGATGTTGGATAATGAGGGCAGAGTGCAGAGACAGATTGCCTTGAGGTGAATTAGGGACTTTGGCTTCAGCTTATGTGCTGCACCCCTTTCCACTAGTGGTCCCTGGATTTCTGAAGGACAAGAGTGAACTAAGACAGAACCCAAGGTGGAGTTCTGAATGATGAAGAGGAACTCCCTGCAGGAGTTCTACAGAGGAGTGCAGAGTTGGTGGTAACTCAAGGCAGAGTAGTTTGGCAGACTAAGTTGATATTTGAACTGAGGTTACATAGTGAAGTAAGTAGGTTTAAATACTAGAAGTCTGGAGACAAGTAGCTGTGGAGTAGAGACAAGTAATGTGGAGTACTAGGTATGAAATATGAAATGTGTATGAGACTTGAAGCAAACTGCATAATTGTAACTAAAGGAAATAGATAATAGATAACCAAGATCTAAATAGAAGTCCACAAGGGACATGCAGTGAACAGAGTCAGGGAGTGCAGAGTCATATGTGAAGGGTGCAGAGTTGATGCTAATGTGTGGAGTTCAAGTTGCTGAGGGATGGACGTAACAGTATTCCCCTCTTAGGACTGAACCCTGAGGTCCATCAGGATCAGTGATTGGTGTTGTTTGCATGTGGCTGAGTGTGGATATATGTGGGATGGGGTTGGTGTGCTTCAAGTAAAATTTTCCCATCTCACACTAAACTCTTTACCAAAATGTCTTCCTCTCAACACCCTGCTTCAAATGTCCCTGAAGAGGACAAGTTTGCCAAAGCCATGCACCAGGTCCAGGCCAAGGCTGCAGCAAAGTTAGCAGCAATTGTGGAGAAGAAGAGGGCAGTGGATGAGGCAAGGAAAAAAGCAGAGGAGGAGAGGATAGTGTGGGAAGAGGCTGAGCATAAGAAGGCCGAAGCAGAGAAGACAGAAAAGGAATGCTGTGACAAGGAGGCTGCAGAGACAGTGGAGATGGATGTGAACAAGGACAAGGATGAGCTTGCAGAGGTTGTACAATGCTGTGAGGAGAGGGCCGGGATGATGCAGAATACCATGTTTCCTAAAAGAAGGAAATTGAAGGAGGTGGATGAGGAACAGAAGAAACTTGAGGAGGTGAGTAATGAGTTTTGATTCACTTTATCATTGACTGATAAGTGTTATAGAGCATTTATCGGGGTGTGCAACAGTTTTCCAAAAGACTGGCAAGCAATCTGCATTGAGTGAGTATTCTCCATTTGGTGTAATGTATTACTGATGTGGGAACATAGTATTCTTGCTTTGTGGACAGATTCAACTATGTGAATGGGACTCAGTGGGAAATGGACGAAGTCCATCCCTGCTCGAAGTGTGCGTGCAACGGCACTATCTGTTGGTGTTGGGTTATTGGTCTACACAAGCACAACTTGTGCTTGTGATGTTTTGATAAGAAAAGACCATGCTTCAAAGAGCTGGTAACCTGTATTCCAAATAAGCAACAACAGGCACAGGTGAACTCTGATAGTGAGGAAGAGGTGGGCCTGTCAAGGAGGGCAAGGGTAAAGAGTGGGAGTTCAGAGAGCCAGGCTTTGCTGGCTATGATGCAGGAAACCATGGCCTTCATGCAGGAATCAATGGCCACATTTGGGGATCTCACAAGAGAGATGTGTGGTGCAGTGTGTGAGATACACTCTGCAGTCAACCATCTGGGGTGAGATCTCCACAATGTGCTTCAAGACCATGCAGATGCACAACTCTGGAATGCTGAGGCACAGGAGGTGATGACAAAGGTGATGGAGTCCATCTCTTTGGAGATGTGGATCAACTGCAAGAGGGCAGAGTTGTGGAAGAAAAGGGAGAGGGAAGCTAGGGCAATGGCTGTGCAACAAGCCATTGAGAAGAGTGGCAAGGATGTAGAGATGGGAGCTGAGGGTGCTGAAAATGAGGAGGGAAGTGTGGAGAAGGAGAGTGAAGGCATGGAGTTGGGTGATAAGGAGGTGGTGAATGAGCAAGGGAATACTGGAGAGGTGGAGAAGAAGGTGGAAAAGGAGGTGGAGTCCGAGGTTAGAGAGGGTGGAGAAGCAGAGAAGGGTGGAGAAGTCAAGGAGAGCCAGACTCTCCAAGACTAAAATGTATATACAGACTTTTATTTTGTTTCCTTTTTGTTTGTATGTGATTTTCTTGTGGGTTTGAAGTGGAATGACATTATAAGTGGAAATGGAGTGAGAAGTGGTGGAAAACAGATGGAAATGTGTGGAGAACTATGAAGTATGTACAGAGAAGGGTGGACAATGTTTGGGAAAGTGGAGATTGAGACAGAAATGAAATAAATGAAATCTATAATTTGTCTAGGGGACCAGGAAAGTGGGGATATCTTTGATGGAAGTCCTGTAACAGTTCCTGAGCATGATCTAGTTTGGTAGCAGGGAGCCAAGATTCAGATTCATCAGTGTCTGCATATCCAAGCCAGCGGACTTTGTATTGGAGTTTACAATGTTTGTATTGCCTGTCTATTTTGGACTCAAGAATCTCTTCAACTTTGTACTCAATGTCACTGTCAATCTCAACAGGAGGAGGTGGACTAGGTACCTGGCCAGGAATGGTGTTTTTGTGATGGGGTTCGAGCATAGAGATGTGGAAGACAGGGTGAACAGCACACATGGAATTGGGAAGGCAGAGAGTGAAGGATTGGGAGCCAGCATGACCTATAATTTCACAGGGTCCTAGGAATTTTTCTGAGAGCTTCTTAGCAGGCCTAGTAGTGTTAAAGAATTTTGCTTTGATGAATACTTTTTGACCAAGTTGGAAGTCCGGTGCAGGAATCCTAGTTTTGTCTGCAGAGATCTGGTATTGCTTCTGAGCTTCAGTGATCTCTGCATGTAAGAACTGGTGGAGTTGATCCAGGTCTATGGCAAAGTCATATGCTTTTGAGGATGTAATGTTGCATTTGGGATGAATGGAAATGGAGGGGTCATAGCCCTTGTTGGCAAAGAATGGGGACACACCAGTAGTAGTGCTAGGTGCATTATTGTAAGTGAACTCCACAAGAGGTAAGAGGTTATGCCAGTTATCTTGTTGATAATTGCAGTAAATCTGAAGGTATTGCTCAAGTGTTTGATTGGTACATTTGGTCTGGCCGTCACCTTCCAGATGATAACCCAAGGTGAAGTGGAGTTCCATGTTAAGGAGTTTGCCTAAAGAGCAGAAAAAGTGGGAGATGAACTCAGTGCCATGGTCAGATGTAACATGTGAGGGAACACTGTGCTTGGAGAACACATGGATGACAAATAACCAAGCAAGTTCTGCAGAGGTGATGGTGTCATGAGTGGAGATAAATATGGATTGTTTAGTGAGTTGATCAACAACTACCAAAATGGAATTGAAACCACTGGAGCTAGGGAGTTTCTCTATGAAGTCCATTGATATCAAGTGCCAGGGTCTAACAGGAATGGGAAGCTGTTTGAGAGTGCCATAGGGTTGGTGCTGTTGAGGTTTAGAGCGCATATAAGTGACACAGGACTTGCAGAATTCTTTGACCATAGTATGGATGTTCAGCCAAGTGTATTTGCATTGGATAAGTGCTAGTGTCTTGTTTTGTCCATAATGACCTGAGAGAATGTGATCATGCTTGTACTGTATGACATGTAGGTGGAGATCAGCTATGTCTGGCACATAGATTCAATTATTGAGGCAGAGAAGTCCTTGTGGATCACAAGTTCAGCATGGTAAGGTGGGAATGAAGGGATGCGCTGCAGTGATTGGGTTGTCTGCTAAGGATGTTAAGATATCTGAATGGAGTTTCTCAATGTCCATAAGCAGAGCACTGCAGAGAACTGGGAATGAAAGAATAGTAGTGCAGAGTGAAGTGGTGAGTTGTTCTTGGGTGAATACCAGTCAGTAATTGTGCAGATTAACCTTGGCATAGTCACTATTCCCCTCTTTTGGGTAGACATCCCATTGTCTAGTTAAAGAGTCAGGCTTTGTGCCTAATTTACCTGAGCAGAAACAGATGATAAGATTAAACTGGGAGAGGAACTCTGACCATTGTGCTTGACAGTGTGTCAAAATCTTTGTGGTAGCAAAGTATTCTAAATTCTTGTGATCAGTGACAATATCTATAGGAAGAGCTGCACCTTCAAGATAATGCTGCCAAGTTTGGAATGTGGCAAAGATCACCAGGAGTTCTTTATCATGGGTGTTATAGTTTAATTCTGCTGCGGTAAATGTGCAAGAGTGGAATGTGATTGGATGAATTTCACTGGTGGGAAGAACAATAGATAAGATGGCTGCTAGGGCATAATCAGAAGCATCTGTTTCTATGATGATCTGAGCATCAGGAATCCAATGAGTGAGTATAGGAGCAGTGGTGAAAGCCTTCTTGAGAGTATTGAAGGACTTTGTACATTCCAAAGATCAGTTCCATGTGAAGTCCTTGCATGGGAGGCAGGTAAGTGGGACAACAATGTCGGAGTAATTCCAGATGAATTGACAATAGAAATTAGCAAAACCTAAGAAAGACTGAATGTCTTTCACTTTGCAAGGTTCTGGTCATTCCTGAATAACCTTGATTTTATCTTCAGACATCTTCAAACTGTCAGGGAAGAGGATATAGCTGAGGTATTCCACCTGTTCAGAGTGGAATTTGCACTTGTCCGTGCAGGCATAGAGGCCATGCTTGCAGAGTCATTTGAGTACCTCATGGACATGAGAATGGTGTTGAGAGAGGTTGTTAGAGTAGATGAGAATGTCATCAAAGTAGACAATGACACAGATGTCAAGTAGGTCAGAGAAGATGTCATTCATGAAGCGTTGGAATGCCACAGGTGCATTAGAGAGACCAAAGGGCATTACCATCCATTCAAAGGAGCCATAGCAAGTGCAAAAGGCAGTCTTCCATTCATCACCTTTGGCAATGCGGACTAGATGATAAGTGTGGCGGAGATCTATCTTTGTATAGAGCTGAGCCTTGTGAGGGCTATCTAAAAGGTCGGAGATCAGGGGGTAATGGGTAGCAATCCTTTTTGGTGATCTTGTTGAGACCTTGGAAGTCTACACAAAGACAAAGAGAGCCATCCTTCTTCTGTACAAAGAGGATGGGTGCACCATGTGGAGAATTGGTAGAGCAAATGAAACCACTAGTGAGATTTTCATCAATGAATTCAGGGAGAGCAGAGAGCTCAGATTGCAAGAGGGAATAGATGGGGCTGAGAGGCAGAGAAGTACCTTCTTCAAGGTTAATCTTGAGATTGTAAGGGCAGTGTAGGGCAAGTTTGTTGGCCTTGGCTTTATTGAATACATCAGCAAATTCATAGTACTTAGCAGGCACAAAGGACAGGTCAGCGGGTTTGACAGTTCCTGCAGACAGCATGGGAGTAGGCAGGTCAGATGGTTGGAGTTGGAATACTTGAGTACCCTCTAGCTTGATGGCTCATGCAAAGGCCACTGAGTTGATAAGAGAGACTGAAGGTTTTCCGAGTGGAGTATCCAGTGGTGAAGGTGGAGAAGTGTTTTCCATTGCAGGCAAAACAGCTATACACATGGAGATGGTTGACAAGGGTGGAGAAGTCCCTGTGGAGTGGAAAGAAATAGTTTTAGCAACCCAATCAATCAAGGGATTGTGCTGGCAAAGCCAATTATATCCAAGAACCACAGAGCAAGCAGAGTCTAGAGGAGTTACATAGAACTTGAGGGCTAGGATTTCACCAGAGGAAAAAATGGTGGGAAAGGAGACTGTCTAAGTGATTACTGCATTGGTACTTCCATCTATGGGACACAGTTGGATGGGAGAAACAGATTGGCATTCTAAGGAATTTCACAAAACAAAAGATGAATCTATAAAACAGTGAGAAGTGCTGCAGTCTATCAATGCTTGAAAAGGGAGTGGAAAACTAGGAGAAGAGAGTGGAATTGTAAGGGAATCAGGGTTGGAAAGAGTGGACACATTGAGACAGGCCTCCTTAATTGTGCAGTTGGAGACAATGCAGCTCTCAGCCCGCACAGAGTCTGAAGAGCTGCTCTCTATTTTTTCAAGTCCAGAGAGTTGGACTTCTTCTCCTCAGCTGTTGCTGCACGGGCTTTGGCCTTGGAGGTGCTAGAGGAGGATTTAGGGCAGTCTTTGGCCATATGACCACTACCACTACAGAACATACATAGATTGTTATCCATGCATTGTTTGCATTCCTCGGCAGTGAGCTTACCATCCTTGCCTAATTTGGACAATAAGTTGGGTTTCTTGACCGAGGAGCTAGCATGATTGGATGAGTTGTTGGATTTAGAAGAGGATCCTGAAGATGATGAGTGATTGGAGGATGAGGATGGGGTGGAGTTGCCTTTAGGGGTGGACTTCTGCTGGTTTTTTGACTTGTCTGCATTCAATTTCTTGGACTTGTCAGATTTATCAGCAGAGCTGTGCTTATCCCAAGTGATTTCACCTTTGCATTCCCAGTAATGCCTGTCTATGACTTTGGTGAGGTCCTTCATCTCCTGGAGTTTCTTTGGTTTTCCAATATTGCTCATACAGTCCTTAATGCAGTCAGGGAGACCCTCATAGAATCAACAATGGAGTGCTGTTTCTCCATAGTTGTCATTGAGCTTGGACTCATAGCAGTTGAATAGCATGATATATTTGGTAACATGCTGATTGTCCTTCATGGTGAGGTTCTCTAGTTGAGTCTCAGCATCACCTTCAGGGTTGTCAGGCCTGAAGTTGCTGCAGAGTTTGTAGACAAACTCATTGTAGTTGTCTAACCAGAGAGGGGGTTTGCAAGTTTCACCCATAATACCAGGTTTGAACCAGTCCAAGGCAGTACCTTTGAGGTATGAGATGGTGAAGGTGATTTTGGATGTGTCAGTCTGGAATGCCAAAGGATGGTTGTGGTAATGTAGGTTACACTGGAACAAAAAACTTCAGAGTTTTGTGGGGTCTGACCCATCAAAGGTATCTGGGTTGTGGAGTTTGGACTTTGCCATATGTTCAGTACTTGCAGGATGGCAGATAGCCTGAGCTACATCTGCAAGGGCTTCTGCCAGTCCATAGGGAACACTTGGAGAACAATTAAATCATCAATTGGGTGGTGTGGGAGGAGTGTTGTTGTGGTCATCACTGTTATCACTGTCATCATCACCATTGTTGCCACCACCATTGCCATCTGGAGGGCCTTTCAGGTCTGGGGCAGGGTCATTGGGAGGTGGTGCAGTAGGTTGCTCAGGTGGGGGTGGAGGTGGATCGTTGTCATGACTAGAAGTAGGTGTATTTGGTGTACAAGAAGCTTGACCAGTGGTGTTGCTATCTCCTGGAGGCAGAGTAGTGGGGGTAGTACTGGTCTTTGCTTTAATGACCTTAACCTTCTTGGTGGTTACTTTGGTATGGGAAACCATCAGAATGAACAAGTACTAATGAAAGGTACAAGTTCAAATATACTGTTAAGTGCTGTGCTGAAGAAAGGCTGACTTAGGGGCAGAGATGTCTGATAACAAGGGCGGAGTGTGGAGATGGATTGCCTTGAGGTGAATTAGGGACTTCAGCTTCAGCTTATGTGCTGTGCCCCTTTCCACTAGTGGTCCCTGGATTTCCAAAGGACAAGAGTGAACTAAGACAGAACACAAGGTGGAGTTCTGAACAACAAAGAGGAACTCCCTGCAGGAGTTCTACAGAGGAGTGTGGAGTTGATGGTAACTCAAGGTGGAGTAGTTTGGCAGACTAAGTTGATATTCAAACTGAAGTTACAAGTGAAGTAATTTAAGTTTAAATACTAGGAAATGTGGAGACAAGTATTATGGAGTAGAAACAAGTAATGCAGAGTACTAGATATGAGGTATGAAACATGTATGAGGATTGGACAAAGTCACAAAATAAAACTAAAAGGAAATAGATTGTTAAATGCTGTGCTGGAGAAAGGCTGACTTAGGAGCAGAGATGTTGGATAACAAGGGCAGAGTGCAGAGACAGATTGCCTTGAGGTGAATTAGGGACTTTGGCTTCAGCTTATGTGCTGTGCCCCTTTCCACTAGTGGTCCCTGGATTTCCAAAGGACAAGAACAAACTAAAACAGAACCCAAGGTGGAGTTCTGAACAATGAAGAGGAACTCCCTGCAGGAGTTCTACAGAGTAGTGCAGAGTTGGTGGTAACTCAAGGCAGAGTAGTTTGGCAGACTAAGTTGATATTTGAACTGAGGTTACATAGTGAAGTAAGTAGGTTTAAATACTAGAAGTCTGGAGACAAGTAGCTGTGGAGTAGAGACAAGTAATGCAGAGTACTAGGTACAAAATATGAAATGTGTATGAGACTTGAAGTGAACTGTGTAATTGTAACTAAAGGAAATAGATGATAGATAATTGAGATCTAAATAGAAGTCCATGAGGGACATGCAGTGAACAGAGTCAGGGAGTGTGGAGTTGTATGTGAAGGGTGCAGAGTTGATGCTAATGTGTGGAGTTCAAGTTGCTGAGGCATGGACGTAACATAGATATAAATTGAGAGATAACCAATATAGATAAAAGATAATTGAGATTTAAATAGAATTCCATGAGGGATGAGTGGAGAACAGGATCAAGGGTGCAGAGTCATATGTGAGGTGTGTGGAGTTGCTGGATAATGTGCAGAGTTGTGGTTGCCAAGGCATGGATGTAACACTCAGTCCATTTGCCCTGATTATGGTATGTTACAGCTAGATTTGCCATGCTTCTTAAGGTATCTGGATGAGCTGGACCTAGCAGCTGCTGTCTTTTCTCCATTACTTCAAATTCCAGTTTCTCTGCCTCAGTCCATTTGCCTTGCCTCCTGTATGTTCTAGCCAGATTTCCCATGCTTATTAATGTATCTGGATGAGTTGAACCTGGCAGCTGCTGTGTTCTCACTAATACTTCAACTTGCAATTTCTCTGCCTCAGTCAATTTCCCCTGATTCCAGTATGTTGCAGCTAGATTTCCCATGCTTCTTAATGTACTGGATGAGCTAGACCTAGCAGCTGCTGTGTTTTCTCTAATACTTCAACTTGCAATGTCTCTGCCTTGGTCCATTTGCCCTGATTCCAGTATGTTGCAGCTAAATTTCCCATGCTTCTTAATGTATCTGGATGAGCTAGACCTAGCAACTGCTGTGTTTTCTCCAATACTTCAACTTGCAATTTCTCTGCCTCAGTCCATTTCCCCTGATTCTTGTATGTTGCAGCTAGATTTCCCATGCTTATTAATGTATATGGATGAG
>ML213594.1:38230-51727 GCA_004379715.1 Crucibulum laeve
ATTACTTCAACTTGCAATTTCTCTGCCTCAGTCCATCTGCCTTGATTCTGGTATGTTAAAGCCAGATTTCCCATGCTTCTTAATGTATCTGGATGAGCTGGACCTAGCAGCTGCTGTGTTTTCTCCATTACTTCAACTTGCAATTTCTCTGACTCAATCCATTTGCCTTGATTCTGGTATGTTCCAGCTAGATTTCCCATGCTTCTTAAGGTATCTGGATGAGCTGAATCTAGTAGCTGCTGCCTTTTCTCCATTACTTCAACTTGTAATTTCTCTGCCTCAGTTCATTTGCCCTGATTATGGTATGTTGAAGCCAAATTTGCCATGTTTCTTAATGTATCTGGATGAGCTGGACTTAGCAGCTGCTGTCTTTTCTCCATTACTTCAACTTGTCACATCCTGGAACTTCGCGTCCACCTTCTGACCCTCCAACTTTCCTCCCGACTTTCATTCCATCTTCCTTCCCGTTCGTGATCTTCCCTCTTCCTTATTTGTACATACGTTTCATCACCATAGTCCCCTTACAATTGATTTTAGTTACATAGCCTTTACACAGCATTCCTTCCGACTTACCGTTCACTCATTCCGCTACTACCATTTACTTAGTTTCTACAATACTATCATCACAGCCTCTTCCATCAGACTACCATTCCGTCTCCACTTCATCCCTAGTTATCTTCTGTAGTATAAATACCTTCCGCTTGTATCCTCCGCTCCTCAGTTCAAATATTAAAGTTAAACACTCTACTCTGTTATCTACTTCGCCCTCGTTATTAAGACTTAGTCTGATAACAACTCTGACCCTCCGACTTGTCTTCGACATCTCGTTCCGACGTCTCGCAAATACTAGGACACCAAATAGATTGCAAAGGGCGCAGCACATAAGCTGAAGCCAATGTCTGTACAATCCACCTTCCGCCTCATCTGATACTCCCTCTGCTACCTTCCGACAATTTTGCTATTTGACACAACTTCCAATTTCTCTGCCTCAGTCAATTTGCCTTGCCTCCTGTATGTTCCAGCCACATTTTCCATGCTTTTTAATGTATGTAGATGAGCTGAACCTAGCTGCTGCTGCCTTTTCTCCATTACTTTAACTTGCAGTTTTTCTGCCTCACTCCAATTTCCATTGTGATAAAAAACATAAGCAAATGAAGCATATATATCATCATAATATATATTTGTCTTGTGTATGTTGGCAAAATACAATTGATTCATCTTGATATGTGTGGCAAGTGCATGATAAAATATATAGTCTGATATACCATTAGACTGGGTCACAGAGTATCCAAGCAAGAACATTGCCAAGGAAGAGCTCTTTTCTTTCTCATATTTTGTCATTCTGTCTTGACACCATGCATGAACCATTGGGTGCATATGGTATACAGCATTTGATGATCCTTTTGTGATCAAGGAGAATGACACCAAAATTTGAATCCCAGACCAGAATATCAATTTATCCCATTTGCCATCAGTTATATGCAGCTGTTTTTCATCTAAAAGCAAAACAGTTAATGGAAGTCCCTCACTGGCCATCTCTTTCAGATCTGTTGCAATATATTTCTTAGTAGCTCTAAAGAAAATGTCTTCCATAATATTTTCATGATGGAAAAATGCCATAATTTGATGGATTAAGATAGCTGTTTGGGCAGCTTGATCATTCTCTGGCTTTGATTGATTTGCTGCCTTTAATTCAATCTTCTCATATGAAAGCTCCCAAGTTCCATAAACAGTTTGTTCATACTTAGAAGCACCTCTGAAAGAAGGATGATCCATAAGTTCTTTTCTTTTTTCTGAATAAAGCTCAAGATACTCATTTATGCTACAGAGGCCAGATGTGATAAAAGCCCCTGCCTGATCAACAGCAAGAGGAAGACAAAACAGTGTTGTGACTATTTCTTTAGCAGTCTCTTGAATGAGTTCTGATATTTCTTCTTCTAAGTTAGATCTTTTTAAAAGCAAAGCAATGGCATCTTCAACATCCATTCCATCCAGTTCAATGGAATTCTTGTTACTAGTAAGAGATCTCATGTTAGGGTTCCTGCTGGTAATAAGAATGTCTCCTGTATTATCTGAAGGTAGATATTTTTCGACCATATTGGGTTCTCCATCTACATGATCAAAAATCAAGAGCCATTCCTCTGACAGAGAAGCTATCCAGTAGAGAACTGCTTCAGGGGTTCCATCTACATTAGCTTTTTTGACTTCTGGAATGGAAGAAATGCCTTTTAAGCTAGCAGAAATGGTATCTTCACTAGTGGCATCAATCCAAAACACATATCCATATCTGAGAATAGCAAGATGTTATTGAGTAAATTGTATTTTAGCTAAATGAATCATGGCATACTGGCTGGAAACATCTTCTATAAATTTCAAAGCAATCTGAGTTTTTCCCATCCCACCCAGACCATAAATAAGATAGGAGCGCCGAGGTGTAATACCTTTTCCATTCCGAATACTAAAATAATCCTTCAACTGGTCAAGGTAGTCTTGCTGTCCTGTGAAGAGAGGACTGGAACAAGGCCTTAAAATCATCTCCGGTAGTTCATGCTGTGGGAGCGGTGGATAAATGTTCTGACAGTAGGTATATGAGGTTGTTTATTGAAACCCAGAGAGATATGCAACTACATACCAGATTACCAGCAACAGCAGTAAGAGTACTATTGTTAACTGATACATGAGAAGCATCCTGAAAAATATTTGCCATTGTGTTTATTCTGTTGAGAAAGAGCTAGTTGCGTTTGATGACTAGACGAGAGTAGGGAGCAAGGGCAGGGCAAAGGGCATCCACAAACACGTCAAGAAAGGGGCTGTGTATGGAAGCTGTTGAGATTGGTTGTAAGTCGGACCGGTAGTCATTCCCAGTAAACCCTGACTTAATGCCGAAGTCCATCTAAAATAGATTGAGGGAGGATACAACATATCTACACGAGTGTCCTATTATCTTTCGTTCGTCGTTGTATCATAGACGCAGACAGACTATCTGCGCATACATCTATTTATTCATTTATGTCTAGATCAAGCACTTGGGAAATGGATTAAAAACTCTATTCCGTTCTGATATATTTTTGGTTGTAATTATCTGTCTATCTCTCACACGTCTCCCCGTCACCGGCTTACAGTGCTCCCAATATCCCCTCTAGCCTCCATATAATAGTCTCATTCTCCTCCACGCTGACCATGAAGCGGAAGCACCCCAAGTTCCTGCGAAACCGGACGACGACACCGTTCTGTTCTGCGAGCGATTTTGACACTTTTTGGGTGTATGTGTTGTCTACCTCTCTCATTCCATTTACCCTTTTGGTCGGTCTATCGAGAAGGTACATGCTCCTACGCGAGGACTGGGGCAGTGGTTAGCATTATAGGAACGGAAATGTAGCAACACGAACCTCATTGACGCGAGACCATCACTACGCACATATCGCCCACTGCGCGGAGATGCCACACATTCCATTCTGTACGTTGGAGAAGTGATGAGGATCTGCCTGCATTTGGAGGCCAGACAGACGCACGTGAGGGGCTTCGGCAAACCCAACACCGAGGAAAGACATGGGCGGGACCGGGTAGCCCACGGAGAGAGTCAAGGTGGGACTCCGTATGGTTGTAGGAGAGATAGCGGTCGAGGTCGATGACTTGTATTAAGTCGGGTGAGTTCTTCGGATGGATGAGAGATCACCTAGATTGACGCCTATGAATGCCATAAACTTGTCCGAGGATAGTTTGCTGACATTTTGAGGCTATAGATGCACTCGATGCTAGTTGTAATAATGAGTATTCGCAGTTAATGATAAACCACTCTACCCTACCTTAGATTACTCTTTATTAACCCGTTCCACAATCCGCGTCAACTCCTTGAAATTCCCAATCCACCTCCCCACCGCCTCTCTTATTCCTCACTCCCCCAAGCTTTACACGCAGGTTGCCCTCCTGCCCAGGGCGAGGGACATATACCGTCTGCATCCCCAACGCGCCCGCCGCGTGTAAATCGTACATGTGGGTCACGACGATTGCAGTGCGTTCTGGTGGGACTGGGGGGTGGTGTAATACTGATAGGTTGGCCTTAGGGTTGGTTTTGTAGGCTTGGAAGAGCTTGGCAAAGAAGACAGCATCCCAGGGGAGGTCGGCGTGTTTCGCCTGGACTGGGGCGTTGGTGGAGAATGAAGCGAGAAAAAGCGGGGAGGAACAATCTGTGTTGATTAGTAGCGGGACAGTTTCCGTTTGGAGAGCGAGGCGATTAGAGTGTACTTTTTGAGTGCGTAGAACCCGGGTGTGGCATCAGGCCAGCCTGTAAGATACATTCACATCATGGATTGAGAAACGAGAGGAGACAGAAGCGTACCATCTAGCCTGTGACCGCATTCAGATCATTCCTAGTCTCTTCGCTCCATATGGACTCGATGTTCGACTGGTCTTCACCGTTTAGAATCGAGTCCAGTGTCTATAGGGGTGAAAGTTAGATATGAGAAAATGATGAATCTACACTCACTCATACTTACCTCGCGATGCATGACATCAACCTTGAACGAGCCTGCGCCTCCTGCTGCGATTCTCCATCTACAGGGCGTATCATAGATTCAGATACGAGGTTAGGAACAAAGAGACTGAGACAAGTTCGCAAGTGGAGAGTTGGATATCTCCAGCATATGTACGGTGTATATTCTGTGGTTGCCGCTTTCTTCTGTAATGAGCTTAGGTCCGTACACAGCTGCGATGGATGTGGTTACTTACGCGCACCATGCCTCTCCCCAAGCTCCTTCAGCTCCCTCGTCACCGTGCTCCGCCAGTTCATGACAGTCCCAAAGACGTCGAAGATCAGAGCTTCAAGCTTGAGTGTGGTTGAATGTTAGACGTTGGGTGCTTGCTGGCATTGTCTTCTAGGCTAGTACAAGATGCTCAAAGGTGGGTCGTTCGAAGCCCTCGCTCGTTCCCTGTGATCGTAGAAAGCAAAGCGGGGATAACAGAGCAATAGGTAGAAAAGATCTGGACCCGTCGGCTGGGGGAAAGGCTACTGATAACACACCGGGTCATTGCGTGTTTTCGTGCATCACGCGAGCAGTGGCAGCGTCATGGATGTGTGTTGCGCGCAAGGACGACTAAATCCTCGATGGAGAAGATATTCGTACTGGGATATGAGTCATGACAGCATCAACGTGGAGGGATTTGAAAAACTGGAACCATTCGTTTGTAACCCTATTTTGGGCATCACTCTTCAACGGTTCAGTGGTCTAGTGGTTATGATTTCTGTCTCACAAAAGCTTCACCGGCACACAGAAGGTCCCCGGTTCGACCCCGGGCTGAACCACTCTTTTTCTTTTTGAGATTGTTCATGACCCTTAACATAGATCACCATGAATTCCCTACATAGAAACTGTTAGAGAAAAACCGCACTCAATCCTAGTATGGCGCTTTCAATTTTAAAATTCTACTACATAAATAAATGCATTGACTGGGGTAAATTAAGACGCGTGGATCGGCTAGTAAAAGAATGAGCCTAGTGAGAACCGATACCCTCTGTGATAAATATGATCAAATATTTCGGACCCGCGTCGTGACTCCTAGCCTTGCCTTACGCTGGAGGCGTTTGTTGAAACCCCACCGCGCCCTAAGGTGGCTCACGGGTTCTATTTAGCAAAAGCAAACTTTTATCATGGTCTGGCATCGCTCAACAGACACAGCCTCTAGCTCTCGGTGAGTTCTAGTCTTGTGTTCGTTACTTAATGTCTTTGCTACCCCAGGGTACATGCGGACCAGTGGTCAGCCGCTGACATTGTCCTAGGTTTGCACCTCCCAACGTCCTCCCGCGAGGGACAGCGGGATGGGGCTTCTTCTCCTCTCGTGAGGACTGCTGTACGTGCATCTCAGTTCCAACAGTACTCCATTCTAACTACTTTCATTACTGACAGTGCAACAAGCGTTGTTCAACTCCTCAGACCCCGAAATAATCAAAGATCTCGCTCTATATCGAAGACAGCTCACGTTGCTCATCACAGCACAAAAAGCAATTGAGGCGGAACAAGCAGAATTACAGTTACAGAGGGATGTGGTGACGCGTAACCTTGCCGCCACTCACGCGTCGTTAGTGCAGACACAAACTCGGATAACTCATAGCAAGAATAACCATCTGCCTGTATATAAATTGCCTATGGAGATCCTAGGCGAAATTTTCATTCTATGCCAGCAAAGCGGGAATGCCTGTCCCCGTACTCCCTGGACAGGCTTTGTGGCCGCCGTTCCTTTTGAGATTCTTATATCTCAGGTTTCTTGGTGGTGGAGAGAGGTCGTGCTTGGTACACCAGCACTATGGTGTCGTATTGCGATGATCTTAGGGGATATGTCAGGGAAGTTAAACGCATACCTTGAGCGATCCAGCGGGAGTACACTCGACATAACTATTCATTCACCGTATGACATCTCTGAAGAGGAACTCCATTTCTTGTGGTCTTCTATAGCTAATCATCTTCATCGCATTCGGTCCATGGTCTTAAATTTCAAAGGCCGGCGGCCGATGATGGCGATCCTATCCCAGCTTATAGACGTTCGCGTTGACCAATTGATGCGTTTCACAGTCAACTGTGTTTGCGATCCTGCAGCCAACGACATCATCATAATTCGACCGTTCTCTCTGTTCCGCCAAGGTGCACCCGCACTAAAATACCTCGATTACGATCATAATATTCTACCAATCTCCCTTCCCTGGTACTCTTCCATCTCCAAAGTACGAGCACGCATAGCGTGCACATCACTTCTCAACGTTACGGAAATTATACCATCTTTTACGAACTTAGCATCACTCGCTCTCGACAACTGGCGAGCTCCTCAGGATACAGTTATGGAAACCATCCACCTTCCGCAACTTCGTTCTCTAATTCTCTCGGGACTTCTGCAAGAGCCAGAGTACATGGCAATTTTCACTCAGATCCTCACTCCCAGCCTCGAATCCCTCGCTATAAAGTGCACGTCAGGTCCTTCTGTTGCGAACATGTTCATAGCCGTCAGCTGCCAAGCATGTCAGGAATATAAACATCTACGCCTCCTATCATTTACCAATAACTCGCACTTCTACCCGTCTGTTGTAGAGCCGGCGCTATCAAGCCCGCAGACTGCTGGTGCATGCAACCCACTCGAACATGTACAACATGTAGCATTCATTGGTCTTTCCAGCACCGACAAACTCCTCCTACATTTATTCTGTGACAGGATGTATCCGACTCCCCGCCTACCCCGTCTACGCAGCTTGACAGTTGGGAGCAGCCAACTCAGCCCGAATATTGTTAAGCATGTGTTGCTTACGCGGAAAGCTTCCTACTATGGCATTCCCCATATACATTTACAACAGCCATTTGCCAATACTATAAAGCAGATTCCAGGTGAAGTGGCATGGTTCATGTGGAACGTTAACGTCCACATATTTGATGCGGACGAAGTTATCGAGGCAATATATTCGGAACGCGGTCTTACGACCGAACTTCTACCAGGTAAGTTACTGAATGACCGTTTCTGAAATTAAAGTCTTAACTTCGACCATCTTCATTCTGTATAGGTTCTTCTTCCTGAATTATAACGTAGTTCCTTGTCAAAGACAAGCCTGCATAACATCAATTGACGGCTTCTCCTTCGCCAACCATATATATCGCTTTCTTGAATTGTAAATTATATTTGTATTTGTCCAGTTTTTGTTTTACATTTTTCTCTCATCGACTTTTGAATTTTCTTTCCCTACATGTTAATGTATTGTTGTTACCGACAACTCGTAGAAAGATCCTCCAGCATAAATGGTAGCGGCATATATTTTTATCACGAATGCTATAGAATCGTTTTCCGTGGTCCTCTGTTTGATTCTCAGCAGAGTCATGATCAAAGCCATACAGAAGTTCCAGCAATCCTCAACGAGCCCGCCAAGTGCATCGTAGCTCCACAATACAGAACAAGTAATGAGAACTTGCAGGATATCGGTGGGACTGTATTGACGACCTGAACATTGCGAGCGTCTGCACTGAGAGAAATTCTTGTTTACACATTTCTTTTGGGTTCTAAGATGTCACCGTTCTGGACAGTCTGCGAGGTGCCCTCCATGAACCAAACGTCTCCCACCTCAAAACCATTCGCCTTTTTGGTGTTATCATATTTAAGTACCATATTTATATCTTATGTTATTATCGAAATTTATCGCGTATAAAATCCCTCCGTAAGATAAAACTTCCCCAGCGATAGCACGCAGATATCACACCGGCGTTGAACCAAGGGCGTGAAAAATGGAGCTTTGCATCACCAACATACAAATGTAACTCGAGTTCTCCTGGAAACGTCTCCAAGATGTAATACTAAATTAATGGCCATATATTAAATGAGAAGGTCAATTAACTAATCCCTTCCAAGAACGACTTGCTCAATTTCCAGAGCTCCTCTGCTTTCTCGTATCCACCAAATCTTGCATTAAGCTCTCCAATCTTTCCAATTGGCTTACTTTCCAAATATACACCCATATACTTCTCTTTTTCCTCCGCAACTTTCTTCCCAGCAGTAGCAAATACACTATTGAAAGATCCCACCACTGGATCCGGGAGCATCAGCCTCAGAATCCACCTTGCGATGGTTGGAAAGGGGAAAGTGTGTGAAAAAGTGTCAACGCCTCCTGGGTCAAGGGATATACACGTAATGTTAGACCCCCCAAGGCGTGATTGCAGCGCGAGTGTCCAGAGAATAACGAGAAGCTTTGTGTAGGCTGATTCGACAGCAATATCCCTTTATTACTGAACATAAGTAGGAATAGAGTAGTTGAACGCACCATAACGACCTTGCCAACGCCATTTATACTCCGAATTTAAATTGTCCAGGCTATTAAAGTGGATAGGAGTGGGTGTGAAGTCGTGCATCATGGAGGATATCTAATGAAAAATCCAGAGCCAATGTCTCAGCAGGTATAAACTTTGTAAATAGTACAGCCGCTCTTACATTAACCACTCGAACGTCTGATTGTGGTTCCAGCGCCGTAGCTTTGAGAAGCGGCAGCAATGTATATGTAAAAACAAAGGGCGACATGTAGCTGTAGAAGCCTTGTCAGCATTTCTAGGCCATAATAAATGGAGTCTTACTTTATAATGACAATGGTGCTTATCCCTAACCGAAAGGAGCGTTTATTTAGTCTTCCTACGTGAGTGAAATAGCCAAAGGGATAATTTACCATCCTGGCTAATCTCAAATGGTGCTTTTAATCTAATCAAGATGAAAAATAAATCTCGAATGGGTGAACTGTAAAGAAGAACTCACATCGCAGCATTGTTGATGAGGATATCTAGTTGCTTTTCCCTTTTCAGAAATGCCTCTGCACTCCGTTTCGCGTCTCTGGGATCGGTTAAATCTAGTTCGTGCCAGAGAATTTCACCGTAATCATCGCCTCTAATTAGGCCTTCGTCTTCGAACTCCTTTTCGAGGGCAGCAATGGCTGCATGGGCTCTTGATTCAGATCTTGCCGCAAGGTAAACCTTAGCGTGGGCGCGCGCGAGATGACGCACGGTGGCTAGGCCGATGCCTGAGCTAGACAGAATAGAATATCTCTGCTGAGTTACACGTTAATGTTGGCGATAAATCTCTAAAACGCACTTTCCACCAGTGACTACCACAACTTTACCATTGAGGTCGACGAGATCTGTGGTAGGATTGAAGTCGAGGGAAGCACTCGTAGTGTTACCCATTGATTCTGGTAACGCTGCCGGCTGTACACTTCAGCGAGCTATATGTTTAAAATTTGACTGACGCGTAAGCTCATCTGCCGGAAATGCCGCTCATTCACAGGTAGGCGACGTTGAGAAGCGAACAGAAAGATTCGGGTAGCAAGCTCTATAAAGCTCCAAAAGTGAGCATCAGTCAAAATAGTGGTCAGTACTTTGGAAAGCGAAAATCATCCTCAGGAAAGCATCGGAATTTGAGGAATAGCAAGATCTCACTGGTGCAACGCTACTGCAGGTTTCAGAACAACTGCGATATACATCAGCGGGCTTCTGGGGGTCAATCCCTATGCCATCACCCCTCATGATTGGGAGATGCCTTTTTTTTTCTAGTCTGACATGGGCCGCAAATCCAAATATACTCAAGCCAAATTTCCACGCTCATACGTAGGACGAATTGGATTGAAAATTATACCGTTCGATATCTGGGATGGTCTCAGGGCGGCGGTAGCGTAAGCCAAATTTCTACGGATTTGATTACGGATCTGCGGCTATTGATGGGCGCACAGGTAATCTCGGCAACTTCCTTGGCCCTATCGACAGATCGGATGGTCCTCAATTTCATTAATAGGAAAGCTGTTGAAGTTCCCTGTCGGCATAGACGCTGCTATTGCAGTGTTTTGTATCTTGCCTTTACTTCTGAAGTAGCGGGAAATTGTCTGATATGCAGAAGACTGGCACCCACACCAGTGTATTTCATTACCCCGAAATTGAATCAAGGGCTGGCCTCACATTGAACAGCTTCAACGCCTTACAGTGTGCGCAAAACTTCCCTGCTACTCTTGTCGACTTTCTAGAAGTGAATACATCAACGTCCGAGCCAGACGATCCAGAGACTCGAGTGATATGGGAGGCAGGATGGGGCCACCACGATCTGGTGCAACATTTTGAGGCGAGTGGCTGTAAATTGGGGCCATCGAGAATTCATTGATCAATAACATAATTAAACAGCGCATCCCAAGCCGTCCTGTCGACGATGTTCAAACATTAAAACTACGAGTTATGTTCGTTATTGAAATACTTTATTTTCTATTATTCGGAAATAATTTATTTTATTAGCTTCATTAAAACCACAATATCAGTGGACTCGAACGCAGACACTACTGGTCGCTATCGTTCAACGGAGTTTGTACATTTACACCCACATACAGCTGAATGGATGAAACAATTTGGTGTTTCGCCTATTTTCTTAGACCACATCATGACTGGTTCAAGTTTCCGGAAAATAGGTAATTCATCATTTACTCGCAACAGTCAAGATGGACAGAATGCTCTAATAAGTGCGTTAATTGTGGGATATTGTTCAGTCTAGTCTACTCACCATACTTCAATCATATAATTGAAGCTGGATTCTATGGGTACCAACCCACACTCAATGTCAAAGCAGCTTATGTATGGTTCTCTCATGATATCAATGCAAAAGTATCTACATATATCATGCTCAATTGCACACCAGAGGTCAAGAAGTCGATAGTCACTTTATCTCAAAATCCCGATGCACAAGCCATACACCGCCCTTGCATTATAGACACAATCGCCGCTGACCATTCCATTTATGAACATGGAAAAGAAATCACTCTGGTCCGCAAGAGATTCGTGGATTTTGCAAGTGCTAATACCTGTATTTCATTTCCCTTACTAAGACTCGTAAATCTATAGGAAAACATGGAAATCGCATCTCATACTTTGTCGAATGCAGATATGGCTTTGGTGGTTGAGAAACTGTACCTGCTCGCGCAAGTCTTCCACATTATCGGGGAGAACCTTGCGGACTTTCATGAATGGCTTCAGTTTCTTCTCGAAATACACGCCAAACTCTCACCCATTCACCAGGATCTCTATTCCGTGGCAGACTCCTTGAAATTTCTCTCATCATCCACAAATATTTGGCGGCGGTGGATTATGAACTATATCGAGAGAACTCAAATCCGTATCAATCTATTCTTTAATTTGGCAACTCAAAATGACAGCCGCACAAATCTTGATATCGCTAATTTAACAGCTAAAATCGCAGTAGAAACCCAGCGCGACAGTTCGTCTATGATCACGTCAGTCTCTTTTAGTCTCCTTTACATCAAAGCTCTTGCATACTAACCATATACTGGATAGAATGGCTGCTGTAACAATGTTTTTCCTACCTGGAACATTTGTTTCGGTAAATTCACCTTCATATGGCACGTATGAAATGGCTGTTTATTTGATTTCATTTACCAGGCAGTTTTCAGTATGGTATTTTTCAACAGCGGTTTTGATTCCCAAGGAAGACCTGTAGTATCAGTGGCTCCGCAATGGTGGTACTTCCCTGTGATCACCATACCTCTCACTATCTTGGTATTTTTCATCTGGGTCCTTTGGCGACGATGGAGAAATAGATCTGCTAATATCGTCCTCCCGTCTCAGGTTTTGATGCCAGAGAACATATCTGGGTCACACAGTCGTTAGACCACCTTCATTTGGAAACACCTCGGCATCCCACTTCTCACAACCAGATCCCACTTTCTTTGCTGCAATCCTACTATTCTGCGGCTATCCCACTTTTATTTCTACAATCTTACTCTTACTATCCCTAATTCCCGCTACGCTCTTCTTGTATATACTTGATCAAACCCACAAGTTACATGCGTATCCAAGAATTTCAACCTCCAGCATTAGCTTCATTGAAAGCAAAATTGACCATACTGCACAATGACATCCATCCACACACAGTAAAGTGAATGAGCCATTTCGGTTTTTTGTCTATTCTCTTAGAGTGTATCATGACCTCAGACTTAGTGGTGAGGTCGCTCAGGTTTATAACTTCATCATTTATGAGTCCCACCTCCGATGGCTGTTGGAGGAGAATAGGGACGATTGGGGGGCCGTTGTTTGCTGGTCTTTAACAATCCTTATTTACTTCCGTAATATAAAAGTCCTCTAGACAGGACAGGAAAACCTCAGTCATTTCCTTACTGACTGAGGTAGGTTATATTTCATTCATATATTTTTATTTACCATGTTATTAAACTTTACCTCTTAGATACTTACTAGCGTCTCTAATAATGGCCAAAATAATTTAATAAGTGCGTTAATAACTGAATAAGGTCCATTATAAACTAACTATGCCTCCGCTATTTTTTTAAATAAAGCGGGGCTTTACGTGTGTTGAAATCAATCTAGAAATGAATCCACATATGTTTGGCTCTCTCATGATATCAATCTGGACTTCCACATATGTTATGCATCAGTGCGTACTCGAAGTGAAGGAATTGATTATAAGTTCATCTCTCAATCAACTTCAGACTATAAATCGATCATGCCCCATTGAGTTTCGTCGTTAACATATAATATATGTATGGAAGGAGAAAATCACACGGAGTGGCTATACGCTCGCTAACTTTCGTGAGTGTTAGTGTTAGTGTTTCTTCACTCGCCGCTAACATTATATAGGAAGATGGCCAATTGCATCTCGCAGGACAATTGCAGATGTGGCGACAGTGGTTGAAGAAAACTACGAGATCTTGCGAGGTCTGTTCATACTATACGGTCTGTATCTGAATTGCGAGATCTTGGTCTTGGCCGCCAAGAAAAGTTTGGATCTTGTAGCTGTTTTAGGCAAAGATTTATAAGCAATCTATTAGTGGGGGTCGGCAACGTCACCAAGACCCGTGGCAATGGTTTGTCACGCTGTGACACACAGCACGTCACAAAACCTGGTACAACTCATGTTTTGGTCGTTCTTGATGATTTCTTGGCATGTTTGCATGCGATTTTGACTCACTAAGACGGTTTAATG
>ML213594.1:54557-72918 GCA_004379715.1 Crucibulum laeve
GTCATAGCTCAATGGGAAATGATCTAAAAATCAAATCCTCTGGTCAAATTAAAGATATTACTAAAATAAACATTTAATCTCACCAAACGTAGTGGCAGAAATGCTTTCTTATTTTTTCTATAGACTTACAAGTCTGGCTGCCAAAACACTGAAAATTTTGGCAGGCAATATCATAACTATGACAATTAAAAAAGAGATAAAATTCCTAAAAATAAAAATAACCCTACATTAGATAATATTTACTTATTCTTACATGCCCGATGCAAAACATTTCATAGAAAGTGAGTGTGCAAAGTACAATACGCTTGGGTCACCTGTTTTCAATGTGCATTGATGTCACACACATTGTCACGGTACCGATACATACCGGACATTGCCGACCCCCAACTATTAGCTAGTGAACCCTTGCCACTGCCAGCTGTTTTTAGCTGAGCCCTGATATATCAGAACGAGACTGTACTACAGTTATTAATGTATCAATTTCGGAGCTCTCATTACAGTGCTTTATACATAAAAATGACCATATACTGGCTGGTAATAAAATTGGTTGATGACTTGCGCGTCATTTTCTCTTGGCCCAATTTTCCACGCTCATAGCGCAAATTGGACTGTAAAAATTATACCGTTCGATAGCTCTTCACCTCTATCGGTGTAAAGGCAACCAAGGTGTCTTAAGGTGGCGGTGGTGGCGTAAACGTCGAATTTCTGGTTATTGACGGGCGGACAAGAAATCTTGGCAACTTCTTGGGCCCTATTGATAGATCAGATGATCCTCATTGACAGGCAGGCTGTTGAAGTTCCCTGTCAATATAAATGCTGTTGCTGTATTATGATATATCTTGCTTTTGCTTTGCTTCTGAAGCTGCGAAAAATTTGCTGATATGCATAGGACCGGCACCCATGCTGCTGTACTTCATTACCCCGAAATCGAATCAAGGACAGGCCTCACACTGCAAAGTTTCAATGCCTTACGGCGTGGGAAAAACTTCCCTGCTACTCCTGTCGACTTTCTAGAAGTAAATACGTCAGTGTCCGGGTCAGACAAGTCAGAGACTCGAGTGATATGGAAGGCAGGATGGGGCCACGACGATCTGGTGCAACATTTTGAGGTGAGTTGCTGTACATTGAGGTCATTGCGACTTCGTTGATCAATAATATATTTAAACAGCAAATCCCAAGCTATCCTGTCGATGATATTCAAAGATCAAAACTACGAGTTATGTTCGTTATTGAAATACTTTATCTTCCGTCACTCGGAAATAATTTATTTTACTAGTTTCATTGAAACCACGATATCAATAGACTCGAGTGTAAACCATTCAACGGAGTCGGTACATTTACATCCACGTACAGCAGAATGGATGAAACAATTTGGTGTTTCGCCTATTTTCTTAGAGCATATAATGGCTGGTTCTGGTCTCCCGCGAATAGGTGATTCATCATTTACTCGCCACGGCCAAAATGGAAAAAATACTCTAATAAGTACGTTAATTGTGGGATATTGTTCAGTCTAGTCTACTCACCATACTTCAATCATATAATTGAAGCTGGATTCTATGGGTACCAACCCACACTCAATGTCAAAGCAGCTTATGTATGGTTCTCTCATGATATCAATGCAAAAGTATCTACATATATCATGCTCAATTGCACACCAGAGGTCAAGAAGTCGATAGTCACTTTATCTCAAAATCCCGATGCACAAGCCATACACCGCCCTTGCATTATAGACACAATCGCCGCTGACCATTCCATTTATGAACATGGAAAAGAAATCACTCTGGTCCGCAAGAGATTCGTGGATTTTGCAAGTGCTAATACCTGTATTTCATTTCCCTTACTAAGACTCGTAAATCTATAGGAAAACATGGAAATCGCATCTCATACTTTGTCGAATGCAGATATGGCTTTGGTGGTTGAGAAACTGTACCTGCTCGCGCAAGTCTTCCACATTATCGGGGAGAACCTTGCGGACTTTCATGAATGGCTTCAGTTTCTTCTCGAAATACACGCCAAACTCTCACCCATTCACCAGGATCTCTATTCCGTGGCAGACTCCTTGAAATTTCTCTCATCATCCACAAATATTTGGCGGCGGTGGATTATGAACTATATCGAGAGAACTCAAATCCGTATCAATCTATTCTTTAATTTGGCAACTCAAAATGACAGCCGCACAAATCTTGATATCGCTAATTTAACAGCTAAAATCGCAGTAGAAACCCAGCGCGACAGTTCGTCTATGATCACGTCAGTATCTTCCAGTCTCCTTACATCAGAACTCTGGTATACTAACTGGGTGCTGGATAGAATGGCGGCTGTAACGATGCTTTTCCTACCTGGAACATTTGTTTCAGTAAGTCCGCTTTTATGTGACATGTATGAAACGAATTACCTATTTGATCTCATTCACCAGGCAGTTTTCAGTATGGTATTTTTCAACAACGGTTTTGATTCACTGGGAAGACCCGTAGTATCCGTAGCTCCGCAATGGTGGTACTTCCCGGTGATCACTATACCTCTCACTATCTTGGTGCTTTGCATCTGGGTTCTTTGGCAACGATGGAGAAATAGGTCTGCCAATATCATCCTCCCGTCTCAGGTTTCAATTATGGAGAAAATCTCTGGTTCACGTAATCCGTAGATTCTCTTCATTTTCATCATAAGCGTGTATATCAACTACCAGGGCATGTAAATATGCTTAAATTCAGAATTCCTCGCACCGAAAGCTAGGAAGGGATCACCACACACGAAATGCTCCGATCTGCTTGAATACTGATGTTCACTCTGGGATAATAGTTGAAATAACATCCTGGCAAAGAGACAGTGACTTACAACATATGTCCAACTTTATTTTGCAAATTCATGACTGAAGTTGGAAATACTGTTCGCGACATCATCTTACTGAGAATTCAATTTAAAATCTATCATGTTACAGTTACCATGATTCACGATTTGGCTTTGACTGCGGCAGATTGATGGCATTCAATTTTAGATCTACCTACACCTCGATTTTTGAAAATGCAGCTCATATGAGGGTATATGTAATTACTTATCGTCATACAACAAATTAGTAGTTTGGGCTGATGTCCGAGATAAGTAATCTATGGCTAACTGCAATCTCAGAGACATCAACAGATACTATCACATCGAAGAGCGATTACCCCTTTTATCAATCTGTTCATGGACTCTTGATAGCAGAGTGAAAAACTGATTTAAAACTAACTGCTGTAAGAAAGGCGTGCCTTCATTAAACAGATCCCTCTGGAAGGTCTCAAGGTCCCACATATGCTCGAGATTAAATCGGACACCTGACTGGAGTGGCTTGAGCTATACGTGTGTGTGTTATAATACACTTGGAAGGTGGCAGTCGAGATGGGAATACTTCAACGACAACTGGGAAATAAACAAGTAGTGCCTGTTAGATGAGGTCACTGACGTATATTTGACCTGTGAAGCAGTCTGTCAAAACGAACATGGCTGAGTAAATCTCCAGTGTGATATTTAAATCCAGCTCTGGGTCATCCTGTGAGAATATTCTCTGTTTGAACCGACTCGACAAGCTTTGCTTCGATAATTTTAAAATAGCCCCCTGTTCACTATTTATAAACAGAACATCCTAAATGTTGCAGTACTCACCGTCCGGCCGTGCCTTGTAACAAGAAAGGTTGTTAAACAGATAGATGCAGCACAGAGGTATGTCTTTCTATTTGGATGGTCAATCTTCATCATGTCTTGGACGATCACCACACCTCATGAATGGGTTCTATGCAGGTGTAAAACCATCCGGGGTGTAAGCATGACATACTTACTACAAGCCAACTGTTTATATACCGTCTGATGTTAAGAAACATATCGTTTTTAAATAGCTTCTTTTACCTAACCGTAAAGTGGATCAGTTGCGTTTGGACAGGCAGCAGGTTATCACGGGGTGTTACATAAAACTTCAAATGCTGCCCCGTATTAAAACAAAATCCTGACGCCAGTTGTAACGAGCTCAGACAAAACGAATGAAAAATGGAATAGTCGCTGAGAAGCCACGGCTAATTGTTTATAATGGTACATTTTGAGTGAATACTTCGAAAGTTGATGTTGTGATATAGAGCATCACTTTCAAGATGGATTTATTTAAGGCACGAGGAATATAAATCTGATTGAAGATTTATATAACTGTGGGGGCTTGACATCTGTCTATAAACGATTCGGGGATATGTCCTGCGTTACTTGAGCTTTAAGCCGTGAGTTCCCTCTACTCTTCAATATCAGAAAAAACACCTGAAGGAGTCTGAAAAATGGCAGCACGAAGTGGATGACAGATATATTTATATGTTTAAGTATAATATTTTATTTGCCGAGCTGGAATAGTCCTGATCTTGAAGATCGGTCCTGGGAGATTCCTAGATCTACCATAGTTGAGCAAGATGGGGAAGGCAGATGAACGACGATGGTGCCTAATGGTACTTCCGTGGCTGTGAGATTGGACCTGGGCCTGATTCTCTCGTCACTGCTCGGTGTGCCGTCAGGGTGCTCGGGAACTAAGTAGATTGAGGGCGGAAAAGGCGGAGAATTTAAAAGACGAAGGTTAAGCTGGAGGGGGAAGGAAGAGATAAAAAGAGAGAATTACGGAGAGGCGTCAGAGAATGGGAAGTAGATGCTTGGCAAAGGGAGCACTAAAATTCATTGTCTCCCTTGCTTGCATTTTATGGCAAGCTACGAGCAAATAATAAGATGGAAGACTTGGATGCTTCTGGTTCAAGAGAAATGATCACCAGATAGGAACGTTTGATTCCTTTCCGAAAAACAACGGAATTTGTTTAAACGATATCTTGGCTTATTTAATGAATTCTTTCTTATGGAGATATAAGAACAGCTTGGTAGTTCCTTATAATCTCCTCATCGGTGAATTCTTATCAACTCCGCCAATTACGAGAACTTGTCGTTCGCTCCGAGAGAAACTGAAAGAACCTGAGAGTCTTAGTGATATGTCTGATGCATTCCTACGCGATCGGAGCGTAGCATCCGTTCTTGAAAGAAAGCCATAGAATAGATCTTGATGTTTGGAGTTCGTCAGGTTGGTATACCTCTGGCTTGTATTTCAGAGAGAGACGCGATATGTTCGGGATGGAAGCTTGATCATAAAGCTAGATACAGCGAATTACGATAGTGGTGGTGTTATGATGGTGGTTGTGGTACTAAAGAGACTCAGGGCGCTAGTACCGCCTACAAGTCCGCTCGGAAGGCCGTTCCGGATGAGCCAGTGGGACACACATCGAATCAAACCAGCACAAGCGCTCGTCCTCCAAGCCCTCCAAGACTCGCCTCGAGGTGATCGTCAGGAACACACTTGTGCCCTGTGTTAATGCCGTTGAATTGAAGGGATAGAAATCGATCCGGCATTTCAGCCTCGAGGCATAACCTAAGGAAATTGAGGAAGCCTCAGGCCTGTACATAGGATATTTTATTTTTAAGTGGTGTGGGTGAATCATGTGCTGTGCCTGGTGATCGTCAAGGAGATACGTAAATCGATAAATCCTTGCGGGTGAGAACATCTCCGGGATCCGGGAGGGAGTGTTAATTATTTTTTCGGGATGATGAATTAGAGCAATGGGTGCGGACACTCGAGTCGCTGAACTATTCAGTCTTGTAGAACTAGTTCTGATTCCGGAAACTAGATTAATAATGATTCAGCCTTGTTATGTATGTACTATGTGAGGAAGAACACATGTAGAGGCATGGGCTCACTTTAAAGTCTCATTTTCTCCATCCGATTGACATTATATAGTTTTCATGTCTAACTTTAAGCGTCAGTTCGCGTCAGAGAGATCTATGACATGACTCGCTTACAGCGAGTGCACCCGTGCTAATTAATTGTTCGAATTGTTTAAATGCAACTATACGTCCCAGCGCATTCCACACACTGAGCCTTTGTTACGGAAATGCTCGAAGAAGGCAATGGCCTTGGGGCGTTAAGCTCGCCATCCATTCGCCTTCAATTTATTTCTATTATTAGCTGCCTTCATTTTCCTTGCTCTTGAAATATAATACAAGCAACGCCCGGCATTCAAGCCTTTTCCTCACACATAGGCTTGCACAGCTCACAGATCTCTTGCATACGGAGTGGTTTAGAGACGCCGGAGACGGGGATGCACTGCGACTCTGAGAAAATCAGGACCTGAACAGCTTGGAGATTGGGGTTGGCAGATGCGCTCGTAGACAGGTATTTACAGTAGATGACGGAGGGTAGATGGTGAATATCAGGTGCAGGTGCGAGCACGGAGCCGATAAGATCGATATCTAGATTCTGGAGATGTCCATGAGCGCCTTTGAGGACCCGGCGTTTTAACCTGGCAGTTGTTAAAGAGCAAGCTTAAAGGCTTCAACTTCAATAGTTAATAAAGGCTAGGATTAAATATAGAATACCAAGTTGGAGTAAAGACTTGTTTGAATGCTCTAGATTTGGTTCCCAGGCGATACTAATAGCGGAAGCTATATATAGAACTCTGGACATGCAATTGATAATGTGCTCTACAGCTGTATGTCTAACCGACGTCCCCACGATCCGCGCTGGGATCGTGGTTTCCGTTCGATTTTCCGGCAGGACGCTGTTTTCGTGCAGGTTGCATTTGGGTTTGAGTTTTGGCCGACGAGGACATGTCAAACGTCCCCTAATCTAGAGCAATTAAGAGTGGGATGGCGTGATCACACAACTAGTGCTCCACGGAGTGATAATAAGATAGGATCATAGTCCGTGTGATGATCTATCTTCGTACTCGTGCATGTAATCCGGAGCGCTAGCTAGAGTATAGGAGGCAACAAGAGTTTAGAGTGATGCTGTGTGAGATGTAGGTATTCAAGGACGAAGAGCAGCCTCAGGCACCGATGATGAAAGGGGCAAAGAGGGATTCTCGTCTTCTTGAATTGGGTTCTTGTGATGCCGAACGGTGCAGTTCTCATTCATCATTATGGACGCTATGAATAGCCATTGTTTGCGGAGGTCTTGAGAAGTACATAGGGAAGAACAATGACATAGCTGATCTAGAACAGAGAAGAGTGGAGGACCTGTACGCAGTAAATGATTGAAATTGATCACAGAAATTCACCTTCGGAAACTTGGTCACGATAATTGAAAGACGCCTGATAATTGAATGAACGCCTAATTATGATAATTTAAAAACGGAACCCTTCGCGTTGTTATTGTATCCCTGCTGGATGGGTCCGGCCGGCCGGCAGCATTAGACGCCTCTGAAAACCCAGGTCGCAGGCGGTGGTAGGGCTCGCAGAAGTGTAAAACGCAAAAGCTCTGTTTGGGAGTGCTAGAATAAATTTGATTGTCATCTCCGTGTCCCAGGATACGGATAATTCGGATACCTCAAGCAGTGAATGCGATCATCGATCATCCCAGGCTTGACATAATGATATAGCTGGGTCCACGAGTGCGTAAGGTGAGTGGGTATGCGTATATATGGATACGAGGGATATGTGGGATGCCGTAATGTGCGACGGCAGACATATGCATGCGGGTGCGTAGCCCGTATGGGTTACACCAGGTGACAGTGGTGGGATCTGTGGTTAATTTGTGGACGTATTGCATTTGTCATTTGTATCGGCCAGGTAGAGAGTGTAGTTGAGTGGGATGCGGGGTGCTGGTACGAGTGGCGTCGGAGGACTGATGTGCGGGAGAGACGCTGTCTTCGTAAGTCGCCGGAGGATGAGGAAGAGGAGGAGGGGGGTAATTCGAAGTTGGAGAGGAGGAAGAGAGACCGGCGGATGAGCCTGAGTGGATGATGGTTCCTCGGAGATACGATTTGATTCGATGATTAGGTGCCTCAGGGATCGAGGAACGGACGACGACGAGCAGATGCTTGGGCGAGATGTGCTCGGCACCTGGTGCGCACCAGCTCATAAAGGTACACGTGTAGCAGCTCCGCACAAATGGGATTTCTTTGCGCCAAAAGGGCCTTTAAGGATTCTCGTCCAAATGGACTTGATTCTCATCCCAGCCAGCCAAATGGAATTGAAGCGCCGTGAAAAAGGAAATTTTGGCGTAACTGGGGTACATGGAACAGGAACCAGCTCGGAACAGGAGACCTGGCCTGGAATAAGAACCAGGAGAGACGCTCGAAATCAGAAGGCGATTCAAAGTTTGAGTGGAAGAAAAGGTTATTCTTGAAGCGGAGCAGCAAGTCAAGAAAGAAAGTGCTTGTGGTGGCTGTAAACGCCCTATCAACGTTCTTATGCGTGCCTGACTCCCCGCCTCAATCACCGTCACTCATCTTTGCACCGTAATCTCCTCTCCCTCCTCTCTTTCCATCTTCCCTCCCCTCCCTCATATACTCTTTATACCCAACCACCACCTCTTCCACCTATGATAATGCCAGTCCCCTCTGGCCCGGACCCGCTCGACGAGGCGCTGCGCCCGCCGGCAGACGAGACCCCCGAGCAAAGAGCCGTGCGCCTCGAAAGAGAGGAAGGAGCGCGCCGCGTGAGCCAGGCGATCGATGCGTCTATCAAGGCGGAAAGACAGGCGAGGAGGAAGAAGAGGATCGTTAGGCTACTGTTACTCGGCCAGAGCGAGAGCGGTGAGTGCTAGTGAACCCCATGGGGTACCGAGCGGATGCTGATGGTAATGTTGATAACTGTAGGGAAATCGACAACTTTGAGACGTGCGTTGTTCTTCAATGTATTTTATTGTTCTGGTGTAATTAACACTGTTGGTCTTTTAGAATTCCAGCGTCTATATACGCCCACTGCATTCCGCGAAGAACGTATCCTCTGGCGCGCCGTCATCCAACTTAATATCGTGCGCTCAATACGCACCATCCTCGATGCAATCTCATACCCACCTACACAATCACCGCATACCTCACCATACAGCTCCCCTCGATCACGCGCCAGGAGTATCTCTCGTCCCCAGAGAGAAGAACGCAACGGAGGAGGCGAATACATTGACGCTATTGGCTCCTCCAACGGCAATGAGTACTATAATTCCCCACCCCGACACGGCCGGCAAAACTCGCACGAATACCCCTATGAGCCCGACGTAGATTCGGATGGAGAATATCCGCAGAGCGTACACCCCGGCTCTTCCAGTCCACGATCCTACCACCAGCATTCACATTCGCATTCCCAGTCGCAGAATTACCACCAATCATCCAATTCATTTAACTACCCCATGTCCACGTCGCCGCCGTCGAACCCGTCGAGTACCACACTAGCTTCGTCCTCGCCCTACCCGTATCCGAACCCCAATACATACCCCCACCCATATCCATCGCAACAAGCAAACCCAATAAACTCGCCCGCGTTTGAAGCACTCAAAGCGCGTCTCCTCCCCTTGCGACACGTGGAGGCGCTGTTAATAGCGAAATTGGTGCCCCCAAACGAGGATGAGGCGACACATTTGCCTAATATCCACGGGAACGGGAATGGTAACGGAGGAGGCAATGGGAGCTACGGAGGACAGGGAAATGGGAGAGGTGCACCCGAGATATTCGTCCGCCCCGGACCGGGGTGGAAAGGCGCGTTGGCGCGCGCGAGGGTGGGCTATCCCACTTTTGGTGGAGAATCCTCCGATGGTAGTCTCTCTGCATCCACTTCCTCATCCGACCATCCCTCCTCGTCGAACCCCAGCGGTCCTTCCTCTTACTCGTCCGCGCATCCTTCCAACGCCTATGCCAACTCCCACCACCCCAACAATAATACACACCACGTCAACGGCCGTGGCAACGGAGGCGTACGACCTACCAGCGCCGGCACCACAGGCCTCGAGACGCAAGATGAGTGCCAGGAGGTGCTGAACCAGTGTAGGAGGGTGATGATACAGCTCTGGAACGATGAGGGTATAAGAGAGGTGCTAAGGAGACGGAAGATTCGGGTTGAGGAATTTCCGGGATTGTGAGTGTCTTTCCACTATTTTCTGATTTCTTTTTTGTTTTCTTTTTTTGAATTTGGGTTGGCATTGAGGAGCAGAGCGAGAGTACGAGGAACTAGGCGGAGACAAAGGGACACAGAGGTATATCCTGATTGGGCATTTGTCGAGATGCACGCGACGCGACGCGGTCGATGATGATGCAGAGAGCCAATTAGGAGCCGCCAGCTACTCGAATGCATTGCACGCGCCCCCTCACACTTCTCTCGATCGCTCGACCATGTGAGATCGGCACACTGCCCGAATGCATCGGTGCTGGAATGGCCCTTCCTCTTCGTTTTTCTTGTCCTTCACATTTATTGTCTCCTATATTCTATATGATACTGATGCGACCATGCCAACAGCTTCTTGAACGACCTCGAGCGAGTGACGAGTCTGCGGTACATGCCTACCGATGGTATGTCCCTGTTTCTTGCACCCCCGACTCACCCGCCATCCGTTCTTCCTCGCTCATCTGGCATATCCGTTCGGCTGCTAACCCTTCCTTCTCCCCTAGACGACGTCTTAAAAGCGCGACTCAAAACCGTTGGCGTATCAGAGTATAAATTCGAGATGGAAGTCTCCGCAGGTCGTGACAGCGGCACTGAGTGGCGGATCGTCGATGTTGGTGGGAGTCGGAGCCAGGTGAGTTGGTGCTTTCTTCCTTTTCAGTTTGTGTTTATGGTTGTGGGTGTACGACTGGTGTGTGATGAGGCATTTCTGCTTGGCAGCACTCTGCTCAATGGGTTGCCTAGAGTGCACGTCCTGTCTATGGGACATATTTCGTGAGCAAGTTCACGATGACAGAGGAGCTATGTTTACGGAGGCTTTCCTTTCCGTTTCCCCCCTCTCTTATGTTTTTCTGTTCTATGCGCGTGTCGTAGGTCTACCAGGCCTCCTACCTGCCTCATGTTCTTTCTTACTATTCCCCGATCACTTCTTCCTCTCTTCTTTTCCTTTTCCTTTTCCTCCTTCTTTTCTTGTTGCTTCCTCTTCCCTTCTTTCCCTTCCACCCCTCCTTCCGTCTTCTCACCTTCCATCTTCGTCACTATCTCCTTGTTCTTTTACTTCCCGGCTTCTTCTGCTTCCGTCGGAGGATGCTCCTTCCGGTGCTCAACCTGCTTCTTGAGATTCCCGACCTTCGCTTGCACTAATCCTTTATCACATTACACTTACTTTCTTATCTGCTTTTACTCTCCTCCATTACTTCTTCATTTCTTTGTTTCTTATCGCACGTTTCCCTCTTTTTATCCTCCATCACACACCTCACATCCGGGGAGCTGGCACCCTTCCAGATCCTGCCTCCCTTCTATTTCTCTTCTTTCTTTCTCTTTCGTTTTCCATCAACACAACACTGACTACCACTCTCTCCTCTCACTCCTCCCGCCCGAATTCTTATCCGCCTCGTGTAATAACAGCGTCGTAAGTCCCGTTCCTCTTCTTCCACTTCTCCATCCACTAATCTCTTTACTCTCTCTTGCGCTTCAGCGACATGGGTACCGTTCTTCGACGATGGTTAGTCCTGTTTCTTTCCTCTCCACTTTGATGGAATGTGTGTTAATGCGATGATACCATGTAGTGGACGCAATCATCTTCCTCGCGCCGATATCAGGCTTCGACCAGGTCCTGGCGGAAGATAGGACTGTGAACAGGCTGGTGGGTGCTTCTTTTTCACTTTTCTATCTTCTTGGTGTTCCCTGCTCGCCTCCCTTGCGCTGTTGCCTTATGTCGGATTTCTCTTTTCTCTTCGCTGTTGCCTTGTGCAAGTCCACTCTTTCCCGCCATTATTTCCTTTTGCCGTCCTTCGCCTCCTTTCACAATTTTCCTTTCTTTCACATAATCCTCTCTTCACACCCTTTCACAATTCATCCCTCTACTTCACCCTGTCACTCGCTTCCTTCCATCATTCACGCCCTTCATTTACGCATTGTGACTAACCTACACGTAACAGGAAGATTCCGTCCTCCTCTGGAAAGCCGTCTGCTCGAACAAGCTCTTGGCTAACGTGGATTTGGTGCTCTTCCTCAACAAATGTGATATTCTGGAAGCTAAGCTGAACTCGGGGATTCGGTGAGTGTGCATTTCGAATTTGGGCTTTCTTTGGATGAGGAGTTGGTTGTTTCTGGTGGGCAGTGGGCGGTTGGGTGTACAGTTTCTTGAGCATATCCCCGTGCAGGAGGATATCTTTGAGGTTCCCGAATGTACGGCTAGGGTTCTGCGAGGACGTCATGAGTTGGGTGCACATCGTATTGAGCACCGGTGGCTTGGGACACGTTGCCTGCACAACGCACTTGGGATTCGCGGGATGCACCTGTTCGCTGGCTGTACCGCATCTGCCTGTCGTTCTTCTCTTCTCACTAACGAAGGCTTCGAGATGCTCACCTGTCTTGGTTATCAGACTGGCAAAATACGTACGCAGCTATGGGGATCGAGAAAACGACTTGGATAGCGTCAGTAAATGTACGTGCATACTCCTATCTTGGTCTTCTCTCTGTGTATTTTAGTACTTACTTTCGGGACTCGCAGACCTACGCAGCAAATTCAGCGCCATCCACCGCGAATACTCGCCAAATCCGCGGAAGTTCTATGCGTTCTGTACAAGCGTCACAGATACGGCTACTACTGCCGGAATTATCGCCAGCGGTGCGTCTCGTGTTCGCTGCCTCGGCAGGACTTCTGCGTGGAAACTGATCACATTTCCCATAGTGCGCGATATGGTGATACGACAGCACCTCAAGCAATCCAAATTGCTATGACCCAAGCCAGCTTCATTCTCGAAAATGGCTAAACGAAACGAACGATTTACCACGATACCAAAATGACTTTTTCTCTTCTATGTCTTCTCACTTCCATCTTTTATTCTTGTACACATGTGACATACATCATCAGCATTTTATCTTTCATTTCATAATTTCTTCTCTTCATTTATACCTACAATCTTGTTGTACTCCACACTCCATTCTTGATTTGAAGATTTTCCCCCTGTTTGTTTTTCGCTTGTGCTATGTAGCCTACGCACCGCCCAACTCAACTCATGCTACCCGCTCTGCTGTTCACCACCCCACCACCAGTGTCCATTACCACATGCCCGGGAAATTGGATATCTTCTCACGAACCGATCCAAATACCCTCATCTCTCCTTATACATCGCTGGAACACCACGCGGTCACACAATATGTCACCTTTTGCTCAACTCTGGGTACCCCCAAATATCCAGTGACTTTCCATTCATTTCTACATACATCAACGAACGCTCTACTTTCGTACCACGGCAGTCATGACTCTTGTTTGCTTTATTCCAAAGGTTTATACTTGGGTCTTTTCACTTCTACATCTGGGCCTTTGGGTTGATCTGTGCGTTAAATTTGCTACCTTTCTTATTATTTCTCTGGTCGTATATCACAGATAGATAGTTCTTTACCATTTATGACGCGTATTTACTGTGTCAGACATCCTCTCGTTGAACCTCATCTTAATTTCGGGCTTTGAGTGCCAACTGTATTGTAGATTGTATTGCATACTTATCTAGTCGGCGCTGATGCAGCGCCTTTTATTTCGATGCTCCTCGTGCTAGAGATCTTAAAACTACAATTGAGGAATGCCACTTGCATCCTCATCTACTGGATTCTGGAGCTTAGAAGAAAATAGAAGCTGTCAATTATTTCTGATTTCTGATCTTAGTGATCGGAAGATTCAGACAGTCATCTTATGCGCATCTCTTTGCAGAGTCAATCTGTCTATGTGGAGGTCATCGTGGAGACAACGTCAAACTGGACCGTGACACCCAGTTGCCGGCTCGTTGCGATTATAGCTGCCTAAACTGAACACCCGAATTATTCAAGCATTCTGGGCTCATTTATAAGCAAGTACTTCTTCTGGGTTCCTCCCGGGCATAATAGCAGTGGATGGCGGTGCAGGTGATCAGTGATTGTGTAGTGCGATGATCAGCACTCTTCCCATTCGAAGTGATGGGCGCAGGAAGTAAGGAGTACAGGCACAACGCCCTCGTCGCGGAGCCTAAAGAGCCGGCAAATTGTTAAAGGAGATGGGCTAGATGGAGGAGATAACAGAGTCCCATGAGGGCGTATGCTTCGGATCTATTTATAACTCACGTATACAAGTTTACCTGTAATGTGATATCTCCTTCGAGAACATCAGGTGAATTCTAAATCATCCATGTGGTGCAGGTAAATACAGCTTGATATATGTTCGGCATTCTGCACGTCGAAACCTGATTCATTAAGTGCTTAGTAACGTACGGGGGGTTATAAAACAAGTTAAACCGCCGAGCAATGGAAAACTTGATTTCTACCATCTTTTCGTGAGGTGTTCCATGTGCCCTCGTTAGTATTATTGGCATCTTCAACTATGCTGCCTCAGTCCAGAAGAATCTGATGCCTTCGGTGAATATAGCGAACGTGACTAATAAATCTACCAAGTGTACACATGAAGGCAGCAGATCTGAGCTCCCTAGACTCCAAAGCAACCTAGTTCGCAGTGCGTCATATAGTGAATGAAATAGTAGCATGACACGAAAGCTTTTAAGAACTATGGTAATCTACATTTTTCTCTATTATTGAAACCTGAGATGGGAGAATAACATTGGTTGAACTATTTCTCCATCGTTGCCAAAGAACCCATATGCAGAATACCAAGACGGTGAGTGGTATAGTAATTGCAGGAAAGTACCACCATTGGGGAGCTACAGACAGTACGGGTCTTCCCAGGGAATCAAAACCGCTGTTGAAAAACACCATACTGAAAAGAGCCTGGTGAGGGAGATCATATAAGCAATGAATCATTTCGTTGTTGTCATGTAATGATGTAGTATTTACCGAAACAAATGTTCCAGGAAGGAAGAACATGGTCACTGACGCCATGCTGTGGGCAGTAGCCAATTAGATTACGAGAGTCTTTATGCAAGTAGGAGCGAAAGATTACTGACGTGATCATAGAGGAACTATCTCGCTGCGTTTCCACAGCAATTTTGGCTGTTAAGTTGGCGATATCGATGTTTGTACGGCTATCATTCTGGGTTGTCAAATTAAAGAAGAGGTTGATACGAATATGAATCCTCTCTGCAAAATTTGTGGCCCAACGCGTCCACGTATCTGTGCATGATGAGACAAATGTTAACGAGTCCGCAACAGAGTGGTCGTCCTTATAATTAGATGAGAGCTCGAGATATTTCGTGTTTATTCCAGTAATAAACTGAAGGCATACGTGGATGTCCACAAGATGTGCAGAGTTCACGTGGACAGATCTCGCCAGACTGTGTAGTTGTTCAACCATCGTTACCATTTCTTCGTTTGTCCTGCGAGACGCAATTGGCATATCCTCCTATATATAATGTTAGCTGCGAGGGAAGAAACATCAACACTTACGCTCACGAAGTTGGCGAGCGTATAGCCATCCTGCGCGATTAGCTTCATCCATACATATGCCATATGTTCGACGACGAACGTATCAATGAGGCATGGTCGATGTATGGTCTGAAGTAGATTGCGAGATGAACTTATAATCAATTCCTTCACTTCGGGTACACACTCATGCATAATATATGTGGAAGTCTTTGCATTGATATCATGAAAGAACCAAACATATGCAGATTCGCTTCTAGATTGATTCCAATACGTGTAGAGCCCAGCTTTATTTAAAAATAGTATAGGCATGATTAGTTTATGATGGACAGTGTTTAACTATTAACGCACTTATTGAAGCATCTTGGCCATCAGAGGTGGAGATCGTAAATGATGAGTTTCCAAACTTGAGCGATTTCGCCACTGAGTCTGAGGTCATGATGCACTCCTAGAAAATAGACGAAACACCGAATTGGCTCATCCACTTTACAGTGTGTGGATGTAAATGTGCAGTATGGTCAGGTTTGCTTTCAATGAAGCTAATAAATATGATTATTTAAGACTAGAAGCAGACGTTTAAAGTTCTTGGATAACGTACATAACTCGTAGTATTGATCCGTTCGTACTATCACTAGGATTGCTTCGGATTCGCTATATGAGAGTTTTATTAGTCATCCAATTGATGATTTCAATAATCACTTACGTCAAAATGCTGCAGCAGAGCATCGTGATCACATCCTGGCCTCAATACGACTTGTGTGTCCGCATCGTCTGACCCGGGTGCTGAAGTATATACTTCTAGAAAGTCCACAAGGGTAGTAGGGAGATCCATGAAACCGCTTGTAGCGTCAGAGGCAATTACAAGCTTGATGATAAGTTAACGGTAGTACCTAGAAGCCGAGGCAGTTACGTGGACAGTATTTCGGTGGCGTGTTAAACTTGAGTCGCGAACGGCGAAAGTTATAGTATGCTATTATTTGCTACGAAAGCGAAAGGGAAACAACAACAAATAAATTTGCTGGTCCTCATCCTCATTGCTCTTTCTTCCGCTTTCACCAGCACTTAGCTGCGACTAGTGCATCTTATTCTTCATTCTCCCTTGATACACGTATCCTTTATTATCTTCGTTATACTCTTATTTCTCATATAAACCTGTAGTTTACACTGTAACGCCCTGTCGAATTAACGAGCACCCCTTGTTCCTGACTTCCATCTCGTCGCCACATCGCCAAGGTCCTCAGTTCCTGACCTTGTCCGTAACACATACGACGTGACTGCTGTCGATCTCTTCAAGCTCATATATTCGTTCCGCCTGTAAGGCTCTCAATCTCCCAAATATTGCCGGCAGAGATCATCGATGAAGTCCTATCCTATTTCGCCGTCGCATATGACAAGACGACACTTATCTCACTCAGTCTGACTTGTCACATATTTTTACTCCATGTTCGCCCTCGCTTGTTCTCGAAATTCATCCTGGAGGAGTCCAACTTTGACTTCCTTTCTCTCTTTAGAAGTAGTGCGTGGAACAGCATCCCACCAGTGATTCGACATTTGGTGCTTGGTAGTGCAGAATCAGAGTTTGCTCTGACTTCTCATAAATATGGTTACACAGCTAGTTGCAGATAGGTTGAAGGTTCTCTGATATCTGCGAATCTTAGGAAGATTAAGCATCTGCAATTGGACTCTGTCAGTTGGGATACGCTTCCGGGTTCGTTTAGGGAAGCCTTCTAGATTTGAAAGTTATCAAACTATCCATTACTATGGAGAACATTTCATCTATCAGTTGGGATGAACTTCCTGGGATAGTGAATTTGATTCGGTTTCGAGTTATTTCACTATCTGAAGCCACGCTTTGGTTAACACGACCTAGCGGCATACCCTAACCGCACAAACCTTCTCTCACTCAATTCTACATCTACACCTTGCAATTTATCCAAAAAACAAATATTGATCGGTTTATACTATGGCTAGCAGATCAATCTCCAGCATCATCAATCTTTTATCTTTCCGTCGAACTTCCTCCAGCGGGAAGGCTTGATTATTAGATCGGTCTTAACAATATGCTGTGTACCACAAGCGTCGAATATCTCCATATTGGCTTCCCTATCACATTGAATCTAGGTTTTGAGGACGCGGGATCTTGTAAGTATTGTGTACATATATCTATCTCATTCTAATAATTAATTTAATATGCTCGCACAGTAATGAAATTCGAAATAAATGCACTTATGAACCTTCACACCCTTCATCTCGATGCAATCTATTTTGAAGAGGACGGAGGTTTGGATAAAGATATCCTAATTCACACCCTAAAAAAAATGGCCCGTCTTGAATACTTCGAAGAACTCCGGATCTCCTTTCTTGTAATGCCTATCGACAACCTTCTCGCACAGGAGTGGGCTGATTTACCCCAGGCAATGGCTTAGGATGCCTTCCCTGAGCTCAAGAAGATCTTGCTTACCATACGTGTATCGGAAGCAACTGACGATCCTGATCTTCAAGCAAAATCAGAACGTTTCGTGTGTTGTGCAGCGTGCGTGCTCCCTTCTCAGCTTTTTCGGCGCGAGGAATTTTCGAATTTAAGCATACAATCATATAATTTTACCAAGTGCAATCTCCTGCACTGAGCAACCACTGAAACTCTCATGAGTTGAAATGTTGAGCTGAAGAGTGACTTCGACTGCCACCGCTGGAAAACGCTACCAAATCGTGGGGTAACACCAGAACTTATGTATCGCCGCTTTCATACTAAGATGGCTTTTACTCTCCTCGTAAAACTGATCAGTATCTTGAAACCAATTCGTATAGCGTGTTTGATGCTATAAAAGACTGCTCTGGACTCTGGAGAGTAGCAGCCCGATGTCTATGCCTTCCATCCTCTGCGTATACTGAATCATAGCCCAACTCGTCCGTTCTCTTTTCACTTTCGTTTTGTTTTCTGTAAATTCCGTCAGCTGTTTTTTCACCACATTATACGTTATATCAAACGCAGAGTCAGCTTCATTGAGAAAGACTGGATCAACTATTAACTCCTATTGGCGAATAAACGTATTCCATAGATATAGATTTCTCTCGTTCACGTACCGTCTTTCTC
>ML213594.1:79666-171406 GCA_004379715.1 Crucibulum laeve
GGATCATAATGAAAACAAGGTTTCGAAGGAAACAGCGGCAAATACATGCATTTGGTAAGGTTGTCGGTCCGGATCCTCCTTCCTTCGTTCACGTTCACGCTACACTAGACTTATAAAAAGACTGCAGCACGGGAATTATTGGAAGAACTCTGGCCAACATGACGAAATCTAACATCTGCGAAGTTCTCAAAGTAAAGGGCTGAACACGGGAGCGTTTGCTGGCATGCTTCTTGTAATGCGCACATGCGTCGCCGGTCCTTGTGTATGCCCATGTTCTTGGGGAGTCGTGAGTAAGAAGAGTAGATGCCTAGTTCGCATCGCAGAATATCGACGTCCTTAACCCGATTGCATCGACTACCTCAACCGGAATTTGAAGATGCTCTGCCCCGCAAGTTTCACTTTCGTGATCGTGTGGTTGGCTCTATTCAACGCTCATGCTGCAGCAATGCGCTTCGTTACTTACAATCTTAGGTTTGACTCGATGCCTGACAATATCACCGTCCAAACGTCTCTGAGTGCCCTGAATGCCAAGGATCCTCTTCTACAACCAACTTTCCTCAACCTCACGAAAGAACAGCCATGGAGTACACGTCGTCTTCGCGTCGCGGAGCATCTTCTCGGAGAAGGTATTGTCATTGCGGGTGCATAATCTGTTTTATTCGTAATCTGTATAAATGCTAAATAGATGATCCAGATTTTCAGGAAGCACTACTCAGACAAGTAAAAGACCTTGCTGAGCTATTTGGTAGCGAATGGTCTTGGGTTAGATCTACTCAAATTTTACGTACCCTTAGCTCACTTTATTCCCCAAGATCGGTGTTGGTCGCGATGACGGTGTTAACGCAGGCGAATTTAGTCCTATTTTCTACAAGAAGTAGGTTGTCCGAATCTACCTCTATGAACTACCATGTAACTAATGAATCTACAGTTCTGAATTGCGTCTACTATCAAACGACTCGTTCTGGCTCTCGTATGCGTTTCTGCAGCTACCAGAGCTAAATATTCTCTTACATATTTCACAGAAATACACCCTTTGAGCCGTCTAAATTCCCCGGTGCAGGCTCCTTCCGTATCTGCACCGCTGCTCATTTCGAACTCGTCGGCGACCCATCGCGAAAGTTCACATTACTCAACACCCATCTCGACGATCAATCCGATGCCCAGAGGAGATTGGCTGCATCTCTCCTTTTGACACGCTCTCGGTTTGAAGCAGTGAACACTAATGCACCAGTTATTATTACTGGTGACTTCAACAGGTACAATCCAGCTAGTTATTCCTGTTTTAGGATGCTTACGATGTGATGCAGCCCATCGACCGGTACAGACTCAGGTGCATACGAGATTATCACTGGAGCTACGCCTCCTGTTGCTATCAATGCAACGTTCGCAGCCAAGTTCGCCGTAAAGGGTGATCAACTTCCGGATTTCAAGCTTCTGGACTTACGAGCGGAAGCTCCCCGGCGCAGTGTTTCCTCCACTTTCGCGACATTCACGGGCTTTACGGCACCGAACGACGCGTCGGACTGGACGAGAATTGACTTTATCTTCGGTGGAAGTAACGGTGGCTGGTAAGTAGCGTGACGTTCTCAACATATAAGCTTCGAATGGTGTCTAATAAATACTCAACTTATAGGATGGCGGATGCATATAAAGTTGAAACGTCAATATCTGATGATGGTCTTCTCGCAAGTGATCATCGACCAGTCTTCGCTGATGTTTCGATCTAGTGAATGCAATGTATATGAGTATTCTGAATGTGCAGGAACTCGACTTCTTCATGTAAGAAACCGAGTAAACCTACGTATCATACTAAACATCAATGGGTGTGTATAGTAGTGATTTCAAATGTACTGAGACGAGCTATTCAAGATCCTAGATGTCATGTCGACTACTCAGTTTCACGCCATGGCTTGTCGACACCAGCGTCCATCTCCTCATCAACACCAGATAGCGTCATTTCTTCCATACGGCGAGCAAAATCATTCATGTCGATCTGCGCGGCTTCACGAACAGCACGATCGTATCCGCCAGCTTCTTCGACGGGTACATTGGGATCCCAGGTTATCGAGCCTGGAGGGCCAGCCCAACCGTTGTTAAGGTAAACATAGTTCAAGAAAGACCGCCACAGAGGATCGAGGGCAAGAACATTCGGATCGCCGACGATGATGAGCAATGCTTGTGCTCGAGTTACAGCCACTAGAAGGTTTTATGTGAGTTGTGAACTGATCAAATGGAAATACGAGTAAGTACCATTGAAACGACGGGGGTTTGCCACGAATCCGAGGGTGTGACGAAGATCGTACTCGACGAACTCCTTGCTGCTACGGACAGTCGAGATGATGATGACTTTGCGTTCCTGAAGGGTTTCCATGTGAGCCAGCACTGGGAGGGAGGGAGAATGTCCTTACCTGACCCTGGAACTCTTCGACGGAGCCAACCTTGACGCCGTCAGCGACGCCTCTCAATGATGCTCGGATCTTGAGGCACTGCGCGTGATATGGGGCAATGATTCCAATATCATTGTCGGCTACCATTGATATTACCGATCATGGTCAGTTTAGAAGAGGGTGGTGCTTACTTGTAATGAAACGACGATCGGCGCGTAGCTTCTGGACATAATCCTTGACCTGCAGAACCTCGTCGATGTTGAAAAATGAGGGAGAAGATGCCTCGCGGAGATCTTTGCCAGTGACCGGATGGAAGACAACAGGGAACTTCTTAGAAGGGAGATAAGAAGATCCAATGTATGCGTTGATCACTGCGCGTTCCGCACATGGTTCAAGGTCGCCATTGTAGAAACGCTCATTGGGGAACTGGAGTATTGTGCTGTGCGAACGGAAGTTCTTAACTAGTTTAACAACGCTGACCGTATATATTAGCGTAACTGAAATACACAAATCATAGCACCGGCACTCACGTTTTCCCGTATCCTGCTTGGACGTCATAAATGTTCCTTGCCATGAGCCGCTCAAGATAGCTGACCTCCAACCCAAGCTCTTGAGCAATCCCAGAGCGAATGATGGGTCCCAGCTGCTTCGGATCGCCGGAAAGGATTATGTTGGTAGAATTGTCAGCCATAGTTTTAATCGAGACGAAAGCTTCAGGTTCAGTAGACTGACCAGCTTCATCGATAAAAATATGGCTGTAATGACCACGAGCCATACCTATACCTGAGAGGACCGATGCAGACACACAAGTCGTGACGACCACTCTGAAGGCTTTCATGCGGGCCATAGGTGGTACAGAGAAGTGGCCATCTGGACGGATATAAGTGAAAGCTAGGAGACTATCAGGTACTTGGTTCTTGAAACGCGACGGAGCATAGAATCGGAAGAGTTGGTCATTTGTCATGTTACCATCTTGGAGACGCGATGCAATAAGATCTGCAGCAGAGTTGCTTGGTGCACAAGCGAGGATTCTTGCCCTGGGATTAGTGTGCAGGATCTGTCGAATTGCTTCAATGATGGTAATGGTTTTCCCGGTACCTGGTCTGAACGTATATCTTGTAAGCTCATAAGCTGTTGAGGGACATGAATAACATACGGTCCAAACACTACGAACGGGACTGCTCCAGCAGCTTGATTTACGATTGATGTGACTGCTTGTAACTGAGGTCGATTTGTAGCAATTAACCCATTGAACACACGGATCCCCGCGCCTGCCTTCGGGTAAGAATCGGAAGGTACATGCTGCTGGGTGGGGAATAGCACCCGTTCTTGAGTGAACACGGTATCCATGGCTTGATGTTGCCTTTGCATTGGAATGCGATTGAGTTTAAATCGGATATGGTATCTCTCCGCCGTAGTCCATTGGAACGACCCAGCGAATCGCAGGCCGACTTCGACTTGTCGGACGACGTGGACACCCCCTGAGAACCAGTGCCCAGTATCGGCACCATGCCGTTGCACTAGGATTTTATCGCCTGTTGAAGTGTAGCAGTAGTTAGTACCACAGCGTTCTAGTAGATGACCTCCTGCCTACCAACTAAAACACTAGGTCGCTTCTCAGCGAGACCCGGGACATCCAAGCTGAGAAGATAAGATAAGTATCTGCATTTGACAGCTAAAGTAGCGAGAGCATACTAATAGTAAGGTGCATGCTTCGTTAAAGTCGAATCGTGAATGTCGTAGCGTTCCAGATCAGTCCTATGGTGGATATAAGCAACGGGAAGCATCGGAAGTTATTGGGACACATACTCCATTTTCGATTCTTCAATCCAAAGAAGATGCTTGAAGTGACGAGCATAGCTATCGCTATCCAAAGTTGCAGGCATAAATACTCGGCGAATATGAGAGACCTTCTGAGCTGATGCTCCATTTCCAGATAAGATAGACGCAAGCTGGAATGGAATAACAGCTCGAGGCAGCTTGCCAACATATGGAATGGCATTGAGCGAAGGTGGAGTAACTCCTTCGACAACCGTAGTTTCTGGGTGACGTTGGGTACGTTTCCGAGGAATATATGGAGCTTTTGGACTTAACGCCTCGTGGTCGGCCTTGTTACCAACGATAGCTTGAAGTGGGCGCGAGATAATGAAGCGTTTTGTGAGTTGAGTATCTTCGAACGCCAACTCCAAACGATCTTGATACCGGCCGATCTGTGATTGCTGGAACAATATTTCCAACTGAATTGTGCGGCCCGAAACGACCTGACGATTGTCACCAATAATCGTGACAGAAAACCTGCATACAAGCTCAATATAGTATTGAAAAACAAAGTTGATAAACGTACACTGATTTCGTATTTCTCTTCCCTTGCAGAGCAGTAAGATTTGCTTCTAAGAGTACCACTTTCGAGAAAGGTAACGAGCACTTGACAACAAGTGGGCAGCGGGTGCCAACTGCTGCAACAGTAGGTTCTACAACGCTGAAATCCAGTGTACCTTCGATTACTACCCCGTTCTTGTCTTTCTCAGCCTCGTCCAAAGCAGTCCGATACTTGGCATAAAGCTCAGCACGAGTATGCCTCAAGCTCAAGATATGGCGTCCCCAGGCCGCATCGGGAACTGTTGTCCGACACAAATCACAGAACCTTTGTCCGGCAATGTCTCCACCTTCTACAGGATCAACCACAGCAGAAACTCCCTTGCTTGCGGCAGTCGTTCGATGCCGCTTGCTACGAACATGGATAGTCCATCCTTCCTGTCCGCCTGTTATGTTCATGTTGCATATGGTACAGTGCGATACAACAGTCCTGCCATTTATGACTCTAAGGTGCTTCTTGCCTTTGAGGTGGGCTTGATACATCGCAAGGCTAGGTGCAACAAAAGCACAAGGCTCACAGACATCCACACTATGGCTATACCGACATTGAGCATTTGGGCAAGTTCCATGTAGTAGCAGAGTGGGACAATTCTTTGACTTCTTCGGCATGACTGGAACAGCGTAAAGATGCAAGGGCAGAAACAGTTCTTCGTTTATATCTCTTAATGGTTGGACTGCTTGCCTCGTGGAGCCTGCAATCACCACGGGTTGTATGCATGCCGTGCCGAAAACAGAACTGGAGGATGGTGTATTGAGCAATGAGAAGAACCCCTATATCTTCGAAACCTACTGAGGATACATCCGCACTAAACGTGATCCGCCGAACCAAAAGCCGGCGCCACATAAGTAGAACGCACCATCTCAAAACGTCCCTATGCATGAATAAGCCCCCGTATACTTATACAACGACGAACTACAGCGCGTGGGCTGTCAATTAAACTTTCATTGATATCACAAAGACATGGTTACACCCACAATCGATTGTGTTATCGATGCCTGAGACAGAATAAACGCGTAGCCTGTGGGATATTCTTTAGAATTGTAAGATCACATAGTGAGCTACAGGAAAAGGACAACCAGCACCAGAAGGATGGGTGAAACAGGGGTAGACACCGAAACAGGAAGAAAACGGGTCAGAAGGATATCAATAGACGCTGATATGCATACCACAGTAGTTGCGCTTCCTTATCGAAGGTACTTGGACTGAATAATAGCTAGGAAGCGTTAGCGAATCTACAGAGCGGTCGAAGTGGACAACACGACAAACGAGCATAAAATGGCGTAAAAAAAAATCATTAGAACGAGTATAAAACAACGAATACGATCTATGAGAACAGCTTGTTGACTGAGGTATTTCCTTCTTGGTTCTTCTTGAGAACCTGTAACAACAGCGTCAGTATGCGTCCGAGAGTGAAAGGGGAGGAAGGCACAAAATAAACGATGGGTAACGAGTGAAAAAGGACATACCTTAGCCACTGCAAACTCGAAGTCCTCTTGTGTAACGTGTTGTCGACGCTCACGGAGAGCATACATACCTGGAAAGACGAGTTCGTTAGATGTACAAGACACTGTGGAAGAATAAGGCATACCAGCTTCCGTGCAGATACCACGCACCTCAGCACCAGAACACTGACCCATCTTCTCTGCGAGCGCCCGGAGGTTGATCCCTCGTTGAAGGGACATCTGAAATGAATGTCAGAATGGTAAAAGGAATCTGAATAGGACACTAACCTTCCGCGAATGAATACGGAGGATAGACACACGTGCTTCAGGACCTGGCGGCGGGAATTCGATTTTACGATCAATACGGCCAGGTCGTAGGAGCGCAGAGTCGAGAATATCGATACGATTCGTGGCCATGATGACCTTAATGTTCTTCGTTGGCTCGAACCCATCCAGCTGGTTTAGCAACTCCAACATCGTACGTTGCACCTCTGAATCACCACCCCCACTCCCACTCTCTCCTCGCGAACTTCCAATGGAATCAATTTCATCCATGAAGATGATACTCGGCGCGTGCTCACGCGCCATTACGAATAGCTCGCGCACCATGCGACTACCTTCTCCGATGTATTTCTGCACGAGTTCACTTCCGCTTACACGAATGAACTTGCAGTCGGTATGGTGAGCTACTGCACGTGCGAGGAGGGTCTTTCCGGTTCCTGGTGGGCCGTAGAGGAGAACGCCTTTTGGCTGCGCGATACCGAGGGCCTCGAAGAGTTCTGGGTGCTTGACGGGCAGCTCGATGACCTCCTTGATTTCTTTGATTTGCTTGTCGAGGCCACCGACCATCTCGTACGTGCTGTCGGGGACTTTCTCGACCATCATGAGTGATACCAAGGGGTCGACCTTGTTGGGGAGGACTTTGTGGATTGTATACGAGTCGGACCGGAGGGCGATGCGAAGGGTGGGTTTAAGTGCGTTGATGTCGATTTCAGAGTCAAGATCAACGACTAATTATATAGTTTAGTAACGCGAATACACGAGCTCAAAAGACACGCACTGTATTTCCCTTCCGGCTGCACCTTGACTAGCACCTTGTTCTTTCCCATTACTTTTACCACTTCACCAACATAACTTCCGGGTTCATGAAGAAGCTGAAGCTCTTCTCGAAGTAGTCTCACTAAAAAAAACAGGGGTTTATTCTTCAGTTTCTCTCATTACAGCGTCTACGTACCTCGAGCATTCAGAGCATTCCGTTGCGCCTCCAGACGGCGAAGATTCTGGGTTTTCTGGTTGATTGTAAGCTCTGCAGCCTCAATCTTTGCTTGATAGTACGACTTGATTCCTCCCGGAGCAACGGGCAATCTTGTAGTAGCGGGCATTATGGCGGTAAATAGAAGAGAATAATAGAGCTCAGTGACGAGGAGAGCGTACGCGTCTCGTCGTGACAGAGGTCACAATCATCACATCACGCTCTACAGTTATGTGTATGTATTTGCTTCTAGAGGCCTTCACCCCCCATGTTGACATTTATCTTGCCTTCTTTTCAACCACGCTCATCATATCCATGCCCTGGTTGCTCGATTCATCCGCGGGATAAGGCCCCACGTATTTTAGTAGAACACTTCTGTGTGAGAGAAGACTTTCAGTTGCACGAGCATATTTAAGAGAGCGGATGACAATATTGCAAGTAATGGTGTACCTAGAACTTTGTGAAGATGGTGATTATTAGAACTTGAGTGCTGCGCCTGAAATAGAATGATGTCTGCACCATATTTATGAGTCATATTTCAGCGCAGAATGACCACTGGGGTGTCCTCTGAGAGCTTAGAGCTGCTTTTGCCAATGACTAACATGAATTCTGCGCAAAGGAAAGTGCGTAGCTTGCTCACGCCTGTGGGTCTATCCACTGAGATTGTGGACAGTCCTCTCTTATCAAACGGAAATAGTGGGGTTGGTCTACTTAAATGTACAGTTTCCGGCTAGAATACGTTAAACCAGAATGTCGTAAATCGGCATATCACTCATTAGTCGCCGTCCTCAAATCTGATGAATTGTGACGTTGACAACAGGGAATGTTGAAGCAAGTGGTAATATAAACATACAAGGCTGTAGAGAGTATAGGAAATTTTGATACATGGATGATTGGATCACTGCATGGCAAATAATCCTTTAGTATTTCCGATGATGTACGTGGTCTAAATTTACTTTTGCTCCTGATCTAAAAATATCCTGACGAGTCTACGTCATCATTAACTTTATTTAAATAGCACAACCCTCATCACAACCGCCCTTAACCGCTCAATGCCCATCCACGCCAACGCCATCGAGGCTCTAAACCACAAAGACATCAAGAGATGGCATATTACACTGCATCCATCCGTTATAAAGGAGTGTGCACATAACGGCATGCCTAGTCTTATACGAGAGTTCTTCCATCCCACTCGCGCAATTCTAACATGGGATCACGGCAAACAAAAGCAGGACTGGCGGTCTAGGGATCATCGAAAACATAGGCATATTTTGTTGTCTCCGTCTACCACTCGTGACCGAACAGGTACTACCTTCTGGGAACGACTGTCGCATATGACAAGGCTAGAATATTGGAATGTCAGTTGGTGGGTGGCCATAGTGCGTATCCGTCTTCTTGTAATAATTCGTCGTACTTATTTGGCTCTATTAAAGGCATTCACAGCTGGAAGTATAGTCTGGGTTGTAAACGGCTTCATTGCATTCCTCCCCTTCTGCACTTCGGTACCAGAAGACGATGTGGGAAACGGTTGGACTGCATTTCTCGGTGCCACGATATTCGAGATTGGCTCTGTAGTGGGCATGTGGGAGGCTTGGAATAGAGACGATACAGCTGCTTTTGGCTGGAATGTCAAGAGAGTGCTCACTGGTACAAGAGACGAGGAGCAGGGCCAGGGCCAGGGGTATCAGAAAGGCGAGAAGGAAGTTCTAGAGCGCGACGCAAACGGAAGAAGAAATCCAAATGGGAACAGGAACGAGAATGGCGACAAGGAAAATGGAAGTCTCGCATTTTCAAACCCTGTAGACGACGAGGCGCCTCGCAAACAATGGGTTTGGTTCTCGCTAGACTCTCATTATTTCCATGAACTTGGCTTCCACGGCGCGTTCTGGCAGTTCTGGGGAGCTACTATTTTCTGGATCAGTGGGTACGTGTGTCATTATGGACTTGCCTTGTTACAACATCTCACGGCGACCTAACATTTAGCTTCACTGCGATACCTCAAATACATACGGCTATCGAGAACAACACACCCTTGTTGAATGGCGCTTTCTGGTCGCCACAGGTCGTTGGAGGTTCTGGTTTCATTATTAGCGCGTATGTTCTTACTTATGCGTATTCTCTGTCGTTTGTTAATATGTAGCGAATTGACGACATAGCACATTTTTAATGCTAGAAGCACAGAATCACTGGTGGAAGCCTGAGCCGCTCTCTGTTGGATGGCACGTCGGATGTAAATTTACAATATTTTTTGTGCTATGACGTACATTGTTAACTAATTTGCTGCATAGTTTGGAACTTCATCGGAGCAGTAGGCTTCACGATGTGTGGCGCTTTTGGCTATGCCTCAACTTCAAGTCACGGCGCAGAGTATCAGAGTTCACTATCGACCTTCTGGGGCGGGTGGGCTTTCTTGATTGGTAGTGTTATGCAGTGGTACGAGGCTGTTAATGCTACTTAGACTAATGATACCCTTTCTACGGTATATACCTATATAATACACGGAGTCTTTTATTTATGAGCCCAGTTAATTGTAAATTGCGATTTACCAGGCTTCTTCCTCCATTCTAACGTCAAGCACCTCTCTGTTTTTTGTTTTTGTTTTGACATGCTCGCCCGGTGATTCGTGAACCTCTCCTGTTCATTTCTAATTCAGCTAATTTCATGAAGCTATGATTGTATTCAAGATTGGTTTAAATGAACGTGGTGTCTAGGTTTGCGAAGAAGTGCAGCATCGAAGGGCAATGTTCTCATCTGGTATTGTGTTTATGAGAGTGCAGTAAAAGGGCGATGCGTGAGATTTAAGTGCTGGGGACGATAGGAGGTTGATGGGAGGAGGGTCCATACTAAAGTCTGAGATTCATGATATTCACACCAATATATAACACCAGTCAATTGTGGCGTAGTGCTGTTATTTGATAACAAGTGGCGTATCTATGGCACCAAAATCTCACCGAACAAACAGAACAAGAATTTAAATAATTAGAATCTAATGCTACCCCAAAGTTATAGTACCAAACAGTTGTCCCAGTGTACGATACTAAAAATAATTACTGTGAAGTATCCAAAGTCCCAAGGTCCCGTTTAAATATCAATACATAAACTGATTCGACGCCGCTGCAAAATATTTTATATTCTCTGACCGTTGATTGTAATTTCTACTTGTTCATTGAGCACGCCCCTTCTTCGAATGAATTGAAACGCTTCTTTGAGCACAGATTCCCTGACAAGTTCCTCTTCACAGAGAGATGAGGGAAGGTCGACATCATCTGTGGAAGGTGGAACTATATCCCGGATCTCGAGGTTGCGAAGACAACCCAGCGCTGGCCTTTCATTAAGATCGCGATTGCTGTCTCTTAACGCCTTCACAAAATCCAACAAAGCAAATTGAGGCACCCAGAAAAATTTTATCTTTCGAAGATAATTTGCAGGTTTCAACGGCGACGCAAACCTTGCTAGTCTCCTCCTACATATGTCCGTATCAGGCATCTGTATCATTTCGAGAGATGATACCTTGCAGATGGCGTTCACTAGACTGGGAGCTAGTGTGAGCCGAAGGACCAACTTTTCAACAGATTCAAAGTTGAATGCGTCCGGATCTACGCCACTCAGGGCTAGCACTTCGAACTTGTAAGGCATAGTGGTTGTCCACTTTTTGAACCGAAAGATGTTTTCTTCAGTATTCAGCGTCGGTTCAGAAGTTAAGGAGTCGGTATTAATGATCTGTATAACGGCAAGCTTTGTGAGAAAATGGCAGTGAGACCCAGGATGGCTCAGTTCCCAGCTGCTGGAATATTCCATAATTCTTTTTTCTAGTTCTGAAAGAATACTCGAAGGTGCGAACAGTAAAAACTCCGTACACTCTTCGAACCCTGGGGTGGCAAAGAGCCTGGTGCATATTTCTCCAAACCCACGGACTGGACCTTCGAAATATTGGAAATTGATCTCTAGGCGGAAAGGCTCCGGAATTTGCCCAACTTGTGTACTATACCTCTCTTGAATTGCTTCGGCAAATGTAGGGAGATTGTGATCGCAATGTTGATGAAGAAATGTAGGGCTGAAACGGAGAATCTTCAAGTTTTTGGCAGACTCCATGTCGATATCGAGTCGTGAAGGCTGTGATGATTCGAGTAGCGTTTTCCGTAGATTTAAAAGTGGTTTGTGTGTTTAAGTTTGAAAGTACACGTCAGGTAGTGTGGCATACGTACTATTATAAGGTGTTCCAAGCGCAAGCTAAATATTACAAGCGCAACAGTAGATGTTAACAAGAATTGTTTCCGAGGACAACAAGATCATTCAATGGACTTACAACTCAAGAGAGAACAAATACTTTAGCAACAGCATTTTTTAGAAACGGGATGATCTTATCTTATCGTCCTACTGCAAAATCTTATCTTATCTCTTGCTAATCCTCTGACGGGAAATACTATAATCGTGAATGTCATGCTGAAAATATTGTAGAACGTACAGATGATAAAAACAAGACATAATACTGGAGTACATATGAGATAGTGCAGAAGAGATATACGTGAAAAAGAAATGTCGTTACATGAACACCCTCCTAGCCTATGCAGCCAACTTCGCGCCTTGTGTACCTTCTATACAGTACGCAGAGTTCTCTTCTAGCTCTTCCTCGACCGCCTTCCACCCCTCCGGCGTGAGGGTGGGGTATCCCCTCGAGACGTCCTGCTCGAAGTACCGGGGTACAAATCTGTAAATGAAATCCGACATATCAGCGTCCCGAATCTTCTCCGTAACAAGGCCAAGCAGGTAAAACCAAAGGAAGGGCACGATGCCATGCTTTCATATAAAAGCAGAAAGCGAGCGATCGCAAGAACAAAAGTAACGAAAGGAAGGAAGAAAGGAACACTCACTCAATCCCCTTCCTCTTCCTCTCAGCCGCATCATCTCTCTGTCTCTGCTCAATCGCCATCTTCTCCTTCGTCGCCTCCGAGAACTCCTTGTTAACCAAGTGGTCCGTCACTGTCTGCCACAACTTTCGACTCTCATGCGGGAGCTGCTTCTCCAGGGGTCGCACCTCCTTCGGTATAATCTGTAACGTTGATAGATCGATCAAAGTGGTGTATTCGTCGTTACCCGGACGCGAAATGTCAGCCTTAGATTCAGAGGCAGCTGGAATAGTGGGTGTGGGGAGTTGGGAATGTGATGGGTTGGGGGATGAAGCGACAGATGAGATGGCGGTGGGATACGATCCGGCCCCGACACGTCTCCATCGGATATGTCCCCGCCAGGTGCCATCGAAGATAGCGACTATTCGGTTCTGAGGTACGTGCTTGACCTTCGTCCACTCTTCATGCTGCGTGTCGCCGTCATGCACTGAATGGATCACGCCCTCTACAAGGAAATGGGCTCTCCCAAGCCACGACTCCTCCTTGTACTCGATTATCGTCCTGAACTTATGCCCTGGGCGCCCCCCGGAACATGTGATGATCGTCGAATCGCCGACGGTCAAGTAGAAAGAGCCTCTTAGGATGCCATTCACCGATGCAACAGGGTGTGTGATATGGTACGCCTCGCCCTCGCCGAAGCCGCCGGTGAGGTTGATGAAGATGCCCTGGTTGTACTGTCCAGGCGACACGCGTAATGTCGTCCCTGAAACCTTGGCTGATATCTGGTCGATTCCCGACATCTCCACGTTCCGGCTTGGACATGAGGCGTAGTACGCAGACACCGGTGGATGGTGCGACACCTGTTCGGTTACGTAGATAACCCTCAGCCGAGGCTGCTCCTCGAGCGAATCACTTGAGCCGCTATTCCGCCCATCCAGACTGAGCTTGGACATTTGTGCAGCAACGTTCGTCTCCACAGGCTGCTGAGGTGACGTCGCGGCGGTGGACGGGCTCTTCTTCGGCTTAGACACGAAGCTAAGCCCGCTGCGGGTGCTCTTGGAACTCTTGCCGCTGCGAACGCTATCGGTCTCCGAGACGAAGGCGGTTTCGATGGGGCCATTGGATGTTCCGGCAGGCACAGTGAAGATTTGCGGGGTGGGAGGTTCAGTAGGTTCGTCTGGATAGGCGATTGGGACGACGTCCCAGTGCGCGCGGAAGTGTTCGCCTAACACTGAGTTGTAGGGTTTACAGATCTTTCCATGCTATCAGAACGATGGGATCAGTATATCCAATCCATTATCTGATGAGCAGTACACGCACGATGAACTTGAGGTCCTTTGTGAATGCGAATCTAAGCACTGAAAGCATCCGTTCGAAGGGGTCGTTAGAGTCATTGATGCTGGTTACGACATGAGTAAGGGGCCATCGTGCACGAAGTACGTTTCACCCACGCAGCGAATAAATCTGGTCTGTCCAGATAATGCCAGTATTCCAGGTTGGGTATTGGTTCAAGCAGTGAAGCTGGTAATGAAAGCCGCCTGTAGGAGATCGTGATGAATACTCGACAACGAAGACAAAGATAATAATACGAACATGGATGCGATATCCTTGACCCCCAAACACTTCTTCACGAGCTGAATGATCATCTTGAGCTTTCCGCCCTCTCCAGCGTCTCCTGAGTCTGGGACTGAAATCGCTGGCTCGTCATCTGCAGTGCTGGTTTGAGGGTTCGTTGCAATGCTCATGACGGGTGTCAAACAGGGGTTTCACAGCAAGATATTAGATAGCAGTTAGCAGCTGAAGTAATAGTCGTAAATTGAAGAGAGAGAGGGATGACGAGAGCAGGAGAAAAAGGAGATGGTAGTGGTTGCGGAGTGAAATTCAGAGTGACCCTGTTCAGCCAAGGGCGGCGACTCAGCCACTGTCTGTCTACTCGGCGTGGCCGTTTTCCCCTTCTATCATTTCCACGTTCGTACTTCTCCCTCTATCCGATATCACACGTGAATTAGCAAACGCATACGCTCTCAATGCTGCTGCTGACGACGTCAGAAGCGTTCATTGAGCACCCCCGCCCAGCGGTAATCTACAGTTTAACTCCGCGTTTGAGTGGCACTTTTGTGGGGGGACTTTCTCGAAAGTCTTCCGCTCGGAAGAATGCTCTCCCAGTCCCGGACGCTGATATATTGAATCATTGAACACAGATTCCGATCTGTTTCTCGGGACCCATACAGAACATGCATATGGCCAAGAATAGATCCTGTCTCCGACGTTCTCGAATGAAACTGAAGCTCGAAATCTCTCTGGAGGAAACGAAGAAGACAAAGAAGCATAAGAATAGGTCCTGTCTTCGATGGTGTTCTGGGTCTGTTCAAATTAAACTGGGCCTTTGAATGAAAAGCAAGATTTCAGCGCGCCAACAGTGCCGGTGAAAAGACACCGCGCCTTTTCTCAAGGCAATTTTCATTTGTTCCGTCTCCAAGGCCTACGCATGACGACCGCCGGATAAGGTGATGTCACAGTCAGCCACTGCCAGCATGCCAGCACTACTCTACACCACACGTCTCGAGAACGACACCATGCGTAACACTTGAACACTCGAACACCTCGCGAGACCGTTATGGACAGTATCTACATGATGCTATTGAAAGGACTCCACTTCATATGATTTCAATCAGCTGTCCGACAGTTTGCAAATGGTCTTTCTATGGCTTTCTTCTGCCAGAGTGCTGAGACTCAAGTGGGCGACAGTTTTGGAAACGACGGCATCCAGTAGAGTGCGGCCGCAGATGCCTTTATTCACAATCATTCGACTCTCAGAAGAGCACCATGTGCTAGCTCATCTACGAGGTCCAATTAGGAGACTACTGTGGCGGCACGCGAATGCTGGATGCAGCAACTGGAATTGAAATGGTCGGCGAAATTGATCCTGTTCCTCAATTATCGCCCTCCAAGCACAAGCCACCTACGGGAATGAGCATGAAAGCTTGTCGTCACCAAGGCCCATGCAGGATGCCAGAACGGTACGATCAAGTATAAAGCAACGTTCTCTTGAAGAGCCACCAAAAGCGAAGCACCATCATTTTCAGCCTCACAACGCATGAAGATGCTGAAAACTAGTGCCGTTACCTTGAAGCTCCCGAGACAGACAACATAAAACACTCTGGAGTTGGTGCACATAATGGGGACATTATTATGAAGATGATACAACACACATGCACTATTATGATGTGGATGGAGAGCGACCCTCTAAACCTTTGATGACCTATCTATCTATTTATCCGGCACTACTTATAAATAGAAAGTGATCACCGCCCGATAACAGTACCTCTGCTTTTCGATAGAGAAAGTGAAACTTTATCACCATCTAAATCGCGTCTTATAGACTGAAGGTCATCTCAACACTGCTCCTTGCTTCGGACACATGTCTATCGATGTTTCAAATCCAGGAAACATGACCAGCCCCCACGCTTACCATCTTTTTTGGTTGGGGGTGGCGGTTCTGAAAGGTCACTTACTAACACTCCCATTCTATCGCACTAAAAAAACGGATGAATTGATGTAGTAGAGAGAGTCACCCAGTGCTCGTGTCTAACCGGTGGGTTCGACTCTGTGAGGTACTTCCAGGAGCTCCCGGACCACGCACTCGAAAGGTCCCCGCCTTGTTCTATTTTATACTTTATTTACAATTATGTGTATATATTGATCATCATAGTGTCGACCATGCAGATTAAACTCCCCAAAAGGTCAACCTTCTTCTATCACGACGTTCACGTTCATTCAAAGCACAAGGTTCATTAGTTGTCTTTGTCCACTCTACTGATAAAATCGGATGGCCTTGTTTACGGGTTGCCATGTCCAAGCACTACTGGTGCAAACAGAGCAGACCGTTGAATAAACGTACAGCCATAAGGACACCCTTCAAGTTTCCTCTCTACTTAAACACCCATCGATATTGAAGCAACTTCGATACGTCCTGTAGCAACGGTAAGTGTCTAAAAAAACCTAAATCTCTACTTTCGTATTCATATTCGACAGAGCAACCTCACCTTATTGATAATCTGACACATCATAATTATTATGGAGATCGAAGTTCGCGAGCCGGCAGAGTTGATTGACTGCTCTATCTTCAATATCAAGCACAACGATAATGACAATCCAGACAACTGTGTAGCAGGGCTAGTGCGCGGTCATGTCACTGTCGAAACTATTCGGAAGCTTGAAAGGATAGCCTTATCTGGTACTGGGCCTGATCCCACGCGTCCTTATCCTATTAAAACAGCAAAGCATTATGCCATGGGGCTTGCTCTTCATGCATCTCGTGATATCAGTACTGGAGAGGTTATTCTTGCGGAAAGACCGCTTTTGGTTATTCCAGACCAGTTCTATCGGTGGATGAGTACGGACGAATCTGATAGAGACCAGGGGATATCGCAAGGCCTACACAATCAATTATGTCTCGAAAGATGGAAAAAGAACGGTTTGGAGTCGTTATTCTCTAGAATGGACCCCAAAAATCGCGCTGCTTTGATGGAGCTCAGCACGGGAAATCCCTCAACGCGGAGTTCTGATTCAAGCAGAGTAGCTGCGATCATAAAGGACAACCGTCTTCCACTCAATGTTCTAAACGACCAAGATCGAAAAGTCGGTTATTTAGGAATCTGTAAAACTATTTCTCGTATCAACCATAGGTGAGCCTTCGCCCCTTCTCTTGGGACGAGTTCTCCAACTTACGATAAATACAGTTGCATACCTAATAGCATATTGGTTTTCAACGAAAAACTGTTTTCCTACGAGATACGTGCAGTTCGCCCCATTCAACAAGACGATGCAATTACGTTCTCGTACCTCAGTTTATACGACGGTGCCGATTGTCCTGATACAATGTCTTACAACGACCGTAACTGGAAGCTCATCGATGAATACGGGTTTACTTGCCGGTGTTTTTCGTGTATTCGATCATCTCCGGATGATAGTGATCAGGTTCGGGGTACGCTAGGACGTAGCGTAATTGAAACGCGCTCTAAGTACCTCGACTGGTTGTCAAATCCTGCTCTCGACGACGGTCATGTCATAGAATACTGTCTTCGCTGGCTGAAGACTATGGATGAATGGAGCTTACAAGCTCTACCTCATTACAGATTTTTCGTTCAGATCGCGCATGCAGCGGCACTGGCTTTGAAAAATCAACCAGTTGCTGCTTCTCTGCAGAGGTTTTTTCTTCCAAGACTAGCCGCACAATCACCTGTACAGATTTTTGAGTTATATCGGTTGCATTCTAGTCTAGATTTGGAGAATACGTGGGGAGGGCGAGAGAGTTATGGAGATGGGCCCGCGAATTTGTTGGCACGACTTCCCGACTGCGACGGTTGGGAAGACGCTAAAGACCTGCAAGGTTTTACCCCGTTTACTGGTTTCAATATAAGATAATATGTACCACTATACAGTGATGTGGCAGTCCTTTGATTCACAGCATGCGACACGTGTGACATTTCGTGATAACATGGTTATCTCTGCAGTGGTATGAGAGCAAGTGTTTACTGTCACGCTCTGTCGGCATCAATCACTTTCTAATTTCTGTCTCAGTCAGTTTGTCTCATTTCCGTAATCTCTTTACCATATTTAGCTATAACCTCCTGTGCATCTGTATCATTTTTTATATCAACAAATTCTTTCAAAACACGCTTTTTGTTAGATACAGCACTCCCATTTCTTTACCGCTCTTCCAAAGATTATGTATTTCAGGGCATAAATCATGTCTAACTATGTAGCTAGAAAGTGGCTAAGTGTCTGATACGGAACTGAAGAAGTTGTGGTTAGGTGTGAAAAGGATTGAGGGTGTGAAAAAGGAGCGCCAGATCACTGTAGAAGATTGGAAATTTAAGATTTTTATTCCTATATTTCCCGCTCGCGAGGCGGAGAGAGAAAATAAGACCATAATAAAATCGTTCCATTTAGGAATTAACCTTTCCTACTCGCGCATAAAACATCTCATGGATGCCTACAAAGAGTTCTTGAAATTCGCTCATCTCCTGCAAACTAAGAAAAGAAGACGTGAAATGCGTCAGTACCATAATATTCCTCAGCCAACTACCCACGTACGTTGTATCCTTCAAATCAAAGTCTAATTTTCTGAATATATTACCAAAGAGTAGATATAACTCCGCCCACGCTAAGCTATGGAAGAAGTCAATATGACGAGAGGTAAGATGAATTTGATTATAACGACTCACTTGAACCCTAGACACATCCTTGGCCCTCTGGAAAATGGAACCAGATTCTTATCCAGCAGAGATGTATCTGATTGTAACCAACGTTCTGGATAGAACTGATCTGGATCTTGAAATATGTCAGGATTCTCGTGCACCAAAGTTGCCCCACTGGCAACGACGGTCTGAATTTCGCTGTTAGCTATCAGTTGTATGAATAGGACTGTATGGGTACGTACCCCAGCCGGGATGCGATATCCATAGATCTCGGCGTCACCAGGACCTACAACCCGAGGTAAAGGTGTTACAATTCCGGTTGTAAAGCGCAGAGATTCTTTGATGACGGCGGTCTGGGTGAAAGGACACTATGAGTTTCCGAAATAATAACAGCGATTGATTTTACTTCACCAAGTACGGCAATTTTTCGAGAGTTGTGTATGGCATAGGGGAATTGATATCGGGCCAAGCATTCCGTAGCTCAGAAACCAGCTTATCGCGAATTCTTTGAATTTTGAACGCATAAAAGGCTCCCACTGTGCATGTTGCTCCAACAGTCTCGCTTCCGGCCTGCAATAGACTCAAAGCCTCTCCATTCAGATCTCTCCGACTCGGTGTCGCGTGACGACCTTTGTAGCCCTTGGGCTTGATGAGATGGTGATATACGATTTCATGCTCTGCGGTTTCTAAAGCATCCTCATTTTCAAGGTAGTGATCAACTTGTTTGGCGACCTGGATGTGTAAGGCTCTAATACCATCGTAGAATGGGTCACATCTTTTCGCCAACCAGTCTGGCATGGAGAGGAAGAGACGTGCTAGGAAAGGGAAATATTTAATTATCCACATAATCCTTGTGAATGCGAAAGTGCCTGTGATAAATGGATCGTTGAACTCTTCAGCATCTAAAGCCTCGATGCACTCAGCAAAGCAGTAGGACGCGATTATGTCAACGGTAGCGCATCGAAATGCTAGCGAGATGTTTATGAGTTTGTCGGGATAAGAAGTGATGCGATTTATCAGTTTATCGACCTAGATGTGAAAATTGTTTGCGCGTTAGCTAATAGACTACATCTAATGCAAATTCACTACCACCTTCTGCTGGATAACACCCTCAAGCTTCAAGATTGCCCGACGAGAGAATAAGGGATTCAGCATTTCACGTCGAATTTTAGATTGATGTGGGTCGATGAAAGTGAAGGACGATCCGTCGGAGTTGAAGCATTTGTATGTGACAGGCTCCTTTGTAAATGTCGAGCCAGGAGCGTATATTTCGTGGTATGCATGAGAGTCACTAAAATGAAGCTGCATCAAAATTAGTGTCCAAATTATATGCATGAGATTAGTATAAGATACCTCGTTTGGTGCTGTCCTGACGACAGGCCCTGTATACGGTGAAATATATTAATTTTAGAATAAAGATATATCGGTAGTATACATACCGTAAATGGTGTGAAGTCTTTTAATTTCGTTCAAGAAACCCCCTTGCTCCATAACATCGAAATAAGCTTTGTATAAAATTGACATCGCAGCAAGCTTCGGTCCTGGGAAAGATCGCAAGGGATGGAAGAAGATGTTGCGCAGACAATCGAAAACGATATAAGCTGCATAGAAGCCTAAGGCGCCGGATATAATGGTCTGTAGAGTCATGGTTGCCAACGGTGAACTGGAAAGGGACTGTACGTTGCAGAGAGATGCAATGTAGCCTCGACTTATATACAGAGCACCTTCACACCTGGGTACGACTCGCCATGTGCTTAAGCGCACCTACCTTGTTTCCATTCGGTGAATTTCGTATTCTAATGAAGCTGATCACCTCAATGGAATAGAAGAAGCTTCGCAACCTAGATGACATAAATGCAGAGATGTCACTCTAATCTAGATGATTTGAGCAACAGAGGTACTTACCGGTTTGGTATGCAATGGAAATGATTCAGACGATCTTCTTTCTACTTTAATATTAGACTACGAGTTAATCTTAGAGCCAGTGCAGAGATTCAGTTATACCCACGCTGCTGTAAGGTATCATGGTCCAGTAATCTTAAAGATATATATCAGAATAGATGACCATCGGAGAAATTTAGAGATTCTTGTCGACTCAAAGCACGGAAAGGCGGGGTTCACTTCCATAATATCGGTTATGAAATGTCTTCCAGAGCGCTTACTAAACGCCGAAACACCTCCGGAGTGGGTGGGGGTCCTGTAGTGACAAAGATAAAATATAAATAGGACACCGTTTCCATCTCACTCGGAAGATTGACGTGAACACATTTATAAAATGTTAGGATGTTGAACTCCTGCGAAGGTTTCTTCCTTAAGGACGGCTTCACGAATGAGACTCCCCGCGAACACGAAAACCGCTAAGCATCTGCGCTCGGTAAAGCTTTAACGCCCAATTTCGCGGGCAAGGATGCCTGCATCAGGCACACAGTACAAAATACAGAGACTACACTATACCTCAAAAACCTTCACTATGGTCCCATTCTCCAATGTTCGCTCGGTACTACGCCTCCCTTCAGCGCATCGATAGCCATTTTTGCACTCGTCTTCAGTTTTCCCTCTTCAGTCGCACCATCCTCGCCTGGAGCATCATATCCCAGTCCTGATGCCCTCGCAGTCCGCTTCACGCCCTCGTCATGTCTTATCACCTCCCCTTCGTCCTTCTCCCTTGTCCACCACGACTCTGCGCGCTCTCGGGTCTGTGGCAGCCGCATCAACGCTGCGCGAGTATACTTCATGATATGCAGCGCTGGGACGAGGTGGTCGAGCGTCTGTAGCGTGCTCTGGATGGTCTCTGCTTTCTGTGCAGGTGTGAGCGTGGGTGGGGGATGCAGGATGCGCGTGAGGATGGGTATTGGGAGGGATGGCGGGATAATGGATGGGAGGTATTGGAGCGACAGGGGGAGAAGGAGGAAAAGAAGGCGGCGGAAGAGGAGGAAGGTGTCGTGGAGCATGAAGACTGGGGCGTCGGAGCCACGCGGGGGGATGACTACTGGGGAGGTGAGTGTATAGTAGGTCTCGGTGAGACCTGAGATGATGAGTGCGCCAACACCGACGGGGCGGAGGTGGGCACGGTTGTTGGAGGACATGGTTACTAGCTGCGAGGACGTTAGCGAGCGATGAAATAGGAGAAGCAACGTCGTACCCCCACTATGGCAATCTCGCGAATGTACGAGAGCAAAGGACGCGGAATGGAAAAAAGAAGGAAGTCGTCAAAGTTGTGACAGTATTCGCATCCTGTAAGGACATTATGTCCAAATCTACGCACCCTCTTCGTCAAAATCGCGTCTTCCATGGTTTGAACTGATGCTCACCTGACATACACTCCCCTCATATCCAACGATCCCAATCTCTTCAACAAACTCTCCAAATGGCCCGGCAGCTCCCCATCATCCGAAAACTGCAATAGAATCGCGCGAATGGAGTCGGTGGGTGTGTTCAATGGCAATTTGAGAGCGTTAAACAGGTTTGGAGGTGACTTTAAAAGCAGAGAATGTAGGATGTATAGTGTATGCAGAAGAAGCACGACTGAGATGGTTGTTTGAGTTCGGCTTTTCGGTGGGGATGAAGGCGTTCTCATGACAAAATAGAGCCATGAAACGCTGATAGCTAGGGCAGTGGCGAGATATGTGTCGAGCGAAACGCTCAGGAGGCTGGGCATCGTTGTGTAGTTCGTTTTGCGTCGTGTCGCGATCCTAACTAGTGGACGACGCGCCGTCGATGACTATTCCGAGCTTGGGACTCTTGAAGCTCGGGTATTATGGGTTGAATTGCCCGAAGCAAGAGCACCACACGGATGGTGGTACTTGGAAGGGAGAGTAGGGCAGTGGCAGTGCCCGGGACATCACCTAAATTTCCCACTATCGACACCACCCTCTGACAATGAACCACCGCCATCCGCTCAAATAAATTCCCCTTCTTGGCTCTCAAATATACGTCATTCCATCGGCGCTGTTGATGACTATAACGAAGATGAAGGCGGGGAGGCGAGAAGTTTGACAAAGACCGACGTAAATCGGAGTACGCACATGACCACATTTCAACGTACTCTTTATGATGAAGCCACCCATCGGCGAGAGCTGTGCCAAGGATTCAGCACGTTTATCCGAATCGTTTCTACTTCAGTTGGGGTTGGGTATAATATTGCAATTGAAATATCTGAATCCTCTCGATGAAATCTAAACCATTCTGCCTTCAGTATTTATGCTTACTTTACGAAGCAACAGACCTCAAAGCCTACAGTACCGGTCACTTGCATCCGGTCTCCAGATTTTATGTTCGGGTTTTCATTGTCGCTGGAACCCGAGGTTCGCCAAATGGGAACAAAGTGGATGCGCGCTCTTGGCCTGATGAGGCGTACCCAGGTAGGAAAGATCTTCTGTATATGAACTTAGAGTTGCATCCCAAGTCCCTGCATACCACTAAGCGGACAATGGCTCTCCAACTTATCTTCTTCGGCTTCTTCACCTTCTATACAGCTTATGTCATTATAGACTGTCTGCGTAATATCTTCTTTCATCCTTTACGCTCTTTCCCCGGACCCAGACTTGCCGCGATGTCTATTTTATACAAGGCCTATTTCGACGTAATCAAGCAGGGAGGGTTCTTGGCCGAAATAAAAAGACTGCATACTATCTATGGCACGTACAATATTACCAACTACACGCCGCTTTTCTTAGACAGTAAACCTTTCATGAAATGCAGGACCTGTCGTTAGGATAGCACCAAACGAGGTATATATCATTCTCATGCCAATAGACTGTATATGATGCACATTGTTTATTCCAGCTTCACTTTAGTGATCCTCGTGCATACCATGCTATATATGCGCCCGGTTCATCATTCACCAAGGAGCCCGTCACGTACAAATGCTTCAACTCTGAAGGGTCATCGTTCACCTTCATCGATCCACACCAATCAAAGATTCGACGTGAAATGCTGAATCCTTTATTCTCTCGCCGAGCAATCTTGAAGCTTGAAGGTGTTATCCAGCAGAAAGTAGTAGTGACTTCAGCATTGAAATTATGGTCTATCAGCTAACGTGTACACATTCATCTCTTCTAGGTTGATAAACTCTTGGATCGAATCACTTCGTATCCGGGTAAACTCATAAATATCTCACTCGCATTTCGATGTGCAACTGTCGACATAATCGCTGCCTACTGCTTTGCTGAGTGTATCGAGGCTTTGGACGCTGATGAATTCAACGATCCATTTATCACAGGAACTCTCGCATTCACAAAGTTCATATGGATAATTAAATATTTTCCTTTTCTGGCCAATCTCTTCCTTTCGATGCCAGGCTGGTTGGCAAAAAGATTCGATCCTTTCTACGAAGGTATTAGAGCCTTACACATCCAGGTCGCAAAACAAGTCGACCACTATCTGGAAAATGAAGACGCTTTGGAAACCGCAGAGCATGAAATCGTCTATCACCATCTCATCAACCCGCAAGAGTACAAAGATCGTCATACGACACCGAGCCGAAGAGATCTGAATGCAGAAGCTCTGAGCTTACTTCAGGCAGGAAGCGAGACCGTTGGAGCGGCATGTACAGTGGGAGCTTTCTATGCGTTCAAGAACGAACGAGTTCACAAAAAACTGGTTGCTGAGCTACGGGACGCCTGGCCTGATATCAATCTCCCTATGCCTTACACATCGTTGGAAAAGTTACCCTATTTGGTAAGTATATGATCTATCGATAATGCTTGAGATGCTGATAGTTTAACGAAGACTGCGTTCATCAAAGAAACACTGCGTACTTCAAACGGAGTCGTGACTCCTTTACCTAGAGTTGTTGGACCTGGTGATGCGGACATTGGTGGGTATCACGTTCCGGTTGGGGTAGCTATTCATACAATCTTTATCCGAACTGAAGGCTGATAACAAAATTCAGACCATCGTTTCCAGTGGAGCAGCATTAGTTCATGAGAATGCCCAGATTTTCGAAAACCCATATCAGTTCTATCCTGAGCGCTGGTTACAAGCCGATACATCGCTGATGGACAAGAATCTGGTTCCGTTTTCTAGAGGGCCGAGGATGTGCCTAGGGTTCCCGTGAGTGGTTTATAACAACTTCTTTATGACATTCGCTAATGTATCGCATCCTTCATTAGTCTAGCGTGGGTGGAACTATATCTACTATTCGGTAATATATTTAGAAAATTAGATTTTGATTTGAGGGATACAGCGTACGTAACAGTCAGTTTAAGAAATATTATAGCGCTAATGCATTTCGCATCTCTTCTTTTCATAGTTTACAGGAGATGAATGAATTTAAAGAACTCTTTGTGGCAATACACGAGGTATTCTACGCGCGAGTAGAAAAGGTTGGTTCGTAAATTTGGACGAATATATCGCCTTGTGCAGCATTAAAACCTGAGAATATTTCTCTGCTATTGCACTGTATTTCCGCTGTTATAGCGGAGCAGAGCAAGTATTCAGATCCTATAAACCGCTTCTTCAGAGAGGGTGTTCCTTCTTCCTTCTAGAGCTTCCTGGCACACGAGGTTCCCTCCATGTGGGAAAAACAGACATGCATTCGTGTCCGGTGACTCAGTGAACTGTAAATCCTGTGAATACCAGTTTCCAATAAAACAGAAGCTATCTCGACAAATGGCTTCCTATAGTACTTGACACTTGCTAATAACAAGAATGAGCCTTCACTCTATCCTCTACGTTACGTTGTATTTGTCCGCAGGATATATCCTTAGTGGATATGTCAGAAATGTATTCTTCCATCCTCTGCGAGCCTTTCCAGGACCACGATTGGCATCCATGTCAATTTTATACAGGGCTTATTACGACGTTGTCAAGAATGGCGGGCTTTTGAACCAAATTAAAATTCTCCATGAGATCTACGGTGCGACCTCGTCGTACTGTTAATCATATTAGCAATCTCTGACAATGTTACTAGGCCCAGTCATCAGGATTGGCCCAAACGAGGTGCGTAATTATAGTGTTGCACATTTCGATAACACCTTAAAAAGAAACAGCTCCATTTCAGTGATCCCTCTGCATACCATAAAAATTACGCTCCGGGTTCCTCATTTGTCAAGGATCCTTTTTTGTATCGATGTTTTATGCAGTCTCAAGAGTCATCTTTCACCTTCATGGATCCCCAAGAGTCTAGAGTTCGACGTGAGATGTTAAATCCACTATTTTCTCGGCGAGCGATTTTAAAACTTGAGAATGTTATTCAGGAAAAGGTGTGCCGTATCTTCTACTGCCGAGATAGTAAATTAAGTTCCATGTCTTCATTAGATCGATAAGCTTGTCAACCGAATTACTTCATACCCGGGGAAAGTTGTGAACATCTCTCTCGCATTTCGATGTGCTACTGTGGATATCATCTCTTCCTATTGTTTCGCCGAGTCCATTGAAGCGCTGGATGAGGAAGAGTTCCAGAGCTCATTTGTCAAAAGCACTATCGAACTCCCCAAATTTGCGTGGTTAGTCAAGTATCTCCCATTCATAGGACAATTATTTCTTTCGATGCCTGTTTGGTTGGCGCAACGATATGATCCATTCTATGACACTTTCAGAGCCTTGCGCATGCATGTCTCTAAACAGGTTGATCATTATCTGGAAAACGAAGCGGCTTTGGAGAATGCAGAGCATGAAGTTGTCTATCACCATCTCATCAAACCAAAGAATCAAAGAGACTACTCCACTCCCAGTAGAGAAGCACTAAATAGCGAAGTTCTGGTTCTTCTTCAAGCAGGAAGTGAAACAGTCGGAGCAGCATGCACAGTCGGGACTTTCTACGCCACAAAAAATGCTGCAATTCGCAAAAAATTGGTTTCCGAGTTGCGAAATGCCTGGCCAGATATAAACGCATCCATGCCTTACACTTCTTTAGAGAAACTACCGTATTTAGTGAGTGATATTTATATCTTAGTGCCTTTAATGCGAGCAGCTGACTGCTTTCAGACGGCCGTCATCAAAGAATCGTTGCGCATCACATGTGGCGTTGTAACGCCTCTCCCGAGAATTGTTGGTCCTGGTGATGCTGAAATATCGGGATATGCAATCCCAGCTGGGGTAACACTCCGCCTTTCATATTCCAGATAGATGCTAACTTTACATAAAATTATAGACCGTCGTTTCTATAGGAGCGACGTTCATACATAGTAACTCTGCTATATTTCGAGACCCAGACTCCTTTTATCCTGAGCGCTGGCTCGAAGAAGATACATCTGAGATGGAAAGATATTTTGTTCCATTCTCAAGAGGTCCAAGAATGTGCTTGGGAATCAAGTACGTCTCCGAGCACTGTTGGAGTGGAATTTCCGTTAGTGTTAATGAGATCCCTAGTTTAGCATGGTGTGAACTTTATTTGTTATTTGGCAACATCTTCAGGAAGCTAGAAGTTGATTTGACTAACACGAAGTTAGTATATTCTCATTGTCATGTTCTTACTTTATAACTACCATACAATTTAGCATTCAGGACTTCAAAGAATTTACAGAGCATTTCAGCCCAGCCTATGAAACCTTTTATGCACAGGTGGAAAGAGTAATTTTATAAGGACATTAATTACTTTTTTGGACGAGCATTCAGTGTTGTTGATGATGTGGCTTGGTGTTGGGTTTTGAGAAGATAACGTGGTCACGCGATGACAAGAGGACATAGTAAATAGTCACTTATAGTCAAATCGAAGTGGCGTTGAGCTCGAGATTTCATTTCCAGGAGCGAGAGAAAACGCAAATGATGAGTTGGGAGTATTTAAAAGCATTTAATAAAGTACATAAATGAATAACGAAGCACCCTAGATATTTTTAAACTGTTGAAATAAGCGAAGTAAATGTTTGGCCTCGGTGAGCTCGTGAGGCAAACGGATAATGTACAGGCTCATATGTACACTACTTATATACTAATTATCTACATATTTAGATATATATCAAATGATTAATGCAGCCACAAAAATGTAAGTATGACTGCGGGCAGAGTCCGGATCGCGCTCGCTCGTAATATTAGCGCTCATATTCCAACATAAACATCTATTCCGAATCGTAGTCGTCCTGAGGGTTATACCCGTACTTGTCAAGCTTCTCGCTGAAAGGTGTAATCATTTTCTCTTTGTTCGTAGGTACTGGAGATGGGGGAGGCGTAGTCGAGTTCTCGCATGAAAGGACCGTGTCACGGAGTATGGGATTTATCCTTTATGGGCCGATTAATGTTTACAATCGTTATCTGTAATTCTAAAGCACTTACAAAGCGGCGCTCGTAACATTTCCATAATGTGGCCCAGGAACTTGATGAAATTCCACTGAAGAAGCACCTGCCGATCTTAGCTGTTCGGCCAGATTCATCGCATTTTCCAGCGGATATCCAAGGTCTTCAGAGCAGTGAATAATGCTGACTGGGCCCTGAATCTACAATTTACCATCTAATCAGCCCCCTGTTAAGATTAATCAAGGAAATACGCGCCTTCTTCAGAGCACTTTCCGGGATAGCGGCCCGGTCGATAAACCATGAAATGGCACTCCTGTAGCTTTCTTTTATCTTATCAGGCGTCCCAGACCAGTTGTGCAGGGCCTGTGTGACGGCATTATTTACAAGGCTGATGTGGATAGAATTAGGGATTAGTAAGTACATGGAGGTCGACGAGATGGCGAAAACTGCTCACGCCGATATTAGTTCATTGCTTTCATTATTGAAGAGCAATTGTGTTACGCCGAGGACTACGTCGCTGACGAGCTCTTGGTCTATTTCAGCTTCAGGATCTTCTTCCACATTGTGCGGAGCTCCCTTCACCCAACACTCGTGAATTTCGAGACGGCCGGCAATTACGTGCTCAGGCTAGGAATCAACAAGATGCGGGTCAATACGACGGACATTGCGATACGCCGAGATTACATACCTCTGTGGGCGTAAGAGGAGAGCAGAGTGTGAGTGAGCGCACTTGGTTCGGATGAGCAGCAGCCAATTCAAGGGCGATGGTTGACCCTATGGATAGACCGAAGATATGACAGGGTGGAAGTTTCAAGGCTTCCTAGACGTCCGTTTGATTACACGAAGGCGAGTCGAGACCAGGAACTCACCATGAATAGATACACATCCTCTGCTGACTCTGTGGGCGTGTACCTTCCCTCTCCAATCAACCCCCTCGTTTCCCCAAAGGCACGCATATCGACGGCGATAAGATTAAATCTCCGGAGCTCGGGATCTGCAAATTGAGCTACGTGATATCATGCGCGTGAGCATGTATAATATAGGAAACTACGTGTCATCAAAAGCAGCGGCGAGAACACACCTTCGAATATCTCTTGTGCGATATATCCAGAGTGAAGGAAGAGAACAGACGGCAGGTGCGAGACGATTGACTTGGCTTTTGGAGACGTTGGTGTTGCTATCGAGTAATGCACGTCCAAAGGACCAGTCGAGCTAGTTATTGAGACGTAAGACATTTTGAGTTCACGTTGAGTTCAGTGAGTGGATGAAAGTCAAGAGCAGAAAAATACAGTTGATATGAAAATTTGAATATGGAAACGGGTTTTCCGCAAGTGCCGGTGGTTTATAATTAAATCGAAGCTCCCTGAGTCATCACTCGCACGATATGCATCAAGTCTGAACCATGGGGAGCTGGGGGTACAGGGAAGAGAAGGTGATAGAGTGCACTTTGCACTACTTCGTTTTTGGGTTCCTAGTATAATTTAGGATATAGCGATGTATCGTTGATCGTTCCACATCGGAAGTTGGAAATAATAAATGACAAAAATCACTTGGCTTGAATGAGATCTTGGAGATTGCCGCATGTTTCCTCTATTTTACGCAATGTACCTCAGATCCCAGAGGCATGTGAGTCTCGAGTTTATGTGTTAAACCCCTCTTGATAAAACCAGATAAGATTCATCAGAAGTTATTCTGGTGAAGAGCGTAGTACGGCTACTTGCTTCGACTCCAAGATAAATACTCTATTGCTACTAAGTTCCGCAAAGTAGTCCAGCTTGCGAACCCCAGAATCCAGATTCGGACGCCAATGCGGACGATTCTTCAACCGTTGAAATTAAAACCTCTCGAGTTCTTGTAATTGGGTTGATATCAATCTTCGAAAGAGGGAATGCCCAAGTTTTTTGCAAGTTGGCCGATTGTCGGGCCCTGTACGGTTTTCGCATTTGTTTCGCAATCTGCACGATTCAATGCCGATTCAATCGTGTTCTAGGTTCCTTTGCGTATGTTGATCATGTGGACGCGATGATCAGTGCAATGACGCATGAGAGCTGGTGGATGTATACGAAGAAAGAAAAAGCCTATACTGCATTTGGTTTACTGGTAGCCTTGGTCTCAAACAACTATTAACAATATGGGCGACCGTCGTCATTGACATCGTGTTCATGCACGCTTATCTCGACTTTACTACGCTGCTTCAGATGATTTCAGACGCTGAGTTCGCAGACCACTGACGCAAAACGGATCTATCTTCCTGCCGTGGCTCGAAAGATATCGCTTTGGGCACCACTGTTAAGGAACACGCCTTTTCAGTTTGCAGACGTGTATCATGGAACCATTATCTATCGCGTATGTTTTTGGGTTATTATGGTTTTTATAATTCTATATCAATGATCGTATAGAATGATCTCAGACTTCTTCCACCCTAACGTTGGTGGAGTCGAAACCAACATATACATGTTGAGCGCGAACTTGATTCGCAAAGGACATAAGGTATGTCCAATTTTGTCTGTTATATTAGCCTATTACGCACCATTTTACCAGGTTATAGTAATAACGCATGCCCATTCTCCAGGGCGCGTGGGTATACGTTGGCTTCTACCGTCTCTCAAAGTATACTATCTCCCATTTCTTCCAATCGCGTCCTCTGCAACCTTGCCAAACTTCTTCACCTCACTTCCATACCTACGGACTATTCTACTACGTGAACACATCCACCTCATCAACGCGCATGCTAGTTTATCAGCAATTGGGCATGAAGGGATATTGCACTCACACTTAATGGGCATTCGGACCGTATTCACAGACCATAGCCTGTTCGGGTTCGACGACGCAGCAAGCATTCTCACCAACAAGCTAATGGTTGGAACATTGAAGAACGTGGATGCTGTGATTTGCGTCTCGCATACAGGGTAAAGCTTATATTAACTGTCGAGGTCCAATTTCTTATGGTGTAGACGCGAGAATACCGTTCTTCGAGGCGAACTGTTCGAAAAGGACGAAGAGGATCCATCCAGGGTGATCGTCAGGGATAGCATATATGTGATTCCCAACGCTCTAGTTGCAGAGCAGTTTACACCCTGTCCACTGCAGCCTTCCGAAACGAGTATGTGCTCACTGTCTAAACGAGTTCTATACTGACCATCTCTATAGTAACTATAGTTGTGCTCTCTCGTCTTGTGTATCGGAAGGGCATTGATTTGCTGGTAGCCACTGCTCCTCGAATATGTGCCCTCTTTCCAGAGGTCAAATTTGTAGTAGGTTCGTAGAGGCGCCTTAATCATCAATGTATCCGCAGACTTACAATCCTTGTAGGTGGAGATGGTCCCAAGCTAATTGATTTGCTGCAAATGCGAGAAAAGCACCTCCTTCAAGATCGAATTGAACTCCTGGGACCCATTAGGCACAACGACGTCCTTTCGGTACCCACGTTGTCATAATAGAATATTACCCACCGTGCTAACTTTCTTCATCTTAGGTCCTTTCCAGAGGCTCAATCTTCGTGAACACTTCACTTACAGAATCATTCGGAATCGCAATTCTTGAAGCGGCCTGTGCAGGCCTATACGTCGTATCCACACGAGTTGGTGGTGTTCCCGAGATTTTGCCGGAGGACATGATCAGCTTCGCCGAACCAGAGGAAGATGGTGGGTCTCTCCTTCCCTACAAGTTCACACCAATCGCAAGGGCTTGACCGTCCGTTTATGGTCATCCAGACGTCGTCCGCGCGATCTCCGAAGCGATCCAGATCGTCGCCGCCGGGAAGCACGATCCTATCAAGGCCCACGAGCGGGTCAGGAACTTCTATGACTGGAAACAGGTGGCAACGAGGACGGAGAAGGTATATGATGCTGTGATGAAATCTAGACAAATAGAGTTATGGGAAAGGATTCAACGGTATGTTTGGTATACTTGATCTACTCCTTTTCGCCGAGTCTTTTATGCAGGACGATGGACCTTGGACCTTTTGCGGGTCTAATCTACACAGTTATTTTGATCGTGGACTGTATTTTCTTCATGTTTTTAGAGTGGTATATGCCACGTGAGGACTTGGATTTTGTGACACATCACTGGGATAAGGATATTTTCGCCCGGGTAAACTTTCTATTCATTCTAGTGTCTCCCTTATTCTAAAACATTTGCAGCTTGTAGAGGAAGAACGGGAGTGGTTAGAGGAACCTGCAATACCAGATACCTAGCATAGAGATACCCCTGTATAGATGTCGTTTGTTTAAAGTTTAGCGTTCGTCGATGTGCATAGTGACGAAATGAAGACCAATTAAATTATACAGGCTCAAGATAAAAGAAATAGCAGTGTACAAGCCTTGTAAGTGCTATGAATCCGGGGGAAACCTTTGTGAAAATGAACAGATAGGAATGTGTAGCAAAGCACGTCGATAGCAACAGATTGTATTCCCGGTTAGAGCAGGAGATTTTTTACGGTGGCCCGCCTCTCCTGCCGCCTCTCTTAGGCTTTCCGGGTCGTCGTTTGATCCTCTTCGCAGAGGGATCTCCATCATCCTCCATCGAGTAGTCGTAGTACTCCCCGTGTCCCATCATATCCTCTCGATCCCTTTTGGCCGGAATTTGGACACGATCGCGCAAGGACGGCTGAGGAAATTCAGATGTATCCTCGTCCAATGTGAGTCTATCCAACAGGGATACCCTTGGTCGTCCCATTGGTGGTCGTTCGATGCGCTCCGAAAGCTGGGGTGCATGACTACCTTCCTCTCTATTGTATGACATAGGTCGAATATACGTGCTCGAGGGAGGAAGGTCAGATAACAGGGGATTTGGCCTGAAAGAGACGACGGGCGATGAGCCTGATGGCGGTGGTCTGCGAATCTGAACTGGTTTCGACTTGCGTTCCTCAGAAACCTCCGGTTCTAATCGAGGCGGCGCTGCCGTCATAGTGATAACTTCCGCATGCTGAACTATATTAACCTGGGCTGAACTGGGGTCCCGAACGGGTCCACCCCAACGCGTACGACGGCCACTGCTAGCGTTCTCCGACTGTCGACGTGTGTCCTGGTGTTTAATATCCGGAGGGATGGGAGGAGGTTTGTGATGAAGGATGGCAGAGTTTAGGGGCAGGACGTGGAGTTGAAGAGTCGATTCAGTGAAAGTGGATGTCTCCTCTGGCTGGTCATCTTGTTGCTTCGGAGCAGGAGTAGCACCTATCTCAGGCCTAGGCTGGTTGTCGATAGCCATAGCACTTGCGTCAGAATTCGAAATGCTAGTTTTAGCATGGGTACCCTCAGCTGGAGGAAGCTCTCCAGAACGGTCGTCACGGTCTGAAGGCTCCCATGTGGGAGAAGTGATGGACGTCTCCCTAGATATTGGAGGTGGGGTAGCATCTTCGACGGTAGTGCGAGGGACTGATAGTTCGTCCGGAACTAAGCCTCGAGGAGCCCACGTCTTGGGAGGTCCCGTTACTTCCTCAAGCGTGGACCGACCGAAGCGACTCCTCTATTGGGTAATCAGCTTTACGGATTCGCGCATGTATGGACCTGATGCTCACCCTAGTACTTGAAGGGAAACGTGATTCTTTTCGCGACACGCCATCATCACCAGAGCCAGTAGAGCTCCGCGACTTCCGAGAACCCTATTCGCATAAGTTAACATACAATCCAAGAGTTATGAAGAGATAGGGCATACTATGTAACGCGGAGGATCTGCATCTTCAAACTGACTTGTTCCTGCACTGATTGCAGCTTCAACATCAGGTGGCTACATGAAGGTTGAAATCAAAAACTATCACAGGGAGTTTAAGATAGAATCATACCCGTTCGTATGATTCTTTGCCTGGAGGCAGCATCCTCGGATTTCTCACAGGCTCCATATTTGCTGAACTTGTTGCAGGTGGTCGGGACGAGGCATATGATGCAGGTGTTGTATCGTCATAGGGCGAGCTTTCTTGAGTATGATTGGATCCGGCTCCTGGCCTTCTTCCTATGGGGATGTTGTTTGTACCGGAAACTCCAATATGTCTCCCTCGACCACGATATTCGCCTCTGCCCCTGAATTCGCCTCTGCCTCTGAATTCACCCCTGCCTCTTCCCCGCTATGAAAACAATCAGTTGGTATTCTTGAAGTAACCAAAAGAAAACGTACTGGGCCGCCCCTCTCTGCATGGTATCCAACGCGATCTTCCCTCCATGCAATACCCTCAGGCCTCAAGTCGTATTCCCTTCGCCCATCTCCTCTACCACCACCGAAATGAGGTGGAGACCGGTCACGCGGTCGACCGCCGAAGGCTGGAGGGTACGGCGTCGAAGGCGATATGGATGTAGGTGAAGGGCCTGAAGGACCGGTTGAAGAGGAGAAATTGGTCTTAATCTGCATTGCTCTAGGCGCTCTCGGAGCGTCAGCAGAGTTAGCGGGCTCTCTATCAGCATACATCCCCGAGCCTAACCTCATAGTGTCAGACGAGGGATACCTTGAGGAACTCGGAGGGAGTTCTTCCATGTCGACCTCCATGCTGGAATCGGGTCCAAACGAACGGTCAGAGACATGTCGATCGTGTCGTAGATATCTGGTCCTATCCCTTTCGAAGTCGACACCGGCAGGTCCTGAAGGTGGGAGACGTGCTGTGCGTTGGTCGATATCAAAGCGGGGCTGGAATTGCGCTTGATTACGAGGGCCGGAAGGAAGGCCTCCACTGAAATCATTGATTCGTGGACCTTGTTCTCTACCTGGTAAGCCAGTCGTTCTCTGCACGGGTGAGATGCGCGTTTGATCACGCGGCGGGAACCGAATTTTCTCGACGACTTCTGTCTGCACGCCTTCACGGAAGCTTTTGTCTTGTGGAGGCAGTGGCTTTCTCTTGCTTGTATGATCTAGATTACGACGATGTGGAAGGCCATACGAGAAAGTATCACATGAGAGATGGGGAGCAAGATGAAAGAGGAGACGTCGGTATGCTGTGCCGAGATGTGGGCTAGGAAGGGTACGTACGTATTTGTGGGTCATCATGGGATCTCGAAGAGTTGAGCCCGTCTTCATAGTCATAAACGTCATCCAGCCCAGGGCCGTAGGGCACGGAATTGTCAATAGCATGTTCTAAGCTAGACGGCCTGGTTAATTCATCGAAGTCGCGTTCGCTCCTGTTATGTGTGTGACGATCTCGAGAGCGGCGTGCAAAGCCAGGTTGAGCGTGCGAATCTATGGCGACATCGTGGGCTCGAAGGTACAGCTCTTCGGCGACTAATCCAGAGATTGAAGGTGTCGAGGAAGAGCCTCGAGTAAGAGGTACTGATCGGTCGAATCGTGAAGATCTTTCCCTTCGTCCTCCAGAGGTCGCTGGGGCAGATAAAATCCGTGGCTGGTCGTCCTCGTCATCAAATGGCGCTTCGCGTTCGCGAACATATGGAGGGGGAGATCTGTGCCCTGTATAAATTTAAAAGGGGAAGAGAGAAAAAGACATGCAGTGCAAGTATACATGATTTAGAAGAAAGGGAAAGGAAAAGAAAGGGGAGAAACAGAGGGAATCCATGATGAGCGTCCTGGTGGCGATACAGAGGAAAGGGACAAGAGAGAGACCAGAGACAATCTAATGGGCACTGGAACGCGGCACATAGCCTCAACCAGGCTCATAAGCCCATACAACAGCCGTGCGCGCAGCAATGCCACGTAGAGGTGCAGTAGAGAGAGGGGATGGTAGGAGGCTGATAACGTACTGGATGTAGACATGTTTCGCATTTGATGCTGGCCGTGGCTAAGCTCGTGCGCTTCTCCAGCACGAGAGGGTTCCCGATCGCGGTCACGATGATGACCTCCGCGAGAGCTATTACCCCTCCTCAACTGGGGTCTTTCACTGTCATCGAAAGCAACAGAGGCTTCGAAAGGAATTTCCTCCTGGTATTGATGATGGCGTTGCTGCTGTGGGCGACGAGAGCCACGTTCGCGGTCACTCTTGAACTCAGTAGCTGGAACAGGCGGGGGAGGGCCCCAGTGACGTTCGCGTTCGTAATCAGAGTCGACTACAGGCTCGCGACCCCTGTGTGGAGACTCAGTGTTAGTAGTTCCGTTTCTACCCCGACCTGCGCGATGAGTGCCTCGGGAAGGACGGCCGTCTCTGTCCCTACCACGCATGACTGGAGGTGCCATCTCAGCAGGGAGTGGAGACAACGACCTTGCGCGAGTGCGAGACGGTGAGTGCGGCGGCGTTGTTGCGTATTGACCTTGACTAGGGTACTCTGAACGTCTGTCAACGGGAGATCTATAGCGGAGAGAATGAGAAGAATCGGCAGGCTGCTGCTGTCTGTGTGATTCCGACATATCAAAACCGTGCTGCTGGGAATGGTGTTCAGACTACAAGGGGAGTGAGAAATGTCAGATCTCAGTTGAAAGTTGATTGTGATACCACTCCCCAGCACGAGGAGTGACTAGGCAAGGAAGTAAGGCTGCTCACGGGATGGGTCCAGGTGGAGATGCTCGTTTCTTTGTGGAAGTAATATATACCTCTGCCGTTTCTTGGCTGGCGGGCTTCCCAACCAGGCGGAAGAGCATCATCAGACGCGGCCGCGCCACCGTTTCCGTTTGGCTTTTTCGCAGCTGCCGTAGCGAGCGCGAGCGCCGCACGGTTAGACATAGCGGTAGCTTCAACAATGGACGGGTGAGACGGGGGCACATACGGCACCTTTGATACAACTGGCTTGGGTGGGAGAGCATGAGTAAGTCTGGCAGGCGTATTAGAGGAAAACGAATGTGAGCGTTGTGGAGGGGATGCGGTGAGTCGCTGATGAGTCGCTGTAGGCGAGTTTGCTCGTGACGCTAGCCTCTGAGTGTCCCCCCGTTTCACATCCCTCGAGAAGGCTGCTGATCGTGGTGTCACAGAAGCGGCTCTGGAACCATTATCCTTGATGCCTAAGCTACCGCTGCCACCGTCATCCTGCTGATAAGCATAGGCGTCTTCTTCATCTTCATCCCCAAGCGACACAGCGTCTTCATCTCGGCCGAAATCTGCAAGGGAACCCCTTCTGAGAGGATCCTGATGGAGCTCATCGTCTTCGTTGCCCCAGTCGAGTACTTCGTTGTCGTCGTCCATGGTGATGAGAGTGAAGAAAGAATGGGAGCTCAATGCTGTGGAAGACGACGCCGCAGTGCGTTTTGCACTTCAATCTCCGCTCAAAATAATCAGACTCAGACAAGCGCGCTCGTCGTTGCCTGCCAGCGACCACACCTATCATATCCATTCTCAAAGTCGTTTCAGGTTAATAAATAAAGACTCTCAGGTCTTTTTAGAACGCTTTACTCTGGCTACGTTTCGACGCTCACGAACGACGAATGCACCCATGGTTCTTCCAACGACCAACGCTTCATACTCGTCTGAGGATGGAACATCGTCGGGACGGTCGACGGGAACGCTGCGGATGCCTGTAATGTTTAGACGGTTGCACCGGTTCCAACAGATGGTACGTGGCTTATTACCGCACATGAACTATTAAATTCATTGGGATACGCGACAGGACTTTGAACTCGCGGCTTGGCAATTGACTTATCTATGCATTGCACCCCGAAGAGTGTAAGTACATTTAACTGTGTGGTTTTGATGAAGATTTGACGTTATGCTGAAGGTACCGGAATGTATATTTCCACAAACGTTCGTGAAGCGCTTCTATTAGCGTTTAATAAGCTGACGGTGTTGTAGAGACCAAAAACACATGGGCACGAGATGACCCCGCCATCCTCGTACTCATTACGGCATGTCTATGCGGTGAGCGTTGTGCGTAATACCTGTTGGATGTCATTCTAAATGTTTTGTAGTATCTGCGGTCGCATGGGGTGTTGTGTATTCATATAACATATTCGAGATCATTAACTTGGCTCTTTTCATGATCGTGCGCGACTTCCTACTATCCGGTGTGGTAGTAGCTACGCTTCTCTGGTAAGTTGCAATTTACTCATTGAATGTTCCACGCCTGATTTTTGCAGGTTCACTTCCAATCGGCTCCTACTCTCACCTCCATCACATTCCACGCCCGCCGACTCGAGCGTGGAATGGGCGTATGCGTTCGACGTACACACAAACGCGTTCTTTCCTTTATACCTCACTCTTTACCTCGCACAACTATTCCTTCTACCCATTATAGTCAAAGACTACTGGGTTTGCCTATGGGTAGGCAATACCTTATATCTCGCTGCGTATGTTTTAAGCTGCTCTCCTTTGGATTGAGGTTCACACACGTCACAGATTTGCGCAGTATACTTACGGTGTCTATCTTGGTCTAAATGGTGCGCATATGTCTACCTCATTCAAGCGGGCCTTGTCCTAACTTAGCCGTGTCATCTTACAGCACTGCCATTCCTCGTCCGAACGGAACTGTTACTCTCCCCTCTACTCCCTCTCTTTGTAGCCTACATAATCTCATTAGTGGGCTTCAATGCCGCCAAGTATCTACTTGCAGCGTACTTCCGATGATCGGTCGTCCATCACATCGTTCGGAGGTGTGATGTGTTCGTTTCACAATAGAATCGTTCAAACTCAGGACTACAGTGTACTGCAGCTAAGAGAATCTGTGATACTTTGATCATCACTTCAATCCCACCCAAGTATCGCATTTTCTCCAAGTTTACATTCATACTAATCATTTTCATTGTAAATCTCTACTGTACATCAAGGAATTCTCGAATCCAGCCATCATTTCTTCATTCATCGCCGTTGTACGCTTCCGCTACTTCCCAAGCTCGTCCAAAGCTGCTTAATTCTTTTATGGCGACTTCCACTCATGTTCTTCCTTGATTCTTCCTATATGTGAACACTGATTCGTACTGCACTACTCTTAAGGGTCAAGGGCAGACATTCCCCATCCCAAGGCTGTACATGTCAGTCAGCGTTTATCAGTGTCACAGCTGGACAATATTCAAAAAAAATCTGTAAAATTCGTGTACATAAAGAGCGAGGTTCTGGGCTCTCTGATCGATAGTTTACGTGTAGTTACGTCGAGGAAACTGTTTGAAAATAGGCTTTTTCGTAACCGCCAAGCTCGGCCAGTGTGCACGCGGAAGTTTGGAGAATAAGGCGATCAGATTGGAGATTTATCCGTTCCTGTCACGCTCTCTCCACTACTACAACCACCGCTTCGCCGTCGTAGTTTTCGTCGTCCAAGTTCCCTAAGAGCTTCGTGAACGAAGCCAAGATCCTCAACCACTCCCCAATGGCTCGTGCACCAGTCATGAGCGCACACATTGAAAGGGCGATAGAGCAGATCACCGACAAGACAGGACCTCTGCCTGACATCGACTTCACGCAACATACCCTCGACGACGGCAATGTCATCAGCACGCAGGAACGTGTAATCAAGGATGTACGTAGCAGTCGTTTCTAGCGAGTTTCGTTGGTTCTCTGATCGAGAAAATTCAAATTACGCAGGTCCAAGCTCCTGCGATGCAGATACCCACCCCAGAGCAATTCTTCAACAACCGCGGGCAGGACCGCTCTAAACCGGATGTTGCGTTCCTCAAGAACCACTTTTATCGTGAGGGGAGGCTAAGCGAGGAGCAGGCGATATGGATATTGGAGAAGGGTAGTGAGATGCTAAGGAGAGAACCGAATGTGCTGTCGGTCGATGCACCCATCACTGGTGCGATTCCTTATCTTTGTTCTCTGTTATATCTGCTAACAAGCGATTTTTGGCTTGTAGTATGCGGTGACATTCATGGTCAATACGTACGTACCCCTCCACGCGATGGTGGCGTAACTTATAAATCTTTATAGTACGACCTCATGAAATTGTTCGAAGTGGGCGGTAGTCCTTCCGACACGAGATACCTCTTCCTAGGCGACTACGTCGATCGCGGATACTTCAGCATCGAGGTGCGTGGCATCACAATCGTGGCGGTGTAACTATTAACCGCTCGTTTAGTGCGTGCTGTACCTATGGTCACTGAAGATTTGGTACCCGGATACCCTCTTCCTTCTGCGCGGAAACCACGAGTGCCGACATTTAACGGATTATTTTACCTTCAAACTCGAATGTTCGCCCGTTCCATTCACATTCACGATTCTTAATTAACAAGTTACAGGTAAACACAAATACTCCGAACGCGTATACGACGCTTGCATGGACTCGTTCTGTTGCCTGCCTCTCGCTGCAGTGATGAACAAACAATTTCTCTGCATACACGGTGGCCTTTCTCCAGAGCTCAACACTCTTGACGATATCCGCGCCGTGAGTCGTCTCAGTGTGTGCACACGCCAACACTGACACTGGCAATCCCAGATCGATCGGTTCCGCGAACCCCCCACACACGGGCTCATGTGCGACATCCTGTGGGCCGATCCTGTCGAAGACTTCGGCACAGAGAAGACTACTGACAGCTTCGTGCATAATCACGTCCGTGGCTGTTCATATTTCTTCACGTGCGTTCTTTCTTCAGCTCCAACTGCTATTTTAGGGGAAGAGCTAACAATGATTCGATTACAGCTATCAAGCTGCCTGCCAATTCCTCGAACGGAACAACCTTCTCTCGATCATCCGCGCGCATGAAGCACAGGATGCTGGGTATGCTGTCTTTCTTTCTGTGCAACATTTGGGGGTTTGACTAATATTTGTGGTTATTCAGATACCGGATGTACCGAAAAACAAAAACGACTGGGTTCCCGTCTGTGATGACAATTTTCTCCGCGCCCAATTACCTCGATGTGTATAACAACAAGGCTGCCGTGCTTAAATATGAGAGCAATGTCATGAATATCCGTCAATTCAACTGCACGCCACATCCATACTGGTTGCCTAACTTTATGGACGTTTTCACGTGGAGTTTGCCCTTCGTTGGAGAGAAGAGTTCGTATGCTTCGTCTGTTTGTAAAGCTAAACTAACCAACGCATACAGTCACGGATATGTTAGTTGCAGTGCTCAATACCTGCACCAAGGAGGAGCTCGAGGAAAGCGATGATGAACTCAGCCTTATTTCTCCTACAACTGGTTCAGCGGAGTCCGCAGAGCGTAGGAAGGTCATCAAGAACAAGATTATGGCTGTTGGACGTATGGCTAGGGTGTTTGCTCTGCTCCGGTATGTTGATGTCAGACACAATGAAACGAACACGAAGACTGACCCAACGATAGTGAGGAATCAGAGAAGGTATCCGAGCTCAAGAGTGTTTCAGGGTCATCCAAGCTTCCGTATGGTACCCTTGCTTCTGGCACGGAGGGTATCAAGGAAGCAATCAACGGATTCGACGATGCGTATGCCCACTTTTCATTCTATTCTTTGGATTTCAATTGAGCCTTCTCGTCTAACAGTCGCAAGTCGGATATCGAGAACGAGCGTCTTCCTCCTGAGTTGTTCGACGCCGATTCGGAGGAAGGCAAGGCGATTATGTCGTCACAACCGACAACACCGTCTGAGGCGGGTGATCCTCCTCCCCCCGTCTCGCCCAACGGCGTCGCTGCTAGCCTTGAGAAGGCATTTTCCCAAGGACTTACTCAAATCAACACGAATGCCACTCCTTCCCTACCACCACAGTCACCCTCCTCCGTATACTCCCCAACGTCCCCAACTAGCCCGACCGTGCCGTACAAGCGTGGCCACTCGAGACAGGCAAGCTTAGGCACGACGATGACCAGTCCCAGTACAAGAAGACGAAGCTTGGAAAGCACTCTGTCCCTTATTCAAGGCGTGTGGGACGGCAAGGGGCAGGGGGTACCAGAAGGTGAAGAACCAGTGGAAGGCCTTGTAAACAGGCTCGCAAGCACATCGGTGAGCAATGGCTCAACTAATGCACACCCGCCTGCGCGCTGAGCATATGTTCGGTATTGCTTAGGGGAACGCCTCTGGGCGATAGGGGTATATTCTATCTGTTTTTGTGGACTGCTGTCATTTTTTCTTTCTTCGTTTCATTTGTCTGGTGTCGTTCTACAGCTCTGTGTTAAGGCAGTTGGTCTTACAATATTTCCTTTCTATTCCTGCCACTATATAGATAGTGGGAACATGCAGATCGCTTGAACTTGATATCACGACAAAAGGCTAATCAGACTCGTTTGGTGAAGGTTGAACGCTGAGGTTGATGGAATATGCGTTAGTTGAAAAACGTTAACATTGGAATTCTCTGTATTTCATTTTTTATATACTTGCAGACTCGATGTTGAGTGTGATATGTGTCATGTGTCTCGAGAGGGTGACATCACTGATGATGAAGATATATGCCTCATTTGTGAAGCTTCTTTGAACAGTTACATCGACCACAGCAGTACCGATACCAGAAAGCATCGCGGCACATCGAGACGTAGTCTTATCATGTCAAGTGTGACAGATTCGGTCGTTTTCCGAGGAATCTTCTCGACCCCTGCATCTTCCGCCATATGGTCTGACAAAAAACGAACACAGTATTATCTAGATTTTGAAGCCGCGCTTGCAGTAGTGCAGGCTCGATTGGGAATTATACCAGTCGAGGCCGGTGAATCTATCAAAGAGAAATGTGACGTAGATCAAATCGACATGGATGAACTAGCCGCGGAGACAAAGAGGATCGGATATCCTGTACTGCCTGTGGTTAAACAGTTGGTGAAGATGGTGAATGCGGTAGAACCCGGTCTTGGAGAATGGGCCCACTGGGGCGCGACTACTCAGGTTCGTATTTAGCTGAAACCAAGATCTAAAACTAAGAGATTATTTTCAGGATGTGACCGATACGGCGACCGTGCTTCAATTAAGAGATACTTGTCAACTCGTATCTGAGGGGTTGGATAAAATTGTAGCAAGTTTGCGTGATATGTCCCGGAAATATGCATCTACGCCGATGGCAGCGCGCTCCAATCTCCAGCAGGCAGTTCCCATTTCGTTCGGGTTCAAAATGGCGAGACTATTGGCTACATTCCAACGTCACCAGCAACGCTTAAAAGAAATACTCCCCCGACTCCTCGTGATAGAGTTTGGAGGGGCTGCAGGCACATTAGCAACGATTTCCGAGACGGGACTTGCGTTCGAAGTACAAGAAGAGCTTGCGAAAGAGTTAGGGTTAAATGTACCCGAGATTGCCTGGCACACAGAGCGTGACCGTATTGCAGAAGTTGGAGCATTTTTCGCACTTGTAACTGGCACATGCTCCAAGTTCGCCACTGACGTTAAGCTTCTCATGCAGACAGAGGTCGGTGAAGTCTCCGAACCGTATGTTCCTCATCGTGGGTCCAGTAGCACCATGCCACAGAAGAGAAACCCAATCTCGAGCGTATACATAACAGCAATGGCAAGCACTGTCCGGCAGCTTAGTTCATCCCTTTTTGATGCCATGGTTGAGGACCACGAGAGAAGCACTGGACCATGGGAGATCGAATGGATAGTTCTTCCACAAATTGCCACCATGACGCATGCAACACTCATGCATACCCAAGAGTTGGTTGAAGGTTTGGAAGTCCACCCTGACGCGATGAAAAAGAATCTCGAATTAACAAAGGGTGCTATTGTGAGCGAGGCGGTGATGATGGGTCTTGCGAAGGTGCTCGGTAGACAAGTCGCACACGACTTGGTTTACGATTTATGCAGGCTAGCGGGAGAGCGTCATGTTCCGTTGGTTGACTTGCTGTCTGAAAACGAGGAGATCAAGAAGAGCAAAATAGGGATAGAAGAGCTTGAGGTGCTATGCGACCCTGCGAATTATCTTGGTCTTAGTGAAGAGATGGTTTGCCGTGTAGCAGGGAGAAGCGTGGAGTAGTAAAAGAGCGACGGTGGGCATAGAACGTAAAAATCTGCGTAGTAGGTCCACATTCATAGCCTGTCAGAGCTTATCTCTTGGATAATTCAAATAAAAGGAAGTAGAGTGATGATTCACCCCGAACGTGGCTAGCATGAAAGAAAAACAAAGTTGGGACCAAGTGGGGACAGGCCCAGCCTTGGAGAGAAATTTAAAGTGGGCTATTTGTTGCTAAAGCAACAGACAAACCACCGCTCCGACAACCGAACGCTGGTAGCCGCGCCTACTTCCTCTTCTTCCCTGACTACTTCGTATCCGAAGTGGACACCGTATGTCGTAAACATTTGGAAGAGTAAGCATGTCCACAGTCCAGCTGTGTTCAAGGTTTACTGCGTGCGGCGATAATGCGCGAAAGGCTTGGAGAGAACTTGAGTCCAGGGAAAGGTGTTTCGGCATATTCGCTAATGCTCGCGTAGATTCGCGTCCTCAGCAGGTCATCCAAAAATTAACTATGCAGAGTAAACATCTCCTCGATCACCTTCGGCAAATGGGCAACAGATCAATTAAAAATACACACCCGGTTAGTGGCCGTGACGCCATGGCCCAACTGGCATGGCCTATGGTATATGTGCTTTATCTTTATCTTAGCGGCACAACGTAACACACTAATATAATAATCGATTTGTATATCGGTATAGGCTTATGTTATCTGGGCAACGAGGCAAACAGGTTTTTACGCCATTGGCTGTTTGAAGGCAAAATTACTATCGATTAAGCACATGCCCAATCGATGACGCGTTCAAATAGTGCGGTTTTTGTGGGTTTTGACTGGGACAGTTACTGCGGCAATAGGACCGGAAATCACGCGTACCTGGAAATCCGGAGGGGACACTTGTCAGCTCGATCCAACCGACGCGTCAGGGAATATAAAAATACACCGCCAAGGAAACCTAACGAAAATATGATCTTTAGATCCAAATACTAAAATTGATTTGTACAATGGTCCATCGGACTGTCGAGTCTACAAGGATATATTCCAAGGACTGTTCACGTACTACTTAGTTATATATATCATGTGCACTAAAACGTGAAAGCAGTGCCAATTTTGAGCTCCGCTTCAGTAAGGCTGGACAAGTTGCTCCCGAAGCCATTCCAACTCTCGCGGGAATTGTCCTTGTCATCAAGCTCTTCAATTCGAGGCGTATCGTCTTTGTAAAGCATCCTATTTCCTTCGAGTATTGTGATCTATTTCTTAGCTTGCCCCGCATCGGCTCGAGACGCCTTACGTTGACTATCGGCAAGAGGCGATCCAGAAGGATATAACGACCCACCGGATTACCGGTGTATTACCCCATCGTACCGACCCCGACCCAGAGTGAAGACGACGTCGGTACAAATACTAAGCTCGATACTTTGCCAATCGTCATCTCACTTCCACCTACAACACTCAAGTCCAATCCTCTCTTGCCTACTACAATGTCTGAAACCCATTCTACTTCTCTCGCTGGTAATAGTGTTATTACGTCTCATCGAAGGTGTCACCTCTAACATCACATAAATAGGCAAAGTTGCCATCGTCACAGGATCTTCGCGCAGCATTGGTGCCGCCGTCGTGAGACGATTATCCGATGAGGGCGCTAGTGTCGTTGTCAATTGTGACTCTCTTTGCTTTTTATTCGACACCCTTTTCTAATGTGAACTTCTTTCTAAGATGTCAACAATGCAGCACCAGCGGATGAGCTAGTGAAAGAGATCACATCGAAGGGGAAGGGGAATGCTGTGGCAGTAAAAGCCGATGCTTCCACCATTGCCGGCGGCCAGTTCCTTCTTGATGAGACTCTCAAAGCATTTGGCAAGATCGATATTGTCGTCCTCAATGCAGGGATCATGGGAAGCGCGGACTTGGCACGTCTGGATGAAGCACAATTTGATGCTCACATCAACGCAAACGTGAAAGGTCCCTTGTTTCTTGCTCAGGCAGTCGCTCCCCACCTTCCTACGCGTAGGTTAACCATTTTGCCTTGGTTGAGCTTGTCCTGATAATCTATTTTTAGCCGGCGGCCGCATTATCTTTTTCTCGTCCACGCTCACTGGCGCAAGCGCTGTATTGCCAAACGCTCTGGCATACGTTGCTTCCAAAGGTGAGTCGTCTATGTATAAATTATCTTCACAGTATATACTTATGCGCTTAATAAATAGGTGCCGTTGAACAAATAGTACGAGTGCTTGCAAAAGACCTTGGTTCCAAGGGAATTACTGTTAACGCAGTTGCTCCCGGACCTGTCGACACAACCCTCTTCCGGAATGGGAAACCAGAGCAAGTCATTAAATTTATTACATCCCAACATCCCAGCAACCGCTTGGGCCAACCCGAGGATGTCGCCCCATTGGTCGCCTTGCTGTCTAGTGATGCCGGCCAGTGGATCAATGGTCAAACTATTCGTGTCAATGGCGTGAGTATTCTAGCCTATATTTGTTTTTTCTAAAACAAGCTGACGCTTTATGTCCCCCCTCTCTCAGGGATTCGTCGTTTAAGCCCTATGCCTCAATCATCATGCGTTGGTTATAGAAATGGTGCAATTTACATATCATTGAACATTTGTATATTATACATAGAGAATCAATTTCACCCCGAAAAATCAGTTGCGCATTTGCGATGAGAAAGATTTTCATACGACGTTTTGAGCTTAAATTTGGCCATCTTCCGCTTCGTGTTGCACCGTTCACGAACGGCCGCTAACCTGTACAGCATCTGGTGTTGACATTGAACGCCTGAGACAAATAACACGTGTGGCGGCTGTTGCCGAGTCTTTTCCTATCCCCTGGGTTCTTCTCCGCTTTCGTTCAGTTCGAACACCGCGACGTAGAATACGCAGGTAAGTAAAGACTGGCTTCAGCCTCACATGTAGAACCGCCCCTTTGGCTGTGAGAAAATCATGCTCTTCATCAACATTTCTTCCGTGATGCTGCTCGAAGTCGAACACTATGGCACGTGTGCGCGTAACGCATACTCTCCCATCCGTTGATCCAAGACTCCGAAGAGTTGTTCCGATGCAGTTACTTCAGGGTCCAGGCCCGCCAACGCCGGAAGGCATGGGTATTGGCGTTATGAATGGTGCACATTGTAGGTACACCCTTCATATATATGTCCCTGAAGAAGGTTGAAGGTTTTAGGTCCTTTGAACGAAATGAATTATCGTACCCATCTCCAACTGGACGGTTGAGATTATCACCGCGGCTGCGCTTTCTTGAATTTTTGGACAGAGTACACGGCTTCAAACTATAACGATTGGAAGCATCATCACGTAGTGAGTACCTTGTACTTTAGGTATTTGCATAGAACTAAATTTTATTGTAGTAAAGTGTGGTTATATTAATAATATTTTATGATTCCAACATATCTTTTTCTCCGCCGTTACGTATCATAGTGACGCATTGGTAGGATAGAGGAGCATATGCTGAGCTGACCGCGGCCGACCGAGTCCGGGATCCTAACGGCGGAGTTTTCTGAATTTTGACACGTACATAAAGTTAGGAGGAAACAGTGTTGTCCTATGACTAACTTGCCCGTCCCTATGCAGACAAGGAGACAGGATATTATTATCTATATGCTATTCGTATCAAGGCACCACAAGGTTTCCTGAGTGTTACTCGTTTGAAGCGCTCTCACCGTATTAAAAGTCGGCAGTCACGAGGACTTGCAAGGAAAATAGGGTAGGTCGTATGTCACTATCGACTATTAGCTCCAGCTGACTAACTAAACCACCGCTATTTTGTTGGTTCGAAATCCATTTTATGAATACCAGGCTCTCAAGTCTACGGGACTTTTGCACACTCCTGCTTTCGGTGGCGGAGGTACCTACGCAGCCTGCATCTCTGTCCCGCATCTTTCGTGAAGGTGGCTCAGCATTTTTAGGCGATCATCAGAGATTGTGACCCACGTCCGGAGGTTACCGACCTGGTTTCCGAGCGATGGCGCGATATTATCTGACCAGAAAGATCCAGAGCAGTTGGGAAGTCGGCAAAAACACCCCCCCCCCCCCAATGACGGTCAATCGATGGGCAAGAGCGCTGCGAAGCCACTGGCGCTCCAGGAACCAGGGTGGTGCCGTGTAAGTGCTAATGCTTCTAGCTGGGCATCGTAGTGATCTGACGTGTCTGTTTCCCCAGCGAGAATACATTCAATTGAACAACTCGTGTCCTCCCTCCTTCAAATGAATCCATGCGGCTACTCTTCTATTTTGTGACCGCTCAAAAAACAACCACAAGCTCTCGGAGGTGGTCGATTTTTACCGGTATCGAGCACGGAATAGATACTGTCAATAGTCCAATTTTGGTTCATGGTAGTAGAAAGTCGTGTGAGGATATACAGGAGGAGATGATTCTTCCGATATGTACGCCAGATACATCTTGAATGCTTTCCTTGACAAGCTGTTCGACGCGACAATTTCTGCTTAGGTTTCTTTCACCGCAACTTTGCGCTATGACGAAATATCGCTCGATACCCAATGCCGACTTCCGTGAATGAGCCTACGGTACTTAGGGTAGACGCCGTAAATTTAACTTCCTCCTTCTCACTGGAAATGAAAACACCTGACACGAGTGGATTATGGAAAGACAGATACAATTGGTATAGCCTATGGATACATGTAATGTACACGTATTCTTTTGCGAGTAGTGATACACTTTTTGAAATAACCTCGGTCAGACAGGTTCACAATGTGTAAACGACGTCAACACCATCACCTGACCAACCCTCCACATCAGCACCGCTAACGATCATTTTTTGCCTCCTGACGCGCAGCTCTCACATCCCATACTTCCTCCTCACCGCTGCCCAGGCAGGTGCAGCAGCCGCATTCCGAGCCACAAACTGATTCATATCCGCCTCAGGTATTCGATTTATATCGACGCGATTCCAGTATCTGGAGAGCACATACGAGATGTCCTGTGCATCTCGATCTGTACCACGGCTAATAAACACGTTAGTTCAACCCAAAATAGCATGACGGAACGGAGTTATCGCCCTACATCATCCAAGTCTTCAGCTTAGCGCGGAGAAATTCAGAGACGGTTAGAAACGGTACTCCTTGGATCTTCATGACATTCGTCGTGTCGAGGTTTCGGGGACCGGTTTCTCCAGCAGGTAAGATCTCAATCTACGAGGTCGTATACTGTTGATCAGCTGGACGCGTTGAAAAGGGAATCGGGGGGACCATATCTACCTCGATGGCCGGAATCAGTCGACGATACGTGACGTGAAGTCTAGACAAGGTGAATATTCGTGAACATTAATAACGACGAGGAGCATTGATTGCGTACCGATTAGTCCAAGGTGAGAGCGTTGTTGTAAAGTCTTCACTCCCAGTAACTGCATCTCTGACTCGACGAAAAGGATGCGCTTGGCTCTGTCCACCTTCCACAATACAGAAAATCTCCTAAACCAAAAAGAATCACGTTGAAGTGCAATATTAAGATCATCGACGATACACTTGCGTCACTATGTGAACTATTGGCCAGAACAGCCGTTAGTACGCTGCCATAGTATGCGTGTGGAATCCCATTGTCACGAAGGATCTGAGAGAGAGCGGTGGCAGCTTCGACGAGTCTACGAGTTTCGGACATGGTAGAAGTGGTTGAAAAGAAGTTGAAGGAGGGAAGGTGTCAGACGAAGGACATGATATGATTACAAGTTATGAAGTTCAAGTAAGAGTTCGAAGGGTGATCATTTTTAGTATGTAATAAGCCCGGGAAGAGAGCTCCAGCCTCGAAAGGGAATTAAATCAGCAGATGCTTGATCTTGTCCTCCATCTCTACTTAGCGGGTATGTCCGATCAGGCAAAACCACAGCACGTTGTCGCAACGTTTTCTTCAAGTCGAAACCAGGAGGTTGAACCCATTGAATACGCATATGGTTGAGCATCGGAAGGTAGAAAGGCTATCTGAAAATCCATTAAGCTAGGTAAAATTGTCATTGAAGTTAAGTAGATAGAAAATATTTGGGACCCATGGCTAACGGATATCGATTCATCGCGGATATTCTTCCGGCAGAAATGTGTTCAGTAGGCATCGTGACCCACCTCGCGAAGTAATGTTTTTTTGAATGATCGTGAAGAGTTCTATACAGCGGTTCCCTGGGCTCTGTCAAAGGGGAGTTTAATGCAATTTTATATGGAATCAGGGCCAGAAATCGGGAATGCGATCCTCTGGTGTGTGAGGATCGCACCTTCCCAAAACAATGTGGGGAGATCGAAGTCTGGGGTCGGCGCTTATCCTAAGAAACAGTGACATCGTGACAGTCGTGACGCGCTATTGGTCACGACTGTCACGCACTACACGATTTTTCCTTCGGCGCACTCTGAGCCTGCTTTCATTCCGTTCCGCTTCTACCTCCTCCACTAGAATCTAGGAATTGCGCAGGCTGGTTCCTAAGGGCTCTAGCATTCCGCGCATGCATAGAGAGTGCTGGAAACACATTGCAAACCATGTAGCTGGAGCATATAACTCCAACCTCAAGCCGACAGGAAATCTACTCGTAGCTTCTCGAAACCGGCAGGTTGTTGCGGGCGTCCTTGGATTCCGATGTTATTCTTCGAGTCTATGCAAGAACTACAGTCCTTTGATTCAACAACGCTTCTCGACTCGCGCGTCGGAGAATTCGCGGACAGGCTCAGCCGCGGGGCGTACGAATAGTCGCCAAATTTCATGGTCCCGTAGGCCGCAGCAACGACCGGATGATTTTAATGAGGTACCTGATGATCAAGATGATGTTACGAAGGCTGCCATACTCGAGAAGGTCATGAAAGGCCGTCAGCCGACAGACCTCATGCTACGATGTGAGTTTGTGGTTGATGCAGCTTAGACCTATGGTACTCATCTTGTTTGACAGGTACTGTGCTTGATGCTGAAGGTGCAGAAGTTATTATGCGGATGACGCGGACGGAACATGCATGTTAACACGAATATATGTTGTAGGGAACGTGAAGACGATTTCGGGGCAATTTAAGAAGTCCGATTTGAGTGCTGAGCATCGCCTGAATGTGGGTAAATCATGTACTTGACATCTGTTCGTTCAAAACTTAATAGATTCTTTCCTCGATTAAAAGGCCCGTGACCTCCGGAAAATTGATTCCAGGGTACCAAACCTCGTTCCCACCATTCTCGTACGGAAAGAAGCGATTCTAGTGCGCCACCAGTTCCTCATCTAGGTGTATTGCAGCTCTTGATCTTGTCGCAGGTCAACATCCTCCATATACGAGCCCTTGTCAAAGCGGATGCCGTTATTTTATTTGACACTTACGGTTCTGCCGATTCCAGGCTCCACTCTGTATTTTTGTACCACTTAGAGGTTAGCTTTCGTTGATGATTTTAAGCTCTTCCGGAATTTATATTTTCTCATATTTCACCAGCACAATCTCAAAGCCAAGGGCTCCGGCTCCCCGTATGAGTTCCGGTATGTCATTTTCACTTTTAACCGATTTAGGAATCTCCCTCTGAAGTTCCACTTCCGAAAGTGCACTGGAATCGATCCTTCTGTCGGTGCTGAGTGCTCTAGAAGCCGAGATGGTTTTTATTCGCAACTTAGTCGGTGGTCTTTTAGCTGAGTTGGAGGACAATATCGACCACGACCGTTTCAAACGTCTCCTTCACTACTCGAGACGCTTAGCGAGTTTTAAAAATAGAGCGAAGCTGGTAACTTTGTCTCCATTATGATATTCACACTCGGTCTCACGGGGCAATTTGAAATTCAGGTGGAAGAAGCTTTGGACGAGGTTCTTAGCCAAGGTGACATATCTCGTTTGCACACCGTAAATAGCGCGTCCCTGACAGACTGTTTTAGATGAGGATCTCAACGCCATGTATCTCACGGATAGAAAAAATAATGTGACTCGAGAGCTCCACGACCATGAAGACCTCGAAGTTCTGCTGGAGTCGTTCTCCAAGCAAGTCGAAGAAATTGTTAATGAAGCTGAGAACATCGAAGTACGTTTAGACATTGGCTCCATTCGGGATAGCTTAATCCTAGATTCTCATTTATAGAACAATGTTCAATCCACGCAAGAAATTGTGGAGCTGATATTGGACTCCAATCGCAATGCCCTGCTAGCGCTTGACCTTCAGGTACATAATTTCAGCCCATTTAACTTTATTCATTATAACAGTATTGAAAGGTCTCTATTGGTACCATGGGTATCGGTACTGGTGCATTGGTCGCTGGGCTTTTCGGCATGAATGTAAGAATTTATTTATCTATCCTGTCTTTTACTCACATGTATTCTTAGTTGACAAGCCACATGGAACAACATGTATACGCGTTCTATATCCTCACAGGCTTCTCCAGTAGCCTCGCTTTGTTAGTGGCCTGGGCTGGACTTCGCAAGTGAGTAGCTTGTGGTTATCTTCTCTGATCGATCATTGACCGCCTTTAGGCTGGCCAAAATACGGAAAGTCGGCCTTTCTAACAATCACAGCCGGAAAACAAAGAAGCCTTGGCTTCCGTTACCACTTCGTAGAAGAAACGCGGAGGGATGGTTTTGAACTCTCGGATATAGAATACCCTTAACTGGCTAATTCACCTAGAACACTATTAACTTATTATCACACCTCATTCAACCAATAGGATAATTAAGAATTGATTCAATTGTGACTTCGGCGTCTAGAACTATAGCTCTTGAGTTGCGGTTCTGTAATAGGCTCAATGTTAATCAACATCGAAGATGCCGATCTCCCACATTGCCAATCTTGTTCGGCTACGTTCAGGAAGATCCAATATGACTGAGTTTCTGAATGTATCGAAAGATTACCACTATTCCGGTATCCGCATGCTAAGGTTGGTGAATCAATCAGGAGGTACCTTTCTCCGGACGACCTTCACGCCTCGCTTTAGTTATTTTCGCTCATGCCTCGATTGTGCGTCACTTCTCGCATCACTGACGAATGCACGTCGAAGAACGTTTCTCTCTGGGTAAGTGACCTACCGAGGGTTGACCTGTAAGCTCACGATGATATTTTATTAACTTCTACGCTCAGGAAGACATTCAGTTTTTGACAGTGTAATATTGATGTTATCACACCGTGTTTTTCTCGAAGGGCATGCAAAGAATACATACGTAGTTGGGATGAAAAGGGTGACGGCTCCTGCGATTATTGCGCTTCGTTTTCCCAAGTTGCATAAAGATATGTAGGCACATTGACTTCCCGAATTGTGTATAGAAAGTCATGTGCTATACGTAATGGTCAGGAGGTTCAAGTACGAAGCCCTCGAAGATCATGAGGTGAAAGGAATGGCATGGGGGTACGACGTGATGAGGTAAAAGGCACTCCATGTTCGCAAGAAGACTTCTCGCGGAGTCAGAGTTCGATATTTCGGTGACAGGAAATGTCAGCGACCAGCCCTTTGCACAATAGTGTCGGTCTTAGGATGGTGAGTGTCTGTATAATTCGTACTGTGACAGTACTGTAAATGCGTAACTGGGATCCGCCGCCTTAAAGTATTTTAAAAAAAAAAGCAAGATAGTCAACATTTCAAGCACAAGGTCGATTGATGGGCCTTTAATCTTGGACATTTACTTTACCGCGATTAATGATTATCTGATTGTTTCAAACGTGTTTACAGATCATCAGAAAGTAAATTATACATCGCACGCTGTACGCGGGAGTCCTTGTTGATGCAAACTCGAGGCCGGGGATGGTAAGTACCAAAAGAAAGATGATTAGCAAAACATTGCATCCTCTGTGACCAATACCTATACACGGCACCTGGGGGATTGGGAGCGATGGGTCGAGCAAGATATCTTATTACACATTTGTAGCCTAGGTGAGCATGGGTCACGTTCCTCACCTAGACAAGATCCTTGGTCGAATGTGGTGATATGGTTTCGGAGATCGGTAAGATATTGCAGAATTCATTGAGATCGAGAGCGCCATAAACAGCACCTAGACTCCGACTCACAACGGTGGCTCAAGTAAGCCGCCAGTTGGTAGATTAAGATAAGTCAGATTGCGGCATCGTTAAAGCATCCATAATCCGCAGTAGTGGATCACAGGGTACTGGAAATCATTGAACCTAGAGGCTAATGCACGTCAGATCGTGCGGAGAACGGAGATGGCACTTCAAATGAGACTTCAAGAAAAGGTATGACGAGCAGAATTATTCCCCGACGCCCAAGACGAGTTATGGATCGCTCGAGGCGGTTTCCCATGCCATTATACACTTTCGTAGTACAGACAATCAGAGCCAATGAGTAGTAGTTTCTTTAATATAGTTTACAACCACAACACCAATCAAATTGTAGAGTCCGGGATCCAGAATTTTTCACTGACTGCGGGTAATATGGCATGCCGAAGGAGAAGACTATTACGGAATCCGATTTGGTAAATTTCCGACAAAGATTGAGCGCAAGCAGTGTTCCTCCATTAATAACAGCAGACCGGGAAACTAAGATCCGGGCAAGGAACCGTCGATGTTTTAATGACCTCGAGGTTTACGCGTGGATGTTGGTGTTCAAAATTCGTAGAAAGCGCCATGGACATTGGCGATAATGATATAATCATAGACCGAAGTTGAATACATCTAGAATTAATAGTCGAGTGCATCTGATGAATGTCGCTGTGTCACATGAGAGGTTATTGAGTGGATGAAAAAGAAGCGATAATTATGCATGCCTGATGAGAGAATAGGGAGAGCACATGCAAATTTGAAGGAATGCTGCTCTAGGAATTTTGATGCCTCATTGCATAGGGAGCATGCTCCGAAATACGGGAACGTGCACCTATTTTCACGTCCCATAAGAATGGCGACCACTCCAGACACTTTTCACCGAACAAATGACAAGTAATAAAATGCCATTAAAACCTTGGAGTTGAACTCAAATAAAGCGCCACGAAAATTCTAGAGGAACGGTAGGTTTCTTCGGGTGATGGTAGCCCCAAGTTCGCGATTTTTCTGCTCATATACTCTGGCATTTAAGGAAAGTATTGAAAGCCTGCTGCCTGTCCGAACGCAGCTGGTACACTTTAGCCGTTAAGCAAAAGAAGCTATTAAGAAACGATATGTTTCTTAACATCGGACAGTATATAAACAGATGGCTCGTCGTAAGTATGCCATGCTTACAAGTATCAGTAGTTGCCGAGCTACTATCCAGGGCGATAGTATTTCGTGTCGAGGATCTTAATGTCTTGACATCTTCAACTTCAGGATAAGTAGGTTAAGTATATCACTTGGTATTCTCACGGCTGCTCAAAAAACATACCCGCACAATTATCTTGCATATATTCATATGCCCTCCGGCAATACAACACTGCGATGCGTAATTCAAGGGTGGTGGCAACTTGACGTTGAAGAGTGAGTAGACTGTAAAGGAATTGAGATTAAGCAAGGGCAGAGTGCAGCTTGCAGTAGATAGCATGTACATATGAGTGAATTCGGTTCAGCCATTGAGATGATATGGTGGTGGAGAGACTTCGATAAAATTTGGATCTAAAGCTTGCAGCTACCAACTTTGTTTATACCAAATAGTCAACCATATATGCTGCATAGCGTTTGTAACAAGCGCTGACACAAGGAGAAATGTTAGATTGACTATCGTTACGCACTTCCTACATCTCACGCTGTAAGTTTAATTCTAGACATTACGCTAATATTTTTACTAAGCTTAAGGATAATTAAACCTAAGCGAGTTACAACTTAGATAAATATCGATGATACACCCTGATTCAGCACATGGCACGAAGCGGTGCCCTACACATCAACCACTCAGAGGCTTGTCAGGAATCAACACATACAATGATGGTCGCGTAGTTTTTTGAGGGAGATGAAAAGGACCCCCATCCGATACACCTTCGGGTTCGCTCGAAGTTCCTATCTCATGATTTCCGAGTAGCATGGAAGAGGGAGAAGGAGACCGGGTGGCGGTATGTGGGGGCTGAATATTTTGGTATATGGGCGCTGGTTTGCGCGGTATTCTGAAAGACGGAGTACGATCTAGGCCAACGCCGGTAGCTGGTGCCGACCTTGGAGTAAGAGGGAAATGTACTCGTTCGGAAGGGCGATCTGACGATGTCGGTGAATAGGCTTGCTTTCTTGTAGAATTAGCAAGAGAAAAAGTACTGTGAGTAGCACAGGATGATACGGAGGATTCATTAGACTGCCGCCCATTGGGAATATGCATCATAGGTTTGGGAACTGATATTGGTGTGTAAGCATTTCTTTGTGTTGAAAGTGGAGATAAAGGCGTATATGAGCTGCTGGTAACTGTTAGAGCTGACAATACCAGTATTAACTAGCCTGTATTCGACGAACCTTTCTGAAATCATGGTGTGGGTGTCGTGAAATGGGTTATGATTATTTTTAGACAAATTACTGAGTGGTGCTGAAATTTGGAGTCGCCCAGGTTTTGAATTATGCCTTGAAATAGTTTTATCGACTAATTCGAGAGAGTCCGTTATAGAATGTCGTTTATGGCCATTGGAATGGGACGACGTTCTTCTACGGAGGAGTTTCGAGAGACAGCCCGAAGAAAATATTCTAGGAGAATAATTCCCCAGTTTAAAGATGACAAGAACCAGCAATATGACGACCGTGATTGTCCCAACCGTAATACCAATTACATTTCGTGTTTTTAGCGGCGATAACGTTCGAGAATGAAGTGTAATGCTGATATCATCAGAGGATTTGGCAGTATCAAAAAAATGGAGTATCGTCGATATCCAGTCGCTACGAACATATTTTCTCCTGTGTGCTGAGGAAGCTAGTAATGCAATACATTAAGTTGAGCTAAAAACTACATGTTAAGCGACTCACGATTATGAAGAGTCGTAGATATCTGACCAAGACCTCTCTCTCGATGACCAAGACTTCTCGAGAGCCGACCAAGACATCCCACTTGAACCATATTGATGGATGGCTGGAAGAGAATGGGAGGCATTTTTATATTCTATTGCAAAGCTAGTTGAAAGATGAGGTAGGGCTTAGCTTATTATCGACTCAGCGTATGGCAGTACTTAAATGAATAGTCAATATGGCACAGGTTCAGCTATCAGCTGGAAGCGGGAAAGAGATCATCATATAGTTCATCAATAAAGATCATCATTTTGGCACTGGGAGAGAACGTACATTATTATAGCTCATCCTTTGAGCTTGTTTATATAACGACGGAATATTTTAGGAGGACGAGATCAGATGAAAGAGATTTTTAACTATCTGCCGTTCATCTTTAAAAGGCAAAAGCTAAAAATAGCATCAAAGCTGTACAGCGGCAAATGATCAACTGTGCCGATAACAGAGTCCGCGCCTCTAATGAGAGATGGAATAATTAGAGGAGAGCTTCTATCTGACAGAACTGATTACACAGTAAACAGTACAATGGAGCATGACGAATCATGATACGTTGCCATCAGGGCATTGAACTGAATGACTGTTGCACTTCAATATTTATTACGTGGCCGGAATGCACCGCAGCGTAACTCCATTGTCATATACACATCGGACGTTCGACGTAAATGAGGTCTATGAAAGAAAGCATCAAGGGGGGCTGACTGGATGTTGATAAGCAGGTGCTGGTTTTCGGGGGATATTTGGCGTGCTTTGTCCTTGGTGTATGTTGCTGAAAGTACGCACATCCGGTACTAGGTCCTCTCTGCCTAGTGTAAATTTCATGAATTCTTTTGTGTAGAATGCATGGGCATGTGATATGGTGGTGAGCGACGCGGAGGAGAGTCGATTAGACGTAGGCGATAGCTTGCCAGGAGACGACCCTTCTTCCGGGAGGAAGGATTGGGTAACATCATTAGGGGGCGGGCTGATCGCAATGTCTATATCAACATTCAAGTTCGATTCCCTGGTGTTAATCTCAGGCACGCTTGTATTTTGCACTTCCAACGGATGATAGTGTTGCAGCTTCCAACTGTTACCATATTCCCTGATCGGAGAACTGGAGCATTTGAAGTCCCAAATGCGCGAAATGGACCTGTGTGGATAACGCCGCTGTGTGCCAGATGAGGATGTAATTTTGCCTTTCCGTCGCTGGCAATACATTCCCAAGAACAGTGCAATGACTATAACCAGGAAACAGAGCCCGCCCGTTACAGCCCCTACTATCATCCCTGTCTCGGTGAGGGATGTCATTGGTGAGCCAGCCACACACGAGACATCGCTACCATTACGGACGAAGATTGCTGAAGAATTTGCTATGAAGGTTGGATTTGAAGCAGTTTCCGCAAAGAGCATGTACCACCCCTGCGAGACGTTCACTAAAGGCCAATGATAGAAAGTGTATAGTGTGGGGTCGATATCGGTGGACAGTATGAATGTGCTCTGTTGGTTCCCTGATGATACTCCTCCAGAGGCATTGGTAGCGGTTATTGTCAGCGTCATATTGAGAGAAGGACCACTGTATGCCCAACCGATTAAAACTGGGGCACATGTAGTTAACTGGGTGGTAATATCGAAAAACATGACAGGTGTGGCTGCTGGGTCTACTGCTGTTGAGGGATTGAGGTTCCTCGTGTGCAGTTCTGTATGTTACTGTGGGTGAGTAGATAGCATTTACGGCAGGTGAAGCTTACTTACTTGGGTTTCGTTTGTGTAGTACCTTCATATGTGCAAATGCTAGTATCTGTTCTAGTGGCCAGAAGACGACTGAAATAGAGGTTATCACATTTCTTATATGGTTCGTGATAGAAAGCGGCGTTTAGCCTCGTTTCGAGGGGGTTGGGGCATATAAGGCGCCTTGGGATGCAAAGGTCAATCACCGGTGATGAATGGAGTCGATCACTGATAATCCATACCATACATCATAGAGGAGCAGTTATAGAACCATAAGGCACGTCCACCTCACGCAGATGTGAAGAGGTTTGACGGTCAATATCAACGGGGGTTAATGGAGGGAGCTGTAGTGAAGGCTAGAATACCTGCGGATTGTCCGTATTAAGTGTCGTAATATTCCAACTAGAAGACAAAGAACGGGGCCGCAAGAATTCCGCATTTCACTGAGAAAAGAAGTGAGTAATTATGTCGTGATAGACTGTTCTGGAGCTGCTTGTAGACCACGCGAATCATGCTGAGTGTCATGATACAGTCTTCGGCGTACAGTTCCAGGTGCTGAGAAGAGACTGTTTTAGACGGAATACATTGATTGACAAGCATGAGAACCAAGGCGACGACGAATGGCTTGGAGATGCGTGGGTGAGAACAAAGGCAGCTGGAAGAAAACCATGATTCAATTAGCATCCTCTACCATCCTAGGGAGTAGAAAGTGTGTCTTATCTATCTCTCCAAGCGCTCTTGTGTCATAGAACAATTGAAGCCTTACCAAAACAAGAGCGGGTAACGAACTGAGCCGCACTGGACAAAGCTAACGGATAACTTAAGGTAATGCAATTAGTACGTAAAAAACACAAATACACAACACAAAACGAGGGATGAGCATGTGGGATGAGGATAGCAAGGCGATAAGTGATAATGGGATATTCCAACCTGGTATAAAGAGGAGATAGGAGAGAGAGGAGAAGGAGAGAACAGAACGAAATACCAGATCCCTCTTCCGCTCTCCCTCACTAAAAATGCATAGGTGCACAACAAGAAATCCAAGAAAAACGTGTCAATAACAACTGGCGACTCGTTCAATCCTTGACATCAAGAGGCATATCCGGAATCAAGTAATGCAACGCCTTGCCCTCGACACCACCGGGACCGAAGCTGCTCTTGTGCACGAGCTCCCTGCCCTCATCCGAGCGCCGTCCGACCCCAGACTGGCTCTGCGTGCGCGTGGTGTAGTGCCCAGAATGTCCTGTCGGGGGTTGCGAATGTGATTGATGATGATCGGAGGAAGAGGGGTGTGATGGCACGGAGGACGAGTATGGGGTGGAAGCGGAGGAGGACGAGGAAGGTGTTATGGGGGAGTTAGTGGAAGGAGAGGCGGTCGGGGAGGAGGAGGTGCTGGCGTAGGCTGGGACAGGTTTCCGCGGTGTTTTGCGAGATGGTGCGCCTGATGAGCTCCCGTGTGCCTTGTTTCTCGAGCCAAGGGTAGCAGCAGTCGCTATCGTCTCCCGTGACAAACTCTGCATAGATGACGATGCGGTGGCATGTGTCGCGCCAGACTGTGATGTAGGCATATCACTCGCGGCAGCGTGGGGATTGAAGGACTGCCCCTGTGGCTGTGCCACCACTGAGGATGTAGGCGATAAGAGAGGGGCAGCACCGGCAGGGTACACAGTGTTCGGAGAAGGAGGGTAGGTAGTAGAGTCGATGGACAGTCTGCGTCCGCCGTGGGGGTCCATCATACTGTCTGGTACGGAGGGTCTGCGGCTGACACCGCTGTAGTCGTTTGGTATGGGCATTGTGTGTGAGAGTGAGGCAGTAGATGAGTAAGAATACGTCCGCGATGCAGCAGGACGGGATCCTCGTATTGATTGGTTCCTATCAGCAAGCAGAACATCACCAACAGCGTCATCGAATGGGTTGCCATGTCCAAATGAGCTGCTCGCGCCAACCTTCTCCTCGTTACCTCCATATCCAATGGAGCCCACTGCTTCTGCTGATACTGCTACGCCCACAATAGGACCGAGAGAATCAGCTTGCGAGTGGTACCGCTGGTTCCTCACTCCTGTTGCAGCATATAGGGACTTCTTGTTGTTTCGCTTCACCTTGTGGTTTTTTGAATCAGTAGATCCAAGTCCACCCCAGCCTCCTCTGGACTTGGTGACAGCGAATTTGCCTTTTCGACGCAAGCATAGATATGCGGCAAGGACTGCTGCGAGGAGGGCGACACCAGCTACAGAGACACCTGCTATCAAGCCGGTGTTGGGTGATGACGAAGCTCGAGATACAGGAACGGGAATTGATGTATCTGAAGAGGGGGCTGTGGAAGAGGTCACAGTAATGCTAGTTCCTGTATTCCTCGGAGGCCCAGTGGTGGACGCCGTCGAAAGGCAAGAAGTGTCGCTTTCAGAGTTCACGGAGAAAATCTTGGCGACTTGAAAATTCAGAGACGGGATGCTCGCCTGCATGGAGTACGATCCCGGGGGCAAGTTCACTGGGCTCCAATTGAAGCTGGTATTGCCAATCGGATCGAGGCCAATAGCGAGCGTCATTGTGATACCCGTATTAATCGAGGCACCCGTGGGGACTGCCTGTTTACTGATGTGGCCGTTGTCGGTTAATGTCCGTGATAGTGTACTGGTGGACGGTACATTGAGACTGCTGACTATGAGCAACATCGGCTGGGAAGGTCCCATGTATTCCCACTCGATAGATGTGGACGTGCATGTCGTGAGATCGGATGGGAAGGTGAATATGAGAAAGGGTGAGACGGCGGGGGTATCTGCAGAGTTGGTAGGCGTCGAAGAGTCAGGTATTGAAATGGACGCTCCTATGTGACTTTGTGAGTAGTTTCGGATAAGATAGCGAGTTCTACATACCTTGTCGTGCTACAAGCTCTACCCGCTGCGACGCCATCGTTCCTTCAGCCAAGAAGAAGATGGCGGTCGCCGTGATTATGTTCCGTGAAGAAAATCCGTAACGCATGGTGTTCGTCAGAGTGGCCGGGCAATCGTAGAGGTCGCTTTTGTCGTTATCGAGACTCGATATCTTGACAGAACGCCTCGGGTGCGTCTTGGAGCACTGCAGGGCGGTGATGAAGAACGAAGGCAGCTGGTGCTAGCTGTTGAAGATGAAAGCAAGATAAAGGCCGCAACTGAAGCCAAATCACGCACATCGCCATGTCACCGGATAGGGCAGTGATCAATCGCCTTTCCGCCATCATTTGACCGCGAAATCATGCATATGCTTAGACTAAGAAAAGCCCTGAAGATGTTGAACTTATAAATTATTCGATGGGACTTACATGCGGTTACGCGTCTGATCACGTGTTACAGCTTTAGTCCCTATTACGGACGATCGGGTGGCTCGCTCGTAGATACTTAAGTATTTTCTTATTTGCTAGTCTTTAGAACCTTCGTTTGCTTCCATGGTATAAAAGCCTTTGGGCACAACACAAAAGCCTTAGTCAATCTTATTTTTGTGACTGAGGTACACATTCTTTTATTTTACTTATTTCATTACTACAGTATTGAGTCTTGACTCTACCTTGTAGACTTTTTCACACCTCTAATAGGTAGATTACGAAGTCAATCTTATTTTGTGACTGAGACGCTTATGTGCCTCTAATATAAATGGATATCATTCTGTTATAAGAGAGAATCTATCATGATCCTGATAGAACATTCTAGCATATCAGGATGATATCATAAAGGCTGTACATAGATATTATTGGTACAGATGGTCTGCACACCTCCTAGAATATGTATATAAGGACTGTAGAATAAACCTTATAATATTAACAGTTTACCAAGCTCTATTAGTTAGTTGCTAACACTCCTAAGTTGTCATGAACCATTTATTTTGATTATTCTTTATTGAAAGTGCATAGGCATGCAGTGGCATAGGCTACATGACAACTAATAAACTCACCTGTGGGGTATTGGGTTAGTAGAGGCTGTAAGCAACTTAACTACAAAGTAAGATGTAAATCTGACTTATATTATTGAGGTGCTAACTACCAGTATTTATACTGCTAAAGTGCACACAGACCATATGTGCACAGACCATATTGTTTGTACATATTGTAGCATATGAGTCATAATGAATCATAGATGATATCATAGAGAAGTGTATGGAATATCATAGAATGATATGAGTCAGGATATGACTTACATCTATAAATGACAATCATGTGATCATCATTTCAACATTCTTTTCTTTTCTTTTCTAATTATTAGAACAGTTTCTATAAATTCAATGACAAAGAAAAACAAGACAGCTCATGTTGATACATGAGGATAACACATAGTAGTAGTACTTATTTCATTTTGATCTCTTATTAATTACATGCTTGTAACACATGTTGCAGTATGCAGCCACAATGCACAGTAGATACATTACTTACACATGTTTCCCTCACTATTGAACATGCATTAGTTGCACCTTATGTGCATGGCCTTCTAGTATATATAGTAGTAGTTTACATTCTTATTCTGTAGTCTTTAGCTGGTCATTTCTTACCAACAATGCTATTTGCTCTACTCCTCCTTCCCTCCTTTCTTCTAAGTTTGTAGTTTGCATATTGACCTTGGCACTCTCCTAGTAGATTGTGTTGATGTGCCTGACATAAGTAACCACTATGTTCAAAAGTAAGCCATCAGCACTTCTACTATGTAATAGTATGCTTGCTTGACAGAAGACACTGAGGACTCTAGGAGTATTTATTTTAGAGAAGTGCCTTGCAATATACCTTTCATTGGTGTAGAAATCTAGATCCAATCACAATACCTCAGTCAATGTACAGTGGTGTGCAAAAGGAAAGCATGTGACAATTTTTTGGGCATCATGCAACTTGTTGCATCCATATCTTCACTATTTCCTGATGAATCTCTGTGATTTAAATTCATATACAAAGATATAACTCTAATTTACTGTATCATAGCATATTAGATAAATACAGAAAAAGTTACATTTACTACAACCATATTTGTAACATGTGTGATTTTCCAAAAATGCACAAATGAAGCTGATAATGGAAAACTTTGTTAAGGTACTCAAAGGGCATCAAATCAATGGTATATTGCAGGCTATGGTGTGAACTTGTACATATGAAATCAATGAAGAAATATCTTCAAAAGAAAGTATATATCTTGAGCACTCTTTCTTGGTATTTCCTACAAGCAGTATTTTGGTAATCTGTCTATATCATATCCAAATCTCTGTAGTGTCTTACCTATCTCCCCATGTAACTGTGAGTGCCTTGCATCATAATAGAATCATTGAAGCCTTACCAAATAAGAGCGAGCCGCAGTGGCAAAATTAACGGATAAGGTTAAGGTAATGTAATTAGTACGTAAAAAACACAAATACACAACACAAAACGAGGGATGAGCATGTGGGATGAGGATAGCAAGGCGATAAGTGATAATGGGATATTCCAACCTGGTATAAAGAGGAGATAGGAGAGAGAGGAGAAGGAGAGAACAGAACGAAATACCAGATCCCTCTTCCGCTCTCCCTCACTAAAAATGCATAGGTGCACAACAAGAAATCCAAGAAAAACGTGTCAATAACAACTGGCGACTCGTTCAATCCTTGACATCAAGAGGCATATCCGGAATCAAGTAATGCAACGCCTTGCCCTCGACACCACCGGGACCGAAGCTGCTCTTGTGCACGAGCTCCCTGCCCTCATCCGAGCGCCGTCCGACCCCAGACTGGCTCTGCGTGCGCGTGGTGTAGTGCCCAGAATGTCCTGTCGGGGGTTGCGAATGTGATTGATGATGATCGGAGGAAGAGGGGTGTGATGGCACGGAGGACGAGTATGGGGTGGAAGCGGAGGAGGACGAGGAAGGTGTTATGGGGGAGTTAGTGGAAGGAGAGGCGGTCGGGGAGGAGGAGGTGCTGGCGTAGGCTGGGACAGGTTTCCGCGGTGTTTTGCGAGATGGTGCGCCTGATGAGCTCCCGTGTGCCTTGTTTCTCGAGCCAAGGGTAGCAGCAGTCGCTATCGTCTCCCGTGACAAACTCTGCATAGATGACGATGCGGTGGCATGTGTCGCGCCAGACTGTGATGTAGGCATATCACTCGCGGCAGCGTGGGGATTGAAGGACTGCCCCTGTGGCTGTGCCACCACTGAGGATGTAGGCGATAAGAGAGGGGCAGCACCGGCAGGGTACACAGTGTTCGGAGAAGGAGGGTAGGTAGTAGAGTCGATGGACAGTCTGCGTCCGCCGTGGGGGTCCATCATACTGTCTGGTACGGAGGGTCTGCGGCTGACACCGCTGTAGTCGTTTGGTATGGGCATTGTGTGTGAGAGTGAGGCAGTAGATGAGTAAGAATACGTCCGCGATGCAGCAGGACGGGATCCTCGTATTGATTGGTTCCTATCAGCAAGCAGAACATCACCAACAGCGTCATCGAATGGGTTGCCATGTCCAAATGAGCTGCTCGCGCCAACCTTCTCCTCGTTACCTCCATATCCAATGGAGCCCACTGCTTCTGCTGATACTGCTACGCCCACAATAGGACCGAGAGAATCAGCTTGCGAGTGGTACCGCTGGTTCCTCACTCCTGTTGCAGCATATAGGGACTTCTTGTTGTTTCGCTTCACCTTGTGGTTTTTTGAATCAGTAGATCCAAGTCCACCCCAGCCTCCTCTGGACTTGGTGACAGCGAATTTGCCTTTTCGACGCAAGCATAGATATGCGGCAAGGACTGCTGCGAGGAGGGCGACACCAGCTACAGAGACACCTGCTATCAAGCCGGTGTTGGGTGATGACGAAGCTCGAGATACAGGAACGGGAATTGATGTATCTGAAGAGGGGGCTGTGGAAGAGGTCACAGTAATGCTAGTTCCTGTATTCCTCGGAGGCCCAGTGGTGGACGCCGTCGAAAGGCAAGAAGTGTCGCTTTCAGAGTTCACGGAGAAAATCTTGGCGACTTGAAAATTCAGAGACGGGATGCTCGCCTGCATGGAGTACGATCCCGGGGGCAAGTTCACTGGGCTCCAATTGAAGCTGGTATTGCCAATCGGATCGAGGCCAATAGCGAGCGTCATTGTGATACCCGTATTAATCGAGGCACCCGTGGGGACTGCCTGTTTACTGATGTGGCCGTTGTCGGTTAATGTCCGTGATAGTGTACTGGTGGACGGTACATTGAGACTGCTGACTATGAGCAACATCGGCTGGGAAGGTCCCATGTATTCCCACTCGATAGATGTGGACGTGCATGTCGTGAGATCGGATGGGAAGGTGAATATGAGAAAGGGTGAGACGGCGGGGGTATCTGCAGAGTTGGTAGGCGTCGAAGAGTCAGGTATTGAAATGGACGCTCCTATGTGACTTTGTGAGTAGTTTCGGATAAGATAGCGAGTTCTACATACCTTGTCGTGCTACAAGCTCTACCCGCTGCGACGCCATCGTTCCTTCAGCCAAGAAGAAGATGGCGGTCGCCGTGATTATGTTCCGTGAAGAAAATCCGTAACGCATGGTGTTCGTCAGAGTGGCCGGGCAATCGTAGAGGTCGCTTTTGTCGTTATCGAGCCTCGATAACCTTGACAGACGCCTTGATGCGTCTTGGAGCACTGTAGCGCGGTGGTGGAGAACGAATGGCCGTCGAAGAAGAAGGCAAGATGAAGGCCGCAACTATAGCTAAATTACGCATCTTACGCATGTCACCGGATAGGGCGGTGACCAATCCCCTTTTGCCATCATTTCGTCCGCGCAATCATGTGCATGCAAATGAAGCTTAGACTAATAAAAGCACCGAAGACGCCGAGGACTATAGGAGTACTTATTTTGGAGGCGGTCCTATTTGTGTGGTGGTTAGCGATATACCCTTCATTGGTAGCTTCACTCTCAAGCACAGTCGGACCTCGTGAGTGGGCCGTGGGTTGAGAGAAGCTTAAAGCGGGAGAAGTCAAAGACTAATTGTCAATAGGGCGACTAAAGTACATCGGTTCAATGGTCTAGTGGTTATGATTTCTGTCTTACAAATGTAATTACACAGAAGGTCTCCAGTTCGATCCTGGATTGAACCACTTTTGTTGAGTGATGTTGTGTCGGAGGCTGTGCCCTTTTTGCTGTGTTTACCTCCAAAGCATTTGACAATGTGCGGCGTTCTCGGTCTTTTGGAAAATGTCCAAAACTAGCATGTCACGATCGAGTAAAGTGCTTGACACGTGACCTCAAATGGTCTGATCTACCCATCGTTCGATTTGTTACTTGGACAGGGTTTATTTGCGCAATTTCTTTTCTTCTTCTGCACCGCGTCTTATATTTCCTCGTCGTCTAACATATCCTCTCATCGTTTCTGACAGCGTACTCGACTCTATATTCGCTGCAAGCCATGTCCTCAGACCTGGGCTTAGACCCGTCCGACCCACTCAACCTGTTGCTAAACAACAGCGCCGACTCTTCAATGGAAGACTCGTCCTCGACTGGCGAAGGAGCCAGCCCACCCGACTGGTCTCAATTATCTGCTTTGTGGCCTGACAGCGACCAGATCATGGGCGGGAACATGAAATCATACAACGACATCATGGAATTTAGCGACCTCGCTTCTCTGCCTATGGACATGGACTACAATCCTTCCATGTCTATCGAGCCGAGCGTGCTTCATTTCGACCCGACAAAGCTCACTTACCCGTCGCTACAGTACTCCTACGGGGAACAGCCCTCTTATGAGGATTTGCTGTCGTCGCAGTTTCCGTTCACCTTTCAGTCACCATCAAGCGGATTCTCGTCGTCTTCACCATCTATATCATCTGCTTCGCCTCAACTGTCTGCGAAAGAACGAAGGCTGAGCGTAACCTCGTCGTCTTCTTCGTCTGGACAGTCTTTTTCGCCTTGCCCGGAATCGGCTGCTAGCTCAGCAACGGGCTATCACTGCGATGTAGCCCAACAAGCCAAGGATGAGCCGTCTGTAACGTCAGACACCGCTACATCATACATGAACGACCCAGCTGCGGAGCTCGCGCAACGTGTGCGTCAAACAGCAGGTGTGATGCTTGCTGTGCCCATGGGAGCGCAGCTCCAAGGCCACGGAGCGAATCAGCAAGTCGCTCTTCCAAGTGAGTAGATATATATCCCTATGCACATTCACACATGCTAACTAGCAATTTTTTTTACAGTCACAAATGCACCTCAAGCCAAACTCCCCATTCCCCGTCTTCCTCGCCACAACAGCCAACCCACCTCTAAGGCCTCAAGCCCATCTGCATCCTCTTCAGTAGCATCTACACCTCCTCCTTCCACTCCCCCACCACCGTCATCAGCTGCACCCTCTCCGCCGCAACTCATCATCGAATCTCCCACACCCCCCGATTCCGATGCATCTGCTCTTCCCACACCCACCTCCACTAGCATCTCCTCTGCGAGCGCTCCACGCCCCAAGACGAGCCACACGACCATCGAGCGCAGGTACCGCACGAACCTCAACGCACGCATCCAGAGCCTGCGTATGGCCGTCCCTGCGCTGCGCGTGCTCGAAGACCGCGAAGGCAGCGGGAAGAAGATCAAGAAGAACGTCAAGGGCGGTGTGCCCGTGAAAGGCACTGTCGACGCCGAGGATGGGGAGGTGGACGTGATTGACGAGCGTGGATTCGTCGATGGGGTGAAGGTTGCCAGGAAGTGCAGCAAGGCGAATGTGCTGGGGAAGGCGGTGGAGTATATCCGCGTGCTGAAGAAGCGCGAGATTCGGCTCAAGGCAGAGCAGTCGGGGTTGAAGATGCTTGTTAGTGGGCTTGTTGGGGGGCCTGCGCTTTTGAGGGAGTGGGAGAGGGAGTGGCATGAGCGGTTTGGGGGAGAGGAGAAGGATGAAGTGGAGGGTGAGCCTGATGTGGAAGGTGATGATGAGGATAGTGAGGATGGGGAGGATGGAGAGGAGGAAGAGGCGGGTAGGAAACGGAAGAGAGGGAAGGTCGCTCCCGTGAGGAAGGATGAGAAGGAGAAGAAAGAGAAGAAGCCTGTTGTGCATACCCCGACGCAGCCTGGAGAGCCTGGTGCGGTTCCAGAGAAGAGGAAGCGCGGAAGGCCTAGAAAGGTGCCTGCACCTATGCCTGTTACGCCTGTTATCCAGCAGCAGCAACCACAGGAGCCTGTGCAGATTCAGATGCAAGTCGACCAGGCGATGTATCCACCGCCGATTACGGCTGAAGCGTGGGTGCAGCAGATGCAGCAGCAACAACAACACCAACCACAGCCTCAACAGTATCTTCTCGCCGTCTTTGCCCTCTTTTCATTCTTCAACAACCCATTCACCTCCTCTTCATCTCCATCTCATGCTGCTCACCACCATACCGGCATGGTTCTCACCCCTCCTCTCGCGTACGCTCCCGACATCGTATCCCAATTCCCCTCTGCTACGCCTGTGCCTTCTGTGGGCTGGGGTTGGCGCGAATACATCCAGGTTTTCCATATCGTCGTGTCTGTCTTGGTGCTCGGAAGCCTGTTGACAAGCTGGATTGGCATTACATGGAATAAGAGTGATGTGAAGAAGAGGGTTCGTTCGGCTTCTGTGAGTAGGTCGAGCGAGAAGAAGAATGAGAAGGTGGATTGGGTGAAGGTCGCTGAGGAGACTGTTTTGCATGGTTAGTATTTTTTTTTGATGCAGTCGTGAATTCCCACTGAATTGTCTACGTGAATTTTAGGCGACGCTAGCAAATTGTCGATCTATACCCGCTACCAAATCTACCGTGCTATCACCTCAACCCGCAATGCTACCATCAACGAGCTTTCAACGCTCGCCATGGTGCTCCAGGGCGCCGGGGGCGTCGTCAGTGGCATTGCCCGTGCTAAAGCGCGTTCCATCTGGGACGCCGCCGGAGCCTATGCCGAACACACGAAGCCAGGCTCGCATTCCAAAGCCAAGATCTCTGAGAAACTCGTCCTTGCGGAACTTGATGTTGCAGGTGCCATCGACCGTCTCACCACGTCATCTGTCGACGTCAAGGGCGATGATGAGCGTGTGTACTCACCCCTTGAGGTCCTTGCGTGCTCTTTGGTTCGGGAACGCATGAAGGAACACCTGGGTGGGCTCTTCATCGAAACTGTGAACCCTACTAGAGAAGATGGAGAGGAAAAGAACAACGATGATGAGATCCGCAGGACTATTGATGCTGCTAAAGAGCTCGGGGGCACCGTCAGCGAGCTTGGCCGAATCCTTGAACGCGTGTGGAGGACACCTTCGTCTGTGACTTCTGAAGACCTTGCTCTCAAAGGATGCGACGAGGAGGTTAGGGCGCTCCTCACCGCGTTGGTGCTGTACAAGCGCGTCTTTGCCGATGCTCCAGAGGAATCCGCGCTATTAAGCCCGCCTCCGAGCCCCAAGGGTAAGGAGGAGGGTGGTATGGTTTTCGAGCTCAGGCGTGCGTTGGGCAGCCGGGTGTTTGAGGATGCGATGGGTGGTGGTACACTTGAGGACGCAAGAGATAAGGTGGTGGATCTTGTGGTTGAGTTTGAGAGGAGGGGACGAGCACTGACACCATAAGTTGATGCCTGATTAGATTTTTCTTTTCTTTCTGATCTTCGCTGGTGTGTTATACCTATTGCTGATATCTGGACTAGGTTATTTTATTGCTTTTCTCATCTGCTTGCTCTGTGAATTTGATATATCTACGAATTGGAAACTACTATCTTATGTTTGTACCCTTCGAGTACCTGATGTTGAATATCTCTAAAATGGAGTATGATAATGTATATCTTGAATTCTTTTGAAAGGTCCAGGCTGTAGATGTTCGAATTTGCTTCCGTCAAGGCAGGCCATGACCCCAGTCTAGGTCTCGTCTAGATTATATAATAAATTAACGATCGTGTATTGAATGTTTGCGACTTTTTCAGAAAATCCAGGAATTGGAAAACACAGAACCAGCGGAATGGCAGCAAAAGGGCAGCTCAACAGCCTGTACCCTCCCCTACCTTCTCATGAACAGTGCATTGCACCAGTATTGTCAAATTGTGGAATTGTTGGAAGGTAGCAGAAGGTTTATGGAAAGAGGTGGAAGTTGAATCATACGGATGTTGGCTTCAGCTTATGTGCTGTGCCCTTTGCAATCTATTTGTGTCCTAGTATTTGCAAGACATTGGAACAAGAAGTTGGAAGTAGATCAGAGAGTCAGAGTTGTTATCAGACATAAGTCCTAATAACAAGGGCAAGACAGATAACAGAGTAGAGTGATTTAACTTTAATATTTAAACTGAGGATTGGAGGTTATAAGCAGAAGGTATTTATACTATGGAAGATAACTAGGGATGGATGGAGGACAGAATGGTAGTGTGATGTATAGAGGCTGTGATGATAGTATCATAGAAACTAATAATTTGGCTGTACAAATTGAGAGAAGTGGAAAGTTGGAAGGGGTGATGTGGACAAGCTGTGTAAACTAGAAATCAATTGTAAGGGAACTATGGTGATGAAATGTATATACAAATAAGGAAGAGTGAAGATCATGAATGGGAAGTAAAATGGAATGAAAGTTGAAAGGAAAATTGGAGGGGCAGAAGAGTGGAAGGTGAGCATGAAGTTCCAGGATGTGACAAGTATACTATAGGCTAATTATTTACAAATAAACAGGTTGTTTACAAAGATATAAATTTCAATATGATCTCTGAATAAGGAATTGTTAATACTTTAATAGCAAAAAGCTATTTTCCTGTAAGGCAAATGCATGCCTAATCAAGCCCATTAATAGACTGATGTAAGTAGCTGGATGAACTCTACATATGTTAAGTGCTTTGCCAGAGATAGGCTGACTTAGGGGCAGAGTTGTTGGATAGTGGGGTGCAGAGTGGAGAGATGGATTGCCTTGAGGTGGACTCAAGGCAAGTTAAGAATGAAGATGAAGTTGATATTTGAACTGAGGTTACAAACTGAAGTAAGTAGACTTAAATATTAGAAGTCTGGAGACAAGTAACTGCAGAGTAGAGATGAGTAATGTGGAGTACTAGGTACAAAGTATGAAACATGTATGAGACTTGAAATGGGTTGTGTAAATGAAATTAAAAGGAAATAGATAATAGATAATTAAGATTTAACTAGAAGTCTGTGAGGAATGTGTGGTGAAGGAAGTTGGGAGATGAAGAGTTGTATGTGAAGGGTGCAGAGTTGATGATAGTGTGCAGAGTTCTAGATGCTGAGGCATGGATGTAACAGTATTCCCCTCTTAGGACCAAACCCTGAGGTCCATCAGGACCGGTGATTGGTGTTATTTGCATGTGGCTGAGAGTCAATATACAGTTGCAGATAACCAAACATGACAAATTTGATTGGGGGCAGATCACCTCAGATCAAGAATTTTTGGAGGGAAACTGAAGTCATATTTGGACTCAGAATATTGAATAATGTCAAAAAACACATCTCCAAAAATTTTCCCATGGCTTTTTGGATTGGCCAAAATTTTTAAGAAAACTAGTGACTATATAAGTACTATTTTAACTCTAATTTCAGTTAAGAACCACCTCAATGTCTATCATTGTCCTTTGAGAAATGGTCTGGTGACCTCTCTGCTTCCAAACAGCCCATGCAGCAGCTTTTCCTGTGAGTCCAATCCAGTATGCATTCATAAACCACCAGGATTTGTTAATGAAGCACTGTATGATGTCAGCTATAAAGGTATTGAGTGCTTCAGACCACATGACAAAGTTTCCATAAGACTTTTGTCCTCTTTAATATCTGATGTCACATCCCGTAAATTCACGCCCACCTTCCAACCTTCTGACTTTCCTTCTGACTTTCATTCTGTTCATGATCTTCACTCTTCCTTATTTGTATATACATTTCATCACCATAGTTCTCTTACAATTGATTTCTAGTTTACATAGCTTTTCCATATCACCCCTTCCAACATTCCACTTCACTTATTCATACTACCATTTACTCAGTTTCTACAATACTATCATCACAGCCCCTTTCATCAGACTACCATTCCATCTCTACTTCATCCCTAGTTATCTTCCATAGTATAAATATCTTCCACTTGTATCCTCCACTCCTCAGTTTGAATATAAAAGTTAAACACTCTTCTCTGATCTACTTCACCCTTGTTATTAAGGCTTACATCTGATAACACTTCTGACCCTCTGACTTGCCTCCGACTTCTTGTTCCGACTATTTGCAAATACTAGGACACAGAATAGATTGCGAAGGGTGCAGCACATAAGCTGAAGCCAATGTCTGTACAATCTACCTTCCGCCTCATCCAATATTCCCTCTGCTTTCTTCCAAATTTTTGCTACTTGACAGTATATTTGAAGTCACACTTCAAATCTATTCATCATGGCTACTGCTAATACAGTTTTCTCCAATACTCTACACAACACCAAGAACTCCAAGATGGATCAAACTCCTGCTCTGGCTCCTGCTCCGGCACCAGCCCCAGCAACTCAATGCACTTTGTCTACTCCTGTACCTCAATCCAATTTGTCCCACCCTAGCACTCTCATGCCTCCGCCATCAGAAGTCCCTCCTACCGCTTTGCTTAGTCCTTCCATTGCCCACACCCCAGCACCACCCCCAGATGGTGATGGTGATGGAGGTGATGATGATGACAACAACAACAACAACAACAATGATGGCTACAATCCACCACCCAATGGTCCCCCAGATCATGATGATTACAATGATAATGGCAACAATGGTGATGGTGATGACTACAATGGTGATGGTGGCAATGATGGCGGCAATGATCCTTCTGACAACTCCAGATCTGACATTGACAACTCTGCCAACCTCATGTGCATCTTTTGCATTTTTGTGCAAGCTATGAAGAAGTGCTCTTCAGACAACAGCAAAGCTAAAGTCTGAGAGCCTGATACCTTTGACAGCACGGAGCCTAAAAAGCTTTGGCAATTCATTCTCCAGAATGGGCTCTACTTCTGGAACAGGGCTTGCACTTACCAGCATGACAAATCTAAAGTCAACTTCATGCTTTCCTACCTGAAAGGTCCCACACTGGAATGGTTCCAGCCAGACCTGGAAGGCAATGCAGACATGCCTTGGATGAATGACTACAGTGTCTTCTTGGGCATCCTCCAAAAAAACTTTGGGCCCCAATGAATTCTATTCCTCCAGTGGAGATTAAACTTTTTGACGGTACTACTAAGGTCTATGCAACAGAATCTATTGATCTTCTGATCCAATTTCTGACTGGCAAATCTATGACCATTACATTCTTTGTAACAAACCTGGACTCCTCTTGCTCTGTGATCCTTGGATACAACTGGCTCACCTGCTACAATCTGTTGATTGACTGGGTATTGGGCAGTATTACTTTCCGGCCACACTTGTTAGACAATCCAGCTCCGACTACAATGTCTTCCGCCTCAGCTGCTAAAGCCTTGGCACAACCCTCTTCGTCCAACCCTCTTCGTCCAACCCTCCGTCCTCACCTCTGGTCCTTCCGATGCCTAGCATATCTATCATTAATGCTGCTGCATTTATGAGAGTTAGCAAACTTCCTGATGCACAGATTTTCTGTATTCACATATCAGCACCTGGCTCCACTGCCTTTGCTGCTTCTGTCAACACCGCTCCTGATCTCTTCGCTATCCCTCTGAAATATCATGAATTTGCAGATGTCTTTTCTAAAGCCAAAGCTGACAGTTTAGCCCCTCATCACCCCTATGACCTGAAGATCAATATGGAGGATGGTACATCCCCTCTGATTGGTCTGATTTATTCTCTTTTGCAGTCTGAACTTGTTGCTCTATGCAAGTTCATTGACAAGCATCTCTCCATTGGGTTCATTTGCCCCTCTTGCTCCTCTAATGGCACCCCTGTCCTCTTTGTCTGCAAGAAGGATGGCTCTCTTCAACTTTGTGTTGATTACAGAGGTCTTAACAAGATTTCTAAGAAAGATCACTATCTGCTTCCACTCATTTCCGACCTTTTGGACACCCCTCATAAAGCTTGAGTATATACCAAGATCAACCTCTGACATGCTTACCATCTCGTCTGCATAGCAGAAGGAGATGAATGGAAGACCACCTTCCACACTCGCTATGGTTTGTTCAAGTGGCTTGTTATGCCATTTGGCCTCACCAACGCTCCTGCAGCTTTCCAACGCTTCATGAATGACATTTTCAGTGATCTATTGGATGTCAGTGTCATTGTCTATCTCAACAACATTCTAATATACTCAGACAATATGGAACTTCATCATAAACATGTCAAAGAAGTATTGAAATGGCTCCAACAACACAGCCTCTACACCCATGCAGACAAGTGTGAGTTCCACACTGACTCTGTGGAATATCTCAGCTATGTTCTCTCTCCCGATGGTTTGACAATGTCAAAAGACAAAGTTAACATCATTCAGGATTGGCCAGAACCCCACAAGGTAAAGGATATTCAGTCCTTCCTGGGCTTCACCAATTTCTACTGACATTTCATTTATAATTACTCTGACATTGTTGTTCCGCTCACATGCCTCACCCACAAGGGTGCATCTTGGAAGTTTAACAATGCTTGTAAGGATGCATTCAATGCTCTCAAGAAAGCATTTACTATGGCACCCATTCTTACCCATTGGATTCCTGATGCCCAACTTATTGTTGAGACCAATGCTTTCAACTATGCTCTTGCTGCTATCCTGTCCATTATAACCTCTGATGGAGAAATTCATCTGATCACTTTCCATTCCCGCACCTTTACTGCCCTGGAATTGAACTATGACACCCACAATAAAGAACTCTTGGCTATCTTTGAAGCTTTCAAAGTCTGGCAACACTACCTTGAAGGTTCTGCTTCAGCTATTGATGTGGTATCTGACCACAAGAACCTGGAGTATTTTGCTACTACCAAGATCCTTACCTGCCACCAAGCGTGGTGGTCGGAATATCTCTCTCAGTTCAATTTTATCATCCATTTCCATCCGGGCAGATTGGGTACTAAACCTGATGCTTTAACTAGATGATGGGATGTCTACCCTAAAGGGGGGAACAGTGACTATGCCAGCGTCAATCTGCACAACTTCCAACCTGTATTCTCTCAGGAACAACTGGCATTGTCCCTCAGAGCATCTACCCTTATCACTCCTGTTCTACAAGGTGCTATCATTATGGACATTGACCAGATTCACAAGGATATCTTAGCAGCACTTCCTTCCGATCCAACTGCTACCACTCATTCTGCTGATATTGATGCCCATCTGCGATGGTCTCATTCCAACAGTGGACTCTTACTTCTGGATAAATGCATTTACATCCTGGACATCAATGACCTCTGTCTCCAGATCTTACAGATTAAGCATGACCATATTCTCTCTGGACACATAGGACAGAACAAGACTATTGAGCTCATTCATTGCAAATACACTTGGCCTGGTCTTTGAGACTTTGTCAAGCAATATTGCAAGTCTTATACTACCTGTATGAGATTTAAACCCCAACAACACAAGCCCTATGGAATGCTTAAACAGCTTCTGATACCAGAACGTCCCTGGAATTTGATCTCTATGGATTTCATTGAGAAGCTCCCTGTTTCTTCTGGCTTTGATTCTATCTTGGTAGTCATTGATTGGCTATCCAAGCAATCCATCTTCATTCTGACTCACAATACAATTACTTCCACCCAACTTGCTCAACTATTTTTTATTCACATCTTCTCCAAGCATGGAGTTCCTTCTCACATTACTTCCAACAGAGGTTCTGAATTTGTCTCCCACTTCTTCCGCTCCCTTGGCAAAGCTCTTGACATGACTCTCCACTTCACCTCTGGTTACCACCTGGAAGGTGATGGTCAAACTGAATGTACTAATCAGACTCTAGAGCAATATCTAAGGACCTACTACACTTATCAACAAGATAACTGGTCTGACCTCCTTCTGCTCATGGAGTTTGCTTACAACAATGTGCCCAGTGCGACTACCGGAGTCTCCCTGTTCTTCACTAACAAAGGATACCATCCAAACATCACTATTCATCCTGAACATGACCTTGCTTCTGCCTGTGCTAAGGAATATGTCACTGATCTAGACGAACTACATCAGTTCTTGAAGGATCAGATTGCTGAAGCACAGAAGCGCTATCAAATACCTGCTGACAATTGTTGTATGCCTGCACCTGAATTCAAGATAGGTCAACAAGCCTTTGTGAAGGCACAATTCTTTAGAACTACTCACCCTTCTAAGAAGCTCACTGAAAAGTATCTAGGACCTTTTGAAATCATAGGTGAAGCAGATACTTGCTTGTTCACCCTCTGACTTCCCAACTACCTCTGCTTCGTCCATCTGGTATTCCATGTTTCAATGCTTGAACCAGCTTCTGCCAACACCATTCAAAACCGCATTCAACCACCCCCTCCACCAGTAGAAGTTGATGGTGTATTGGAATATGAAGTTGCTGAAATCCTGGACTCTAAGATTGATTGTTGCTATCACTCTTGCCCTCTCCTCTACTATGTGCAATGGCAAGGCTATGAAGGCACTGATGAGGAATTCTCCTGGTTAGTTGCTACCAAGCTTGAGAATGCTCCTGAAGCAGTTTCTGACTTCCACCACCACTACCCCAACAAACCTGGCCCCCTTCCACTCACTTAGTTTTCCCTTTCTTCATTTTAGTTACTCTTAGATCACACTCAAAGACCAAAAAACACAAGAAACCAAATTATTGTATATACATTTTAGAGGGCCAATACCCAACCTTCCAATTCTTCTGCCTACCCTCATTCCTGCTGAGTCTGTGACTCAGCCTCTGCCTCCAGCTCCTCCACTACCATACCCTCGTCCTCCTCATCCACCTCCATCTCCTTATCCTTCTCTGTTTCTTCCTCTTTCCCCTTTCCCTTCTCCATCTGTTTTGTTTCTTCTTTGTCTGCCTCCGATTCTTCTGGTTCTGTTGCCTCTGCCTCTGCCTCTTCCACCCAATCTGTATCCTCCAGCTTGAGCACCACGTGTTGCACTGATCCCCTTGAGGATCCCTGTACAAACTCAGCCCATTCAATGGAGCTCATCTGGGCCAGGGGCAGCTGCTCCCATCGTACTGGAGCAACAACCCCCAAGATCCACTGGAAGATCTCAAAGCCCATTGACCCTGGCATCTCCTGCAGCCAGCCCGTGATGACATGGAGCTCAGTGATCACCTTGTGGTGGAGCTCACGTGCCTCCTCTCTTGACTCACACATTTCCTCCAAGATCACAGAGAGCAACTGCTCCATCTGTGACCCCCTGCCCTCTGCTTCCATCTGCACCTTCTTCATTGGCCATGCCTCCACCTGGCTCTTTTTCATTGGCTGAGCCTCCACTTCCGCTGGTTCTGTGTTACCCTCCACCCAAGGTTTCCTTTTTGGTTTGGCAACCTTTCCCGGGTACTTGCAAGTTTTCTTGAGGTTATGGCACTGCTGACAGGTGGTACCACCAATTCTGGACAAGCTATTAGCATTAAATAAGGATTACTAAAAAAGGGACTTACATCGGCCACAGGCATTGGTGGTGACTGCTCACACAAAGCTTGCACATGATGTCAGTTGGCATGTGCTCTTCACTCTGTTTCACCCGCCCCATACCCTTGTCCTTGCCCTTCTGCACTGTCCTCCACAAATCATCTGACAGCTGTGGAAGAAGTCAGAAATGACTTAGTGAAATTTTGGGTCACTTACCTGGTACTTGCCCTTGTTGTCCAATGCATCTGCCGCCTTCCACTTCTCTTCCCTCCAAGCCTTCCAGGCTGCAGCTTCCTCCTGACACTCCTGTTTTTCCCGCACCCTTGCCGCCTCCAAACCAGCCCCCAACACAACCCTCAAGGGTATCTCTACCACAGGGTGCTTCTTAGCCTTTGCCCTCTGTTTCTTGTCCTCCATTTTCTGCTTCGCTGCAGCCTCTGCTGCCTCCTTCTCCTTCTGCTTCTGCTCCTCCTCTTGTTGCTCTTGAGCCGCCGCCTCAGCCACAGCCACCCTCAACTCCTCTGTTTGAGCCAGATGCACCTGATCCCTCTCCTTGCACTCCTTCTTGTCTTGCTCTTGCTGCTGCTGGAGTTGTTTGAGCATTTTCTTGAGGTTCGAAGAGTCAGAGGAAGACATAATAACTAAGAAAAGGCAGGTAGGGGATGGCTGGGTTGACAGGTATGATGTGGTATGGGGAAGAAAGAAAATTTCCAACTTGGACACATCATCGCCCATTCAATAACAAGTACAAACATGTGCACAGACCTCAAGGGTTTGGTCCCTAAGGGGGGAACACTGTCACATCCTGTAAATTCATGCCCACCTTCCAACCTTCTGACTTTCCTTCTGACTTTCATTCTGTTCATGATCTTTGCTCTTCCTTATTTGTATATATGTTTCATCACCATAGTTCTCTTACAATTGATTTCTAGTTTACACAGCTTTTCCATACCACCCCTTCCAACATTCCACTTCACTTATTCATACTACCATTTACTCAGTTTCTACAATACTATCATCACAGCCTCTTTCATCAGACTACCATTCTGTCTCTACTTCATCCCTAGTTATCTTCTGTAGTATAAATACATTCCACTTGTATCCTCTGCTCCTCAGTTTGAATATAAAAGTTAAACAATCTTCTCTGCTCTACTTCACCCTTGTTATTAAGGCTTACGTCTGATAACACTTCTGACCCTCCAACTTGCCTCCAACTATTCACAAATACTAGGACACAGAATAGATTGCAAAGGGTGCAGCACATAAGCTGAAGCCAACGTCCATACAATCTACCTTCCACCTCATCCAATATTCCCTCTGCTTTCTTCCAACTTTTTGCTACTTGACATCTGACCCCTCAATGCCTTTCCTAAGCTGTTCCCCTTCCAAGCTATAATCCACACCCACAGGTAAGTTTTCATGAGTTCCATCATCACTGCTGGCAGATTCACATATACCAATGTCATTGTCAGAGTGACTGCAGTCTGACTGAGTGCTTTCCTTTGGAGCAACATGATTGATGCACTTGGCTATCCTTTTAAGCCATGAATGTCACAAGTATGCTTTGGAGTTCAACCATGAGCCATAAGTTGTTGAAAAATATTTTTGTTGTTTTCATGTTTAGTTAATGGCTATTATTGTACCCTTATTTATTGATATTTTAATAATATTTTATTTAGATAAGTACTTTAAATCCCCAAAGAATTTTTTGTGTCTCAGAAAGCCCTTTGTGAGATCTATCAATTGTGCATTTTCTCCCAATTTTTAGGGGTTTTTTTGACAAGTGGCCAAAATATCAGCCCCCAACAAAATAAAAGGTGACTAGTGACAAATCTGCTCTCTGGCTGGAAAATTTGATCTTTGTTTTTGTCATGTTTGGTTGTCTGTGACTGTTACAAGTCTTATGTAATAAGAATTGTTCTTTTAGGGTGATTTAGTAGAGCATTTTGTTGCCATCAGAAGTGAGCAAAAATTGTACATCAGTGGCATGCACTGCCACCTCAGCATCTCAAAAATCACCTTTTATGGATATATCACATGATATCCAACACTAGTAAGATAAGACCAGTTTCCTCAATTCATTCCTAAGTGTCTAATAATCTTTTGATCAATCTATTGACTGTATTTATTTCTATACTGACTATCTAAGTTCCTTATAGTCTTTTGACTGTTCCATTGGCTGTATTGATTTCTATACTGACTGTCTAAGTTTTCTTATGGTCTTTTGATTGGTCTATTGACTGTATTGATTTCTATACTGACTGTCTAAGTTTTCTTATGGTCTTTTGATTGGTCTATCAATTATATTGCTTTCTATACTTATCATGTCTAAGTCCTGAATAGTCTTTTGATTGGTCTATTGACTGTATTAATTTCTACACTGACCATCTAAGTTTCTAGTAGTCTTTTCACTGGCCTATTGACTATATTGATCTTTATACTGTCTATGGAAGTTATAGTCTTTTGTGAGTCTATTGCTTGTATGCTTATACTCTTTGATTGGTCTAAGTGACTTCATTGATTTCTATATTTAACATTTAATTTATAGTCTTTTGATTGGTCTATTGCTTACATTGGTTGTTGTTATATGGACCATGTAACTTATAGTCTGATGATTGGTTTATTAACTGCAGGTTTATATATTGACTATCAAAGTTGCTTATAGTCTGTTAGCAAGTCTAAGTGACTGCATTGATTTCTATATTGACCATGTAGCTTATAGTCTTTTTTATTTCTATTGCTTGTATTGTTTACTATACCAACTGTGTAGCTTATAGTCTTTTGATCATCCTATTGCTTATATTCTTTACTATACTGACCATGTAGCTTATAGTCTGTTGACCTGTCTATTGAATGCATTGATTTATATACTGACTATATATGTTTCTTATGGTCTTTTGATCAGTCTATTGACTGCACTGATTTTTGATTGCATTGATTTCTGTACTGACCATGGGAGTTACAGTCTTTTAACTGGTCTGTTGAGAGTGTGAGCACTATGTTGCTACTGAACATCCAATCTTACTACAGTCATATTTAATAGTGACTCTTGAAGTGCTTCAATAGTATTTGATTGGTGTATTGGATGTATAAATGATTATATAGTGCCATGTAGCTCTTCATATTGTCCTTTGATCAGTCTATTAGATACATTAACTAATATACTGACAATGTAATTGTCTATTAAGGTTTTGATCAATCTATTGACTGCATTGATTTCTATACTGACTACTTATGTTTCTTATAGTATTTTGACCAGTCTATTGACTGTATTAATTTCTATATTTACAATATAAGTGTCTAATAGTCTTTTGCTTGGTGTAATGGCTGTATTGATTCCTATGCTGATTATCTGAGTTTCTTATACTATTTTGACTGGTCTATCAATCTGTAATGATTTTTATACTGACCATGGAAGTTATTTCTGTTGATTGGTCTATTGATTATATTGTTTCCTATACTAAACATACTCTATAGGTATTTATGGTCTGTTGACTGACCTATTGACTGTACTGATTCCATACTGACTATGTAAATTTTAGTCTTTTGACTGGTCTATTGGTTGCATTATTTCCTATACTGACCTTCTAAGCTATTTATAGTCTGTTGATAGATCTATTGACTGTTGATTCATGCTGACTGTATAAATTATAGTCTTTTAATCAGTCTATTTGTTGTAGTATTTCCTATACTGACCATATGTTTTTTGTCTTCTTTGTCTGGACAATCTTTTTCACATTGTCTGGAATCAGCTGCTAGCCCAGCAGCAGGCTACCAGAGTGATGCAGCCCAACAGCCCAAGCAGGAGCTGTCTGTAATGTCAGATGCTGCTACATTGTATACAAACAATCCAGCCACAGAGCTTGTGCTACATGTGTGTCAAACTGCAGGCGTGATGCTTGCCATGCCCATGGGAGTGCAGCTTCAAGGCCATGGAGTGAATCAACAGGTTGCTCTTCCAAGTGAGTGGATATCTGTAGCAGTTGCTACAATTATCTATGGAGCACAGCAGGACCCAGCCTTGTCCCCAGAAGTAATGGTGCTATAGAACCTGTAATGTTGGGGTGGATAGTCCAATGGTTGCACTGTGTGCAATTCCAGCACATTCCATTTTCCTGAGATGTTACAATATCCCTATGCACATTCCCATATACTAACATTTTTTTATAGTCACAAATGTGCCTCAAGGCAAACTTCTCATTCCTTGTCTCCCTCATTACAATATCCAACCCACCTCCAAGTCCTCAAGTCCATCTGCAATATCTTCAGCAGCATCTATCTCTCCTCCTTCCACCCCTCCACTATCAGCTACACCCCCACCCCAACTCATCATTGAATCTCCTACACCCTCTGAATCAGATGCATCTAGTATTGCTTTTTAGTTGCAATTATGAATTCCAAATGATGAGTTGTATGCATGAATTTAGGCAATGCTAGCAAATTGTTGGTCTATACCCATACCAAATATATTGTGCCATCACCTCCACCCGCAGCTACCATCAATGAGCTTTCAACACTTGCTATGGTGCTGCAGGGCACTGGAGGCATTGTCAGTAGTATTGCCCATGCTAAAGCTCATTCCATCTGGGACACTACCAGATCCTATACCAAACATGCCAAACCAGGCTCCCATTCCAAAACTAAAGTTTCTGAGAAACTTGTCCTTGCAGAATTGGACATTGCAGGTGCAATTGACCACCTTACCATGCTGTCTGCTGATGTCAAGGGCAACAATGGATATGTGTACTTGCCCCTTGAGGTCCTTGCATGTTCTTTGGTTCAGGAACACATAAAGGAGCACCTTGGTGTGCTCTTCATTGAAGCTGTGAACCCTACTAGAGAGGATGGAGAGGAGAAGAACAATGACAATGAGATCTGTAGGAGCATCAACTCTGCTAAAGAGCTTGGGGGTACTGTCAGCAAGCTTAGGCAGCTCCTTGAATGCATATGGAGAACACCTTCATCAGTGACTCCTGAAGACTTTGCTCTCAAAGGATGTGACAATGAGGTCAGGGTGCTCCTCACCATGTTGGTGCTGTACAAGTGCATCTTTGCCAATGCTCCTGAGGAGTCTGCATTGTTGAGCCCCCTGAGCCCCAAGGGCAAGGAGGAGGAGGGTGGTATGATTTTCAAGCTCAGGCATGCATTGGGCAGCCAGGTGTTTGAGGATGCGATGGGTGGCAGTGTCCTTGAGGATGCAAGAGATAGGGTGGTGGATCTCATCGTTGAATTTGAAATGAAGGGACAGGCACTGACAGTATGAGTTGTTGTCTGGTTAGACTTTCTATTTTTTCTGTTTTTTGCTGGTGTGTTATACCTATTACTGATACCTGGACTGGTTTATTTTATTGCTTTTCTCCTGTGTTTGCTCTGTGAATTTGATATATCTACAGATTAGAACTACTATCTTATGTTTTTACTCTTCAACTACCTGATGTTGAATACCTCTAAAATTGAGTACAATAACATATATCCTGAATTCTTTTGAAAAGTCCAGGCTGTACTAATAGATGTTTGAATTTGCTTCCATCAAGGCAGGCTGTGACTCCAGCCTACAACTCATCTAGATTACATAATAAATTAACAATCATGTATCAAATGCTTGAAACTTTTTGGCTGGTGCAGTCAAGCTTACTTCTTCTCATCCATGTCCATTGGTAAGTGATATACACTTCAAACATATTACAAGGTCTAACAGAAATAATGTATAGATTTCAGCCTATTTGGAGGCACAGAGTCACTCTTTGAAGGCAAAACAACCCATGCACATACTGTGTGAACAGGAAAGACACTAATGCCTATGCATACCCTGCACCACCACAGGATCCAAAAGACTTTCTATGGCTAATGACAGAGGAGCCCCATTGTTTGAGGAGGATAAAAATTATGAGAGCACATGCTAAGGTAAGTACAATCCTGCACCACATTGATACCAGAATTTGGTTCCGAGGATTCTTCTATGGCTTGTCAATGTGCTGCTTTGGCATTTATATCTTTTATATGGTACAAACTGAGATTTCACTCAGGTAACAAAACTTATGGGCCATGAACCTCTTACAAAATGGGTTGTCCTCAGTGTTGTATCCCTGCAGATAGTTATGGCTATTTCTCTATGACATACCCCTGTGCTATTGCCACTATTTGTCTTTTGCACATATGTGATTGGTGGCACAGCCAATCACAATCTCTTCCTCACCATTCATGAGATTATACACAATTGCATTCCCAGGCATTGCACTCAACAAGCTTCTTGTGATTTTTGCCAATTTACCTATTGGTATCCCATACTCTGCTGCATTCAAGGCATAATACTTGTCTGCATTGCCACTTCTTAGTGAGGCTGACACCCATGATGCTGTAGCAACATCATGTTGAGCACCACAAGTTCATGGGCTAAGACAGAATTGATACTGACTTGCCAACATGACTGGAGCTCTTATTACTCAACAATGTCCTGGGTAATGTGTTTTATGCATTAATTTTATCTTATGTGATTGTATTTCCTTAATGCTAATCTTTGTTGTACTGCTTGCAGAACATTCTAGATTTTTTCTATGCCCTCCACCCAACATTTGTACACTCACAAATGCTGACAAAATGGCATGCTCTTAACTTAGAGACTTTCTCCTACTCTGGGCCTTTAAATGCCCTTGCATATAATGTAAGTAAGGTTAATCCTTATGTTGCCACTGCTCTGACCAATGTCCCCATGTGGGCTATCATGACAAGCACCACAACTTCCCTCTGTTCCATGGACTGACCTGCCAGCCCTCTGAGCCCTCACACCCAAGTTCTACAATTGCATAGCCTCACATCCTTTATGTCCCTTGGTCACTGTCACCTTCATCTGTAATAATGAAGTAGGGATGTTTGCTCATGTCAAGCAGGTAGGGAAGGGAAAACTTCTAACCCTATGTCAGCCAGAATAGGAGAAGGAGCATAAAGCAGATCAGTTCATGCAGAGGATTGAGGATACACCTATGGATGATGGGTGCTGCTCTGATAAGAGCAAGTAGAATGTGGATGCTTGGGGATGGAGGAAACATTTATTGGCACACTAGATGGAAGGCAGAACAAGTTAAGTATTCTAGAAAACCTGGGATGGAGATGGTTACCCTTGGTGTTCTATTTAATCACTCACCAATTAGATATTGGATGTTTTGCCATAGACCATTTCATGGACTTATTGTATTTACAGTATGTACTTTTGGTTACCTTTGATAGGGTAGAGAACAGAGGTTTTATTTCCAATATTTCAGTTCATATATATTCTTTGGTTTCCCTTTTTGCATATCAATGTGAATATTGGCCTAACTTTTGTATGAGGTGTGGCACAATAGTAGCACATCACTTTTTTTTTTCCCTGAAAGGATATTGATGCTGCTAAATGTTGTTCATTCATGGACATGTTACCAGAATTTTTTACATCATTGTTAAGAGGTTTCTTTTGATGATACAGTCATTCACTGTCCATTGTGACACTGAAATAATGGAACTCAATGTTCTCAATATAGTATGATGAATAGTATATAAAAATTACATGATGTTACAGCTATGGAGGTTCTACATAATATGAAGCTAAAAAATATTGCAAAAGGTAAGAAACTGGATCCATAATATGAGAAACAATGATGAAAGTCCAATTTTTGTGATTATGGCCTAGTGTAACACATGGTGTTGGCCCTGCTGGGATTGACTTGGCGGTTTGATGGAATCTAATCACTGCTCGCATCTCCATCCTCGTCGTGCTCGTTGCCACTTCTAGCACGGCTTCATATGTTCGCCAGTCTCCTGTAAATATAAAATTTCAAAGTCTTTGCACACTTTGCAAGTACCTTTTGGATGAGGTTGTCCCTTTTGCAACTTTTTGGCAAGCTCAATGCAATAGACAGCAACAGCATGTGACATCAAATCATTGTGTGTGGCAGTAGATAGCAGATTTCTCAGCATCAGATTTAGCATGACCAGTCATTTAAACCAAAGGAGGATGTATGAGGATGTAAAGTAATTCTAGAGTCATCCAGGGTTGTTGAACATAGGTTTTTACAAAGTATTCTATACTTATTGATATGCAGTATCTGGTATACATGTAGCAAGTTTGATTTTGAAGTTTTTCTATGTATGTACAGTGCTCCAACACATGAATTATACTCTCATATCATTACAGGATGATTCTAATATGAATTATACGTGTAAGAATATGTGTTTGTATCCATGTTTAATTTAATGTGCTGAAAGAAATTGAAAATATACATAATTGTGGCATCTTACACATTTATAACACAATTTTCTCATTAAAAATACAACTTAAATGAATTTAATGCACACCAAATGATAGCCATGGTTTTTTTGATCAGTCTATTAAAAAAATTAGACCAGAAGGCCCAGCATAGCATATACTGGCATTGAAAGAGGGCCTAGCTGTCACAGTGACTGATGATGTAACAATGGATGGTGGATGACTGTATCTTGTAAAATATTGTATTTCTACCACTTATCAAAGAAGATTATCAAGAAAACACAATTCTACACCTTAACTCTTTTTCACATTTATTCTCATTCTCAATTAGTCTCAAATGCCATAGTTATCCATGCACTATCATCCTGCTTCCATTGGCATGCAGTCCATTTGCCTTGACTCCAATATTTTAAAGCCAGATTTCCAATACTTTTTAATGTATGTGGATGAGCTGGACCTAGCAGCTGCTGTCTTTTCTTCATTACTTCAATTTCTAATTTTTCTGCCTCAGTCCAGTTTCCATTGTGACAAAAAACATGAGCAAAGTGATTATATATGTCATCATAATATATCTTTGTCTTGAATATGTCAGTAAAATACAATTGATTCAGCTTGATATGTGTGACAAGTGCACTGCAGCACACATATTGTGCAAAATGGAAGGACAATGGTGCCTATATATACCCCATACCACTACACCACTACAGGATCCCAAGGACTTTCTATGGCTAATGACTGAGGAGCTGCATTATTTGAGGATGATAGAAATTATAAGAGCACATCCTGAGGTGAGTATAACCTCACACCATGTCAATGCCATAATGGAATAAAATAAGTATAGCTCAGTCAGAATAGAGATTGGCTGTATATATATTGAGGTAACTATACCTAACAGAATAAAATAAGTATAGCTATGAGAATAATCACATCAGTAAACAAGGGGGTTCCCAGTGACAAGCTAGTGACCATCTAGAGACCACTAACAATATATATATAAATATCTCTAGTAATACAGACTGTAACTAGGCTATCACAAGAATTGTATTTGTGAGTGGTCTCATGTTGTTCCTAAAGACTAACTGTCTGGTGATGATAGTATAAGGGTAGAGGTAGTGAGGGAGGAGGATTCAAAGCCAGAAAGAAGGGAAGGAGGGTGCACAATGGGCACACAATGGACCAGACAGTAGATGGAATGAGCAGCTGGATGATCCCACACTGCACCTGAGAGGCACCTGATGAAAGAGCTAGTTGGGAGGACCCAGACTAGCTTGTTGCAACAGGAGACAAATTTCAATTACATAGGCATTTTTGAGGTCCTATCCAACTAAGGGAAATATCTAGAAGAAAAAGAGACCATACAATGTCAAAGAAGTAGGCTTCTTTGAGACTGTGAGAGGGATTGTGGAGGGAGAGATGTGGTGAGGCCAGAACAGAACATGGTTGATCAGATGCATTCCCACAAGTCTAAACCTGAATGCATGTTGAAGTTGTATACAAGATGAGCAGTCAATGATGAAGAAAGGTGGTATTTTGTGTGATGTGGATACAAAAAGTGGGGAATACCAGGGACCCACCCCCTCTATCTAACTATGTGCTACAATATATCTGTAATTATAGTGCTAATTATGGTAGTAATAAAATGGTCAGAAAATAAAAGAGATACCAAGTATGGCCATGTGCCCCAGCATGATCACCCACACTGTATGCATCACCATCAACTTTGGACCACATGTTGGTCTGTTATCTTCTCTTCTGTCTCTGATGTTCACCTGTTTTGTATGTACAGAGCCAACTGAGGCTTGTCACCAGATTGGAAATTTCCATATATGGTAGGTAGGTAGGTAGGTTCAGACATCAGGCTGCTTAAAAAAATATGACATCAAATTTTTCAGTGCTTTTCAAGCTCATTTTTGATAATGTTGAACTGTAATTGAGTGCTCTGATCATTTTCCAACCTCCAAGGCACATGTATCCATACCTTGGCAGATAGCAACAGTGCTATGTGCCAACATGCATGAAGAGAAATGTGCACAGGCATCAAATATGAAGTCTGCAGGGTCAAAACTTATTATCTCAGTTCTTGAATAGCATTGAGGTAAACAATAGATCTATTATTGAAAATACTAACAAATGCTATTAATGTACTTATTCAGAGAGGAGACAAGGCCATTAACCTACTACTGCAGTGAAGAATTCCAAGATTTGGATCAAAATAAAGATACTGACATAACTCAGATGATAAACTTCAAATTGCCAACAATAGTTCAGACAGTGATTGACATGAGGATGGAGTTAGATTCAAGTGATGTGAACTGCCATGAGATCAATAATAATCTAATAGGTGGCTCAACTGGTGCAGAAGATGCTGGAATGGACTTGCTGAGTGAAAGACCTGAGAACAAGAGTAGGCTTGTAGTTGAAAGGGTGGAGCTTGAAAATCAGAGTGAGTACAATGAGGAATGCCTTAATAATAACAATAGTGATCAAAAAAAGTATGGACTCATACACCCAGGGCACAAATCTTCTGGACATAACAGCTCCAGCAATTCTCTCCAGCTCTTAGCTAATCTGGCCACTGCCCTCCACCTGCAAGCAGTGATGCTAATCCAACAAAAACTGATGCAACCATGAAGATGAAAATCCATTCATAGTTGACAACTCTGAAATGCAAGTTGGCCAAAAACTAAAAACACAAGATCTACATGCAATTCTCACAAGTTGTACTTGTGGAAGCATTGTAGTGAAAGAGGAAATCACACAGAAGTCCAGGGTAATCCAGTGCAAGATGACTGGGTGTGAAACAGGATGGGTGAGCATACTTCTTCATTCTGAGTGCATATTATGACTTACCTGAGCATAAAGTATCACATTCAATACATTCCAGAGCTTGGGAAAGGTAGAGGATTGGCATGCAATGCATGCACAACAAGCAGAGACAGTGGAGAAGAGGGGAATGCTGTTGTGGCTAACATGGCTCATGTAATGACACAATAATATACTATATTTGGCAATTAGTTCTCACAATGGTAGATAGGTTACTGCTTGGGTGGTCTTTAAAAAAAATATAACCCTATATCATTAATTAAAATCCAGCAACCCCCTTGTCAGTAAAAGAGCAATTGCTTTTTGCTTTTTGCTTTTTGCTTTTTGAGCTTTTTTCTTTTTCAGGTATTTTTGAGATGCTTTCTTACCTTTCAAATTCTACTCTTTTCTTTCTGTTTTTCCTTTATCTTTTTAAAGTTGTATAAAGAGTATTATAAAGTAGCTAAAAAGCAATCTCATGTGCATAATGATCTGCATATTTGTTGACATGGAACTCAGAGTTAAAAAGCATCCAAACAATTATGGAGCTTAAGCTCTTATCAAACAAGTTGAGGTTCATATAGTACAAGATATTGGAATATTAGAATTAAGATTTGCAAGTAAGTATGATTTGGACCACACCCACAGTCATATTTGCATTTTTGTGGCTGAGTTTCATTGATATATATATCTTAATTATGTATATATTTTGTATATAAGTAGTGTACATTCAAGTTTGTACCCTATCTGTTTGCCTCACAAGCTCACCAAGGTCAAACATTATGTCACTTATTTTAACACAGGAATGAGATGTACTCCTAGTTACCAAAGTGTCCATGTTTGGACATTTTCTCAGACTTTCAATCCTCTCTACTTTGACTTCATTGGAATTTTTAGCAGCAACAAATGTATTATATGACACAAAATTTGTTGAGTATATAAATATAGTGGTATATTATGACTATGCAAAATTAGAAGTTAATATGACCACTGTATACTGCTAAAATCTCCAAAACATGAGTTCCCATCTTTGCAATATGTGAATTTGCCTTTTCCACTGGTAATTCATCCCATGCTGCAATAACAGCCTTGAAAAGCTCCTGGACAGTTGAAGGGGGAGGTTGACAAGAACAAATGATGGTTTTTAGGTCATGCCAGAGAGATTCAATTGGAAAAACATCAGATGATTGTGCAGGGTAAGGGAATAGTGGGATATGATGTGATTTAACCAATTCTTCATTGATTTGCTGGTGTGGCATGGGGCATTATTCTGCTAAAACTTTACAGAGCCCCTCTTGACACTCATCTCTGTGTAAAAGTCCTTTAATGTACCCTCAAGAACCTGTTCTTTGTATCTGGTAGAGTTCATCCCACCTCCCTTTCCTCCAGGATATTCCAGCACAACAATAGGCCACTTCTTTCCCTCCATAATGCATGCACACACCATAACATGCACTGAGGACTGCTTGAAGGTTGGTACAATTCATTCATCAATGTATGTCTCATCTGGTCAGTGTGTGAAAAAAATATGACCATGAGTGTCACCAAGGTAAATATAGTACTCATCTGACCAGATGATACACTGCCAGTCATCACATGCAAAATGGTGTACTTGCCTAGCCCAAGCTACACATGGCTTGCAATGCTCTGGCTTGAGGTAAGGAGCCTTTTTTGCCATGCATCATGCATAGCCATGCTTCTGTAGGACCCTCCTAATACTCAAGGCTGAGATGTTTGCACTGACCTCATTGGCAATGTTGCCAAGGGCCTTCTGGTGATTCTTTTGAGCAGTTGAGATGATTTCTTGTTCATACCACTGTGTAAGCTTTGGTGGACACCCAGAATGTGGTAGGTTTTTTGTTGAACCTGTGGCTAAATACTTGTGCCAAATGTTGAGTACTGTGCATGGATTGATGTTTTTGGATAGTGCTGATTGTGTGACATTATTGCTCTCCAGAATTCTTCCAATGAGTCAATTTTTTCTTGGAGAGTCAATTTGAGATTGAACAATATTAGGTTCAGTCATTTGAAGGTAGCTTATGCAATGAATATGTATAGAATATCAACAACAATAGACATATTTTGCATTTAATATCACATGTGGGTTACATAAGCACAGTCACTTTTGGTAACTAGGAGTACACTGCACAAATTTTTATCAATGTGATTCTGGTGAATGACACACTTCTCTTCATCTTGTCTTTTTTTCTCTCTCTAATTTTTCTCACATTTCATTTCCATAGTTCCCAGCAAAGAATCCTATGCATCTACCATGCTGATATTTTGCATCATTCACAGGATGATTCTCCAAACATAGAGAATCATCAAACCAATTCATATGGCTCAAGGCACCCAGGATCAATAATACAAGTTTAATATTGATGTACTGCAGGAGAGTTCATGCATCTGTTGGGCTCCAGCATAACTAAAGCCTCATGTTGCATCAATGTATTGATGTTTTTTTATTTAGCAGAGATTGAACTTCTGATGTGATGCCATGTAAGCCTCTATTCTCCTCTTTGTTGTTCCCAAACCAACTCACAATTCAACATTGTGTTGAACTTCCTACATATCTCTTTAACTCCATAACAATTATTTCTCATCTCTGCCATTATAGCTCAAGATCATTATATGCTAGTCCCACATGGATAAAATGCCAATGCCCATCCAAGGCAGGCTGGGCAGCTAGTAAGTACTCAATTTGATGTGGAAGTGGCATAATGCAGATGAGGTAAAGGCAGCCAAATGTGTTTCAAGAATTGTATAAAGAAAAGGTAATAATATGAAGATACCTAATACTAATATACAGAGTATACATTTTATAGAAAGTATTATGTATATATATATCATAATAGCAAGAGTTGTATAAAAGTAATAAAGGTTGAGTTGTATAAAGGTAATAAATGTTAATATGTTATAAAGCCTTTATAGTACAGTTGGTTGAGCACCTCTTTTCACAATTGTGGTCATGTGATCTGTGATCTGGAAGGCTGATGATTCAATTCTTAGTGAGTACATTTGTCAGGCACATCAACACAATCTACTGAGTGCTGAGGTCAATATACAAACTACAAACAACTTAGAAGAGAAGGAAAGAGGAGGAGGAGTAGAGCAAATAGTATTGGTGGTATGAAACAACCAGCTAAAGACTACAGAATGAGAATGTAACTACTACTATATATACTAGAAGACCATGCATATGAGCTGTGACTAAAGCATGTACAATAATGACAGAAACATGTGTAAGTAATGTATCTACTGTGCACTGTGACTGCATACTATGGACATGTGTTACAAGCATGCAAGTAATTAAGGATTGGAATGAAATAAGTACTACTACTGTGTGTTATCCTCATGTCATGGACATGAGCTGGTTGTTTGTCTTTGTTGTCAAAATTATAGAAACTGTTCTAATAATTAGAAAAGGAAAGAAAAGAATAATTAGAAAAGGAAAGAAAAGAATAATTA
>ML213594.1:171416-195164 GCA_004379715.1 Crucibulum laeve
AATAATTAGAAAAGGAAAGAAAAGAATAATTAGAAAAGGAAAGAAAAGAATAATTAAAATAAATAGTTCATGACAGCATTAATTTTGAGTGTAATATCCCTCTTAGAGTCTGAGCTAAATCTGAGCAAAGTCTGAGCTAAAAGTGAGTTTGAGTTGAATCTGAGTTTAAACTGAATCTGATCTAATACAACCTGAGCTAATAAGACTTCAAAAAAAAAATATCAATCAATTTAAGATCTGACCAGACTGGGTGGGGGAGTGTAAAGTATTGATTTTTAGAAACATTTTACTTGTACATACTTGGTTTGTTCTTAATTTCTTGTCTGGTGAAGTACATTGGGATGTAGAGGTGTAAATAGGTTCAATATAAAATAAGTGTATAGTAGTGTATTATTATAAGTTATTTTTTTTTTTTAATTTCCAAATGATTATAATTTAAACGTAGTTATATGGACTCCTGGTGGACTCCAGCTGCACTCCATTTGAGCTCCATCCTTCAAGTATGGAGTTTTATACTTTCAAATGAGTTCCATGTGGAGTGAACTGGAGTATCCCTCCATTACATGGAGTCAGGTGAAGTCATGTGAAATCCATGTAGTAGACCTGGTCCAAAACCTGTATTTAGAGTTAGTATAATATGTATATGATTACCAAATCTGATTCAATAGCCACTGGGCAAGATATAACTGCATGGCAAGTTTCCAAGGGTAGCACAATGCTCCGTTGAAGCAGAGGATGATTCTAGATGAAAGCATTGTGTCAGATAGCTGGAGCAGAGGCTAGATGGCTAGGATTGAGTTACTGAGAGAGTGATTGTAAATGGATTGATTGGGAATAAGATATTTGGCTGGAGTGAGGCTCAACAGCTGTGGATGACTTTGAGAGATATAGATTGATAATGAGGGTTGAAGACAATGGAGATTTAAGCTAATATAGATGATTTGAGAAAGATATAATTGGAGAGGATCAAATCAAGTATGTAAATATGGCTAGTTACTGTCTATGACTCAGAAAGGAGAGAAAGTAGGTCATCAGTAGTTAAGTGGAGCAAAATTGTATGGTACATGTAAGTAAAATCACATCATACATGTAGAGATAAGAGGTACAAGTGATGAGTGAGCATTTGCCAGCCATGCATGTGTCAACAATTTATGTGGGTCAATTCTAGGGTTGTGCATAATACCCTTGGCTGAGATGAGGGGTGCAGTTGTGTTAGAAACATGTTAGCAGTCAAGGTAGGTGATGGTTGTAGTATATGGATGATAATGTGGAGTGTTGTAGATGATCTGCATGGGTGACACTCATTAATTCATGGTAGTTGAGAGGGTTGGTCTGGAGGTGGGGTTGTTGGCCAAGCAGGCTTTAGTGAACTTAGTCAGTGCTAAGGAGGCTTGATAGGATACTGGAATGTAAGCAAGGCAAGGAGATGAGGGGATCATGTCAAATAACTAGGTGGAAGTAATATACTGGCTAACATTCAGTGAATTTTAAAAGCACCTCACAGGCCTATTTGAGTGTACTGTTAAGAATATGAATCTACCATTACAGTATTTTCAAGTCCCTGAACTGAATTGTTACATGTTAGAGGGGTTAATAACTTGTTTATATCTTATCTCCCTTCATTTGTTCTTGTTAAACTTTTTTTCTTTTTATGGCCACTTGAACTAAAAGTACCTCTGCCTCAGTCAACCTGCCCTGATTCTGGTATGTTCCAGCCAGATTTCCCATGCTTGTTAATGTAGCTGGATGAGCTGGACCTAGCAGCTGCTGTCTTTTCTCCATTAATTCAACTTCCAACTTCTCTGCCTCAGTCCATTTGCCTTGATTCCTGTATGTTGAAGCCAGTTTATCCATGCTTTTTAATGTATCTGGATGAGTTGGACCTAGCAGCTGCTGTCTTTTCTCCAATACTTCAATTTGCAATTTCTCTGCCTCAGTCCATTTTCTTTGATTCCTGTATGTTGAAGCTAGATTACCCATGCTTATTAATGTATCTGGATGAGCTGGACCTAGCAGCTGCTGTCTTTTCTCCATCACTTCAACTTCCAATTTCTCTGCCTCAGTCCATTTGCCTTGATTACCATATGTTAAAGCCAGATTATTCATGCTTATCAATGTTTCTGGATGAACTGGACCTAGCAACTGCTGTCTTTTCCCCATTGCTTCAACTTCCAATTTTTCTGCCTCAGTCCACCTGCCTTGATACCTGTATGTGGAAGCTAGATTTCCCATACTTGTTAATGTATGTGGATGAGCTGGACCTAGCAGCTGCTGTGTTTTCTCCATTACTTCAACTTCCAATTTCTCTGCCTCAGTCCATTTGCCTTGATTCCTGTATGTTGAAGCTAGACTTCCCATGCTTGTTAATGTATCTGGATGAGCTGAACCTAGCAGCTGCTGTCTTTTCTTCATTACTTCAACTTGCAATTTCTCTGCCTCAGTCCATTTGCCTTGATACCTGTATGTGGAAGCTAGATTTGCCATGCTTATTAATGTATCTATATGAGCTGGACCTAGCAGCTGCTGTCTTTTCTTCATCACTTCAACTTCCAATTTCTTTGCCTCATTCCATTTGCCTTGATACCTGTATGTAGAAGCTAGATATCCCATGCTTATTAATGTATCTGGATGAACTGAACCTAGCAGCTGCTGTCTTTTCTTCATTGCTTCAACTTGCAATTTCTCTGCCTCAGTCCATTTACCTTGATTCTGGTATGTTGAAGCTAGAATATTAATGCTTGTTAATGTATCTGGATGAGCTGGACCTAACAGCTGCTGTCTTTTCTCCATCACTTCAACTTCCAATTTCTCTGCCTCAGTCCAGTCTCCATTGTCATGAAAAACATGAGCAAAATGATTATATATGTCATCATAGTATATGGTAGTCTTGGATATATTGGCAGAATACAATTGATTCATCTTGATATGTGTGACAAGTGCAAGATGAAAAATATAGTCTGATATATCATTAGGCTTTTTCACAGAGTATCCAAGCAAGAACATTGCCAAGGAAAAGCTGTTTCTCTCTCATGTTTGGTCATTCTGTCTTTACACCATGCATGGACCATTGGGTGCATATGATATATACCACTTAATAATTCTTTTTTGATCAAGGAGAATGACATCAAAATTTGGATACCACAATGGAATCTCAATTTATCCCATTTGCCATCACTTATATGTAGCTGTTTTTCATCTAAAAGCAAAACAGCTAATGGAAGTCCTTCACTGGCCTTCTCTTTCAGATCTGTTGCAATATATTTCTCTGTAGCTCTACAGAAAATGTCTTCCATAATATTTTCATGATGAAAAAATGCCATAATCTGATGGATTAAAATAGCTGTTTGAGCAGCTTGAGCATCCTTTAGCTTTGATTGATCTGCTGCCTTGGATTCAATCTTTTCATATGAAAGCTCCCAAGTTCCATAAACTGTTTGTTCATATTTAGAAGCACCTCTGAAAGATGGATGATCCAAAAGTTCTTTTCTTTTTTCTGAATAAAGCTCAACATACTCATATATGCTACACAGGCCAGATGTTATAAAAGCCCCTGCCTGATCAACAGCAAGAGGAAGGCAAAACAATGTTGTGACTATTCCTTTAGCAGCTTCTTGAATGGGTTCTATCATTTCTTCTTCCAAGTTAGATCTTTTTAAAAGCAGAGCAATAGCATCTTCTATATTCATTCCATCCAGTTCAATGGCATTCTTGTTACCAGTAAGAGATCTCATGTTAGGGTTCCTGCTGGTAATGAGAATGTCTCCTGTATTGGTTGAAGGTAGATATTTTTCAATCATATTGGGCTCTCCATCTGCATTATCAAAAATCAAAAGCCATTCCTTTGACAGAGAAGCTATCCAGTAGAGAACTGCTTTAGGGGTTCCACCCACATCAGCTTTTTTGGCTTCTGGAAAGGAAGAAATCCCTTTTAAGCTGGTACAAGTGGTATCTTCATTAGTGGCATCAACCCAAAAGATATATTCATATCTGAGAATAACAAGATATTATTAATAAATAGTATTTTAGCTAAATAAATTATTACATACTGGCTGGAACTGTCTTCTGCAAATTTCAAAGCAATTTGGGTTTTTCCCATCCCACCCAGGCCATAAATAAGAGAGGAGCGCCGAGGTGCAATACTATTTCCATTCCGAATACTAAAATAATGGTTCAACCTGTCAAGATAGATTTGCTGTCCTGTGAAAAGAGCACTGGAACAAGGCCGTAAAACCATCTCGGGTGGTTCACGCTGTGGGGGTAGCAGATTGTTGATCTGGTGGAGCATGCATGTGAGCTTGTATATTCAAACTCCCGGAGATATTTAATTGCGTACCACCTGATTTCCAGCCACAGCAGTGACGGTACCGTGATTGACTGATACATGATGAGCATCACGAAAGATCTCGGCCATGGTTGTTGTAGTTGCGTATTCTGTTGAGAACGAGCCAGGCGTATTCGAGGACTAGACAAGAGCTGATAGCAAGGGCAGGGGGCAAAGGGTGTCAATTGATAGGTCAAGAAGGGGGCAGTATATGGAAGCTGCCAACAATCGGTTGTAAGTTGGGCCGGCAAGCGTCGTTCCATTAAACCCAGACTTAACGCCGAAGTCCACCTGAAATAGATCGTGGATATGATGAATGTACACGAGTGTCCGACCATCGAAACATTCCTATATTTACTCATCTATCTTTAGATCAAGCACTTGGGAAAATTGAATGGAAAGGTTCTATTCCTTCCTCGTATGTCTTCGGTTATAACTATCCGTACCGTTATATCAATCCGTATCCTCTATCTTTCACATGTCCTTCCCTATCAGCCATTTACAACGCTGCCAACACTTCCTCTAACTTCTATGCAATAATCCTATTCTCGTCCTCCGCGCTGAGTGTGAAGCGGAAGCACCCAAATTCTTGCGAAAGCAGATGACGACGCCCTTCTGTCTACCAAGTATGAGTGCACGTATTGTGTAGCGCTGTCATCTCTTGTTCTGTCTACTTTTTGGTCCGTATATCGAGAGGTACCATGCTGCTTCGCGAGAAAGGGACTATTACGAAATTGGTCTCATTCCCATCGATACCTGCTCAGACATCGGGTATCGCAGAGAGGGTCTGGGCGGCGGTGCGTGAGGGTGTGAGCGTGAATATCTTTGGTACACATGGAGGGGACGGAGGTGAGAGATAGCGCGGCGAGAGAGGGGTGGACAGTTGGGGCGGAGATGTTGTACGTGCTGAGGTTTGGATTATGGGGTGCGTTGGAATGATAAAAGGCAGGAGGAGGGAAAAGAGAAAAGCACCTCCGGATAGCAGCCAACATGGGCTCTGTTTGATGTTTGCATGACGCATAAGTTCGCGTAGGTTTTGATGAGGGAGACGGCGTTTTCGATAGGTCCTGACGTCTTCGTCAATTACCGTGATGCATCCGAAGTTTTTCTAGTTGACGACGGCGCGGGAGAGGGAGGGGGATGTGTGCTGGTGAGGATTTGGGCTATAGGGGATTCGCCGACGGCAATTACAAGTCTACGGGCGCGTTGTGAGGATGAAGACGGGCGGAGGGAAAGTAAGAGGAGGGACGCGTCGAATAGCAGCCAACACGGAGCTCTTGCTCGATGTTTGCATGACGCATGGCTTGGCGTAGTTATTAACGAGGGAGAGGGCGCTTGCGTTGGGTTAAGGTCCATCGTTAACTACGGTGATGCCTTTGAAAGTTTTTAGAATCGAGGACGGCGTAGAGGGAGGAGAGGGATGTATGCTACAGTCGTATTTCCTGGGGAGTAGAGGAAGATATGTTGATGAAAGAGTTAGTGGCAATGGTGCCTTTCACCTGTGTGAACGAGGAGGCGGGGTGGTTAGCACTATGGGAAGGGAAAAGGTAGTAATACGCACCTCATTGACGCGTAGATTGAACCTGCCTTCTTGCCTCCCTCTCCTGCATTTACCAAGAATTCGAACGAGACCTTCACGCCTACATCGTTTACATGCGCGCAGACGCTGTACATCCTGTACGTTCGCAGGATGATGAGGATCCACTGGTAGTTGCAGGCCAAGTAGATGCCAACAAGGGGGTCAAGGGGGTCTATGACTCGTCGAAACTAACACTGAGGAAGACATGGGCGGGATTGGGCAGCCCTCGGAGAAGTGAGGGGAGATCTGATATCGTCGTGGTAGACGCCGGGGTTGCGGTGAAGGTTGAGGATTTGTGTTAGGTCAGGCCGGTGAGTTCTGATGGATCAGAAGGAGAGTAGAAAGAGAAAGTGCGTGTGAGGGTATTTTTTTTTTGCGTCGAAGAGGATGCCTTCTTTGTATGTAGTCGTCGAGAGCACAACGAATATGGGTAAAGAGTGATGATGTTGCGGTGGAGGGCGACACTGTACGCCGTAATGTCCGCCATCTCACCCTCTGACGCGAGAGCGATGTCAGTCACAGTCGCGGCACACGGAAAGGGGGAAGAATCTCAGAGTAAGTGCAAGGGGCCTCGTCGCCGATGTAGCCAGAATCTAAATAGCTAAAAAGAGGAGTGGCTGAGTTCGAATCTAAGGCTAAGATAAGATAATGAAGTGTGGTTGTGTTATACTCAAGGGATCACTACTATCTTTGTTTCTTGCACCACTGACGTTCTATACTTCTTCATCTTCGACAGCGTCCTCAACCCACTATTCACTTCAAGTCATGTCCTCAGACCTGGGTTTACACCCGTCCAACCCACTCAACTTGTTAAACTTGTTAAACATCAGCGCCGACTTCTCAATGGAAGACTCGTCCTCGCCTGGCGAAGGAGCCAGCCCGCCCGACTGGTCTCAATGATCTGCTTTGTGGCCTGACAGCGACCGGGTCATGGGCGGGAACATGAAATCATACAATGATATCATAAAGTTTAGCAACCTTGCCTCTCTGCCCATGGACATGGACTGCAATCCTTCGATGTCTATCGAGCCGAGTGTGCTTCATTTCGACCCGACCAAGCTCACTTACCCATCGCTTCAGTACTCTTACGAGGATTTGCTGTCGTCGCAGCTTCCGTTCGCCTTTCAGCCTCCATCAAGCGGATTCTCGTCGTCCTCACCGTCTATATCATCTGCTTCGCCTCAGCTGTCCGCGAAAGAACAAAGGCTGGGTGTTACCCCGTCATCTTCTTCTGGAAAGTCTTTTTCGCCTTGCCCGGAATCGGCTCCTAGTCCAGTAGCGGGCTACCAGAGCGATGCAGTCCAACAGCCCAAACAAAAGCTGTCTGTAACGTCGGACCCCTCTATATTGTATACGAACGATCCAGTTGCGGAGTTCGCACAACGTGTGCGTTAAACTGCAGGTATGATGCTCGTGGTACCCATGGGGGCGTAGCTTCAAGGCTACCTGAGGAGTGAACCAGCAAATCGTTCTTCCGAGTGAGTGGATATCCCTATGCACATTCGCATATAATAACATTTTTTTACAGTCACAAATACCTCAAGCCAAACTTCCCATTCCCCGTCTTCCTCGTCACAACATCCAACCCGGTTCCAAGTCCTCAAGTCCATCTGCAACATCTTCAGCAGCATCTACCCCTCCTCCTTCCACGCCCCCACAATCAGCTGCACCCCCGCCCCAGCTCATCATCGAATCTCTCACACCCCCCGAATCCGATGCATCTGCTCTTCACACCCACCTCCACCAGCATCTCCTCTGCGAGCGCTCCACGCCCGAAGACGAGCCACACGACCATTGAGCGCAGGTACCGCACGAACCTCAACGCACGCATCCAGAGCCTGCGTATGGCCGTCCCTGCGCTGCGCGTGCTCGAAGATCGTGAAGGCAGCGGGAAGAAGATCAAGAAGAACGTTAAGGGCGGTGTCCCAGTGAAAGGCACCATCGACGCCGAGGACGGGGAGGTGGATGTGATTGACGAGCGTGGATTCGTCGATGGGGTGAAGGTTGCGCGCAAGTGCAGCAAGGCGAATGTGCTGGGAAAGGCGGTGGAGTATATCCGCGTGTTGAAAAAGCGCGAGATTCGGCTCAAGGCGGAGCAGTCGGGGTTGAAGATGCTTGTTAGTGGGCTGGTTGGGGGGCCTGCGCTTTTGAGGGAGGGGGAGGGGGAGTGGCATGAGCGGTTTGGGGGAGAGGAGAAGGATGAGGTGGAGGTTGAGCCTGATGTGGAAGGTGATGATGAGGATAGTGAGGACGGGGAGGAGGGTGAGGAGGAGGAGGCGGGGAGAAAGCGGAAGAGGGGGAAGGTCGCTCCCGTGAGGAAAGATGAGAAGGAGAAGAAGGAGAAGAAAGCTATTGCGCATACCCCGACGCAGGCTGGAGAGCCTGGTGCGGTTCCGGAGAAGAGGAAGCGCGGAAGGCCTAGAAAAGTACCTGCGCTTATGCCTGTTACGCCTGTTATCCAGCAGCAGCAGCAGCAACCTCAGGAGCCTGTGCAGATTCAAATGCAGGTCGACCAGGCGATGTATCCGCCGCCGATTACAGCCGAGGCGTGGGTGCAAATGCAGCAACAGCAACAACAGCAACAACAATCCCAGCCTCAACAATATCTTCTCGCCGTCTTTGCCCTCTTTTCATTCTTTAACAACCCCTTCACCTCCACTTCATCTTCATCTCACGCTGCTCACCACCACACCGGCGTAGTTCTCACCCCTCCTCTCGCATACGCCCCCGACATTGTATCCCAATTCCCCTCTGCGACGCCAGTGCCTTCTGTAGGCTGGGGATGGCGCGAATATATCCAGGTCTTCCACATCATCGTATCTGTCTTGGTGCTTGGAAGCCTGTTGACGAGCTGGATTGGCATTACGTGGAGTAAGAGCAATGCGAAGAAGAGGGTTCGTTCGACTTCTGTGAGCAGGTCGAGCGAGAAGAAGAATGAGAAGGTGGATTGGGTGAAGATCGCTGAGGAGGCTGTTTTGCATGGCCAGTGGTTCTTTTGATTGCAGTCATGAATTTCGACTGATGATTGTATTGCGTAAATTTAGGCGACGTTAGCAAACTGTCGATCTATACCCGCTACCAAATCTACCGTGCCATCACCTCAACCCGCAATGCTACCATCAACGAGCTTTCGACCCTCGCTATGGTGCTGCAGGGCGCAGGAGGCGTCGTCGGTGGTTTTGCCCGTGCTAGAGCCCGTTCCATCTGGGACGCCGCCAGATCCTACGCCGAACACACCAAACCAGGCTCACATTCCAAAGCCAAAGTCTCTGAGAAACTCGTCCTTGCGGAACTTGATGTTGCAGGTGCCATTGACCGTCTCACCACGTCGTCTGTCGATGTCAAGGGGGACGATGGGCGTGTGTACTCACCCCTTGAGGTCCTTGCGTGCTCTTTGGTTCGGGAACGTGTGAAGGAGCACATTGGTGGGCTGTTCATCGAAACTGTGAACCCTACTACAGAGGATGGGGAGGAGAAAAACAATGATGATGAAATCCACAGGACCATCGACGCTGCGAAAGAGCTCGGTGGCACCGTCAGCGAGCTTGGCCGAATCCTTGAACGTGTATGGAGGACACCTTCGTCTGTGACTTCTGAAGACCTTGCGCTTAAAGGATGCGACGAAGAGGTTAGGGCGCTCCTCACCGCATTGGTGCTGTACAAGCGCGTCTTCGCCGATGCTCCTGAGGAGTCTGCGCTACTGAGCCCACCCCCGAGCCCCAAGGGCAAGGAGGAGGGTGGTATGGTTTCCGAGCTCAGGCGTGCGTTGGGCAGCCGGGTGTTCGAGGATGCTCTGGGTGGTGGTGCCCTTGAGGATGCAAGAGATAGGGTTGTGGATCTTGTGGTTGAGGGGACGGGCACTGACACCATGAGTAGGTGTCTGACTAGACTTTCTTCGCTGGTGTGTTATATCTATTACTGATATCTAGACTCACTTATTTTATTGCTTTTTGCTCTGTGAATTTGATATATCTACGAATTGGAACTACTATCTCATGTTTTTACCTTTCAAATACCTGATGTTGAATACCTCTGAAATGGAGTACGATAATGTATATTTTGGATTCCTTTGAAAAGCCCGCTCTAGGTACCTAGACAAATAACCGTTCGAATTTGTTTCCGTCAAGGCGGGCCGCAACCCCAGTCTAGGACTCGTCTAGATTACATAATAAATTAACGATCGTGTATCGAACGTTTGCAACTTTTTGGCAGGCGCAGTCAAGCTTACTTCTTCTCCTCATCCATGTCCGTTGGTGAGCTATATGCACTACAAACGTGTTACAGAGTCTAACAGAAACAATGTATAGATTTCAGCCTATTCGGAGGCGCAGAGTCGCTCTCTGAAGGCAAAACAACCCGCGCACCGCGACGCACATACTGTGCGAACGAGAAAGACACTGATGCCTATGCATACCCCGCACCACCACAGGATCCCAAAGACTTTCTATGGCTAATGACGGAGGAGCCGCATCGTTCGAGGAGGATGGAAATTATGAGAGCACATCCTGAGGTGAGTACACCTCACACCACGTCGATACCGGAATTTGGTTCCGAGGGTTCTTCTATGGCCTGTCGATGCTCTGATTCCGCGTTTGTATGCTTTGTATGGTACAAACTGAATGTCGCATCCAGGTAACGAAACTTATGGGCCATGAACCTCTTACGAAATGGGTTGTCCTCGGCGTCGTTTCTCTGCAGATAGCCATGGCGATTTCTCTACGACATACCCCGGTGCTATCACCATTATTCGTCTTTTGCGCGTATGCGATTGGTGGCACGGCCAATCACAATCTTTTTCTCGCTATTCATGAGATTACGCACAACCTCGCGTTCCCGGGCATCGCACCCAATAAACTTCTCGCAATTTTCGCCAATTTACCTATTGGCATCCCGTACTCAGCCGCGTTCAAGGTATGATTCTCGTCTATATTTCAACTCCCTACTGAAACTGACACATGTGATACTGTAGCAATATCATATCGAGCACCACAAGTTCATGGGCCAGGATGGAATCGATACCGACTTGCCAACGCGATTAGAGCTCCTCTTACTCAACAATGTCCTGGGCAAGGTGTTCTTCGCGTCAGTTTTCTCCTATGTCCATTGTATATCCTTAGTGCTAATCTTTGTCGTACTTCTCACAGAACATTCCAGATTCTCTTCTACGCCCTCCGCCCGACATTCGTGCGTGCACAAACGCTAACGAAATGGCACGCTCTTAACTTCTTAGTTGAGGTTATCTTCGACTACGGCCTAGTATCCATGTTCGGTGCTCGTCCCCTTATATACATGATCATGAGCAGCTTCTTCGCTGGCAGTTTACATCCATGTGCAGGCCACTTCATCGCCGAGCATTACTTGTGGGACGGTATGGAGCAAGAGACTTTCTCCTACTATGGGCCTTTAAATGTCCTTGCGTATAATGTAAGTTATGTCAATCCTTATGTTGTCACCGCTCTGACCAATGCCTTCAGGTGGGCTACCACAATGAGCACCACGACTTTCCCTCCGTTCCATGGACCCGCCTGCCGGCCCTCCGCGCCCTCGCACCCGAGTTCTACGACAATATTCCATCACACCCCTCATGGCCCATGGTCATCGTCAACTTCATCCGTGATAACGAAGTAGGGATGTTTGCTCGCGCCAAGCGGGTAGGGAAGGGAAAGCTCCTAGCTGTACGTCAGCCAGAATCGGAGGAGCGTGAAGCAGATCAGCTCGCGCAGAAGATTGAGGATGCACCTGTGGACGATGGGTGTTGCTCTGATAAGAGCGAGTAGAGTGTGGATACTTGGGGATGGAGGAAACTGTATCAGCAAGCTGGATGGAAGGCAGAACAAATTAAATATTCGAGAGAACCCGGGATGGAGATGATTACCTGTGGTGTTCTGTTTAATTACTTATTGATTAGATATTGGACGTTTGCCCATGGAGTATTATTGTGGACTGATGGCACATGTTGTATGCCCTCGCTACCTTTGACCTTTGATAGGGTAGAGAATAGAGGTTTATTACCAATATTTCAGTCTATTTTCTTTGGTTTCTCTTTTCACACACCAAAGTGAATATTCAATACTTTACACTTCCCCACCTGGTCTGATTGGATTCTGAGCTGTCCAACAGACTACTCAGACTCAGGTTGGACTTGCTCAGACTTTGACCTCATCTATGATCTCGAAATTCAATTCAATTTCTTGGAAGTCTTTTTATCTCAGCTTGGACTCAGGTGACTGCAATTGGTATATTTTATTATTGAACATCCATTTATAATACTCTCTTCCATAGTTGCCTTTATCAACTATAACTAACTTTGGAACTAAGCTATTCAAAGGAGCTGGATTACAGTATGTTTGGTACATGAAATCAGTTATTCTGTGATTGGTATAGTAGTAATTACCCATGAAAAACTGAGTTGTATCTTTTCATGAGTTCCATGCTCCTGAAGTTATATGGGCACAAAAATGTTCAACACAATAATACCTTTGAAGACTAATAGTAAACAGCTTACCAATTCCATGAGGCCAGCATACTATTACACTGTAACACTGATAATTACTTATACTATCATTTACACTGTAGCACAAAGGTGCAAAAAGTTTGATGGCTTACTCATAGCTCCACCAAATCTCAGCCAATCCTTACAAAGTTTTGCCTGCTGGAAAGCCATATGATCTTACCTTTCTGCTAGTATTTTTTTAAGTCCCTCCCAGTAGCTACTAGTTCAATCTCAAAAAGTGAATATATATATATCATATATGTCAGTCACATACAGTGTACTATGGTCACTTAACACATTAGGAACTATCTCACTCAGATTTGATCCAAATCTTCAGAAATCTTGTAGACATCTTCATAGTGATGTTCTCTTCAAGAGTACCAAATTTTACAATGATTGATGCAGGATTGCATGCACAGGCTGACAAACATTGTCAAATCCTCTCAGTTTGCACATGATGTGTAAGAAGATGAGATCAGAAAACTAGTATACAAAGTGAGTTTTAAAGATTGGGATTAAAGATAGGATTTAACAAATAGGATAAGGGATGAGTTTTAAAGATTAGGATTAAAGATGAATCTTAAAAACTAGGATTAAGTATGTGCTATGTAGTGGGATTAAGCTAAGAGTCTGGGAGCAGAGCCTCCAGCAAGCTGTTGACCTGCATGTAGCTAGGGGTGTGAGGAACAAGCATCCCTTGGCAAAGCCACAGGTCCAAAAAGCTTGTTTCTATAAAAGAAGATATTTGAAATGCTAAGGTGGCAGTGTATGCTGCTGACATGAACCTTTCATTAAATTTTGATGGTCCCATTTTGCTGTATATTCAACTCCCTAATAGAACAATTCTTATCACATAAGACTGGGAACTATTATCCTGCTTCTATTGGAATACATACAAATTTTCTTTAGAAACAATAGAAATATAACATGTAAGCTAGCAAGACAAAAATGACCAATAACTGAAGAGCCACAGAAGAAAAAGCCATATATTGTAATATGCAAAAAAGATTCTGTGTGTACAAAAACATTATCATTTATAACAGTAAATATTGTAACCAATTCATTTATTGCTTGTGCAGTGGTGTATTTATTTGTGCCTATAGAGGAATTTTACTGGGTGCTTCAACAAAAGTAGGATTTTTTGAGATATTGATATCTTTCTCTCTTCAGAATCAGACATTGATGTGTTGATGATTTCTGACCTTTGAAAATTATTTGGAGCTTTTAAGTTGAGTTGGGAATGTGGATGATCAACCCCCCAAACTTCTCTTGTTTTTCTGGCCACTTGAACTAAAAGTACCTCTGCCTCAGTCCATTGGCCTTGTTCCCATGTATCAAAGCCAGATTATTCATGCTTGTTAATGTATCTAAATGAGCTGGACCTAGCAGCTACTGTATTTTCTCCATTACTTCAACTTGTAATTTCTCTGCTTCAGTCCATCTCCCTTGATTCCAATATGTTGAAGCCAGATTATTCATGCTTGTTAATGCATGTGGGTGAGCTGGACCTAGCAGCTGCTGTGTTTTCTCCATTACTTCAACTTGTAATTTCTCTGCCTCAGTCCATTAGCCTTGATTCCCATATATTGAAGCCAGATTATTCATGCTTGTTAATGTATGTGGATGAGCTGGACCTAGCAGCTGCTGTGTTTTCTCCATTAATTTAACTTGCAAATTTTCTGCCTCAGTCCAGTTTCCATTGTGATCAAAAACATAAGCAAAATGATTATATATGTCATCATAATATATTTGTTTTAAATATATCAGCAAAATACAATTGATTCATTTTGATTCACCTCTTCATCTTCATCTCACACTGCTCACCACCATACTGGCATAGTTCCCACCCCTCCTCTCACATATGCCCCCAACATCATATCCCAATTCCCATCTGCTCTGCCTGTGCTATCTGTGGATTGGGGATGTACATGATTCCATCCAGGTCTTCCACACCCTCATGTCTGTCTTGGTACTCAGAAGCCTGTTGATGAGTTGGATTAGCATTACATGGAGTAAGAGTGATGCAAAGAAGAGGGTGTGTTTAACTTCTATGAGCAGGTCAAGCAAGAAGAAGAATGAAAAGATGGATTGGATGAAGGTCACTGAGGAGACTGTTTTGCATGGTTAGTATTGTTTTTTGTTTGCAATTGTGAATTCAGACTGATGATTGTATTGCATGAATTTAGGTGATGCTAGTAAACTGTCAATGTATACCCACTACCAAATCTATCATCCCATTACCTCCACCTGCAGTGCTATCATCAATGAGCTTTTGACACTTGCAATGGTGCTGCAAGGTGCTGCAAGCATTATCAGTAGCATTGCCTGTGCTAATCCTGTTCTATCTGGGACACTACCAGAGCCTATGCCAAACATACCAAACTAGGCTCCCATTCCAAAGCCAAAGTCTCTGAGAAACTTGTCCTTGTAGAACTCAATGTTGCAGGTGCCATTGACCATCTCACTATGGCATCTATCAATGTCAAGGGCAATGATGGGCATTTGTACTTGCTGCTTGAGGTCCTTGAATGCTTTTTGGTGCAGAAACATGTGAAGGAGTATCTTGGTGGGCTGTTCATCAAAAGTGTGAACCCTACCAGAGAGGATGGAGAGGAGAAGAATAACAACAATGAGATCTGCAGGACCATCAATGCTGCTAAAAAGCTCAGGGGCACTGTCAATGAGCTTGGCTGAGTCCTTGAACACATGTGGAGGATACCTTCATTGGTGGCTTTCAAAAACCTCATTTTCAAGGGATGTGATGAGGTCAAGGTGCTCCTCACCATATTAGTGTTGTACAAGTGTGTCTTTACCCATGTCCCTGAAGAATCTGTGTTATTGAGCCTGCCTCCAAGCCCCAAGGGCAAGGAGGATGGTGATATGGTTTTTGAGCTCAGGTGGGTGTTGGATAGCTGGGTGTTGGGTAGCTGGTTGTTCAAGGATGCTCTTGGTAATGGTATGTGCAAGAGATAGGGCTGTGGATCTTGTGGTTGAGTTCAAGAGGAGGGGATGGGCACTGACACCATCTTGGTGCCTGATTCAGCTTTTCTACCAATACTTTACACTCCCCCACCCAGTCCAGTCAGACTGCTTGGACTCCAACTGGATTGCTCGGATTCTGCTTGGGTGTCTGAGCTAATCTGATCAGATCTTAATTTCATTGATAATTTTTTTGAAGTCCTATTATCTCAAATGAGATTAACTCAGATTAAATTCAAATTCAACTCAGGCTGACTTCAGTTTGGACTCAACTTAGACTTAATAAACTCATAAAAATCAAGAAAATTCAAATAAATTCAAATACACCCAGACAGATCAAAACAGATACAAATAAGAGCTATTGTTACTAACACTGTCTATAATATTAGTGGTAATAATTATAGAAATTTGAAATAAATTGGTAAAATACTATAAAAAATCTGAGCAACCAAATAGAACAGACAAGACCAAACAAATACAAATAAAATTACTTTTACTATTAATGTTTAATAAAATCATAAAAAGTCAGAATAAATCAAGAGAAATCAGAATAAATCAAATAATAGCAGGCTGAGTTTTTCCCACATTCAAAATCTACTTGTGTTTGCTCGTAAATGCTATATACAACAATTTGTGGTGTAAATAAATGAAAATATTGTACATATATAATCTGTGTGTTCTAAAGTAATAGTATGAAATTTTAAAATTTCATGTGAACACTTTTTGCTGTCAAAATAGCCTCAACACAATCTTGTGTGCTTCCAATGTGTTTGTTAATATTCTCTGTGGGTAGCTCATCCTTTACCAATAAAATATCAGTACAAATCTTCTCAGTAGTTGAAGGATGTCAGGCATGTCAACACAATCTACTAAGAGAATGCCAAGGTCAATATGCAAACTATCAACTTTAAGAAGAAGAGGGAAGGAGGAATAGAGTGAATAGTATTGGCAGTAAGAAACAACCAGCTAAAGACTACAGAATAAGAATGTAAACTACTACTATATATACTAGGTGACCATGCACATAAGGTGCAACTAATGCATGTTCAATAAGGAGGGAAACATGTGTAAGTAATATATCTACTGTGTACTGCAGCTATGTACTGTGGACATGTGTTACAAACATGTATATAATAAGAGATTGAAATGAAATAAGTATTGCTACTGTGTGTTATCCTCATGTTGTAACATGAGCTGTCTTGTTTGTCTTTGTCATCAAAATTATAAAAACTATTCTGATAATTAGAAAAGAAAAGAAAAGAATAATCAAAATAAATGATTCATGACAAAGGAGGACATGGAAGACAACATAAAATGGTTTTTAAATCCAGCCAAGCAGATTCAATTGGATTTACATCCATTGAAGTTGCTGGGTGTGAGAATAGTGGAATGTTCAATGATGAGCAGACCATTGTATTATCAATTTGCTTCAATGAATCGGGGCATTATCCTGTTGAAAATATGCAGATACCTTCTTCTGACATATCTGACTGTGTATTTTGAACAGGATAATGCTCCAAGTCATTGAAGCAAGTCAACAATGCAATGGTCTGCTCATCACAACATGCCTATTCTCACACCCAGCAACTTCAACTGATGTAAACCCACTTGGCTGGATTTAAAAACCATCCTATCTTGTCTCTCACATCCTCCTTCAACCTCTGAGAAGCTTTGTACTGATATTCTATTGGTAAAGGATGAGCTACCCATGGAGAATATTAACAAACACATTGGAAGCACACAAGATTGTGTTGAGGCTATTTTGACAGCAAAAAGTGTTCACATGAAATTTTAAAATTTCATGCTATTACTTTAGAACACACAGATTATATATGTACAATATTTTCATTTATTTACACCACAAATTGTTGTATATAGCATTTACAAGCAAATGCAAGTAGATTTTGAATGTGGGAAAAACTTGGCTGCAGCATCACTTTTGGTAACAGCAAGTACTTATGCTAATACATCTATATTAATACTGAATACTATACTAATAGATTTTAGATATACAATTATTAGCTTCATAAATATCAAACTGTAAACAGTGAAGAAACCTTGAAGAATTTGTTTCTGATAGTACCAATATATGTGAGAAGAAAGAGAACCTCTGTGATGGTGTTGCCACAGCTCAGCTAAAAAGCCATGAGCCATTGTAGCCGAACCTTAAGTTAGCCAGATTGAGCCAATCAATTGGCTTATCAGCTTCACATTTTGAGAAACTGCTCGAGTTGTGGCTAACCACATGAGCTGCTTAAATTGCCATGGCTTGCCATATCTGGATGATAATTGTGGGAGTCATGTGGTGTTACACTCCTGCCCTTAACTGAATGGAATCATTTATAATGTTTGGTACTGTTTTGTACACTCCTCTTCTTTCTCCCATGTGTGTAGACAGCAAATAGAGAAGTGTATGCATAGACAATATAAGATGAAAATGAATAGTAAACAATCAGCAAACATTTGCAGTTTTGAGCATTGAACTAATTACTATATAATGTAGGACATACATCTTTGGACAGATAGGCACACACGCAGGCTCAGCACATAATTTCACAAGCCATTAATCATGGTACATATGACCAGCTCCAATGCTTCATGCGTAAATGAATAAAACACAAATCAAATCTATTTGACTCAGCCTTTATGAAATATGAAATACGATTGCAGCAGACACAACCAGTGCTGTGACCATCACTTTCAAGACTGACATTGAAGTAATATGCACAAGGAAGCAGTTTGATGGGTCTTTTTCTACAGCTTTGACATCTTGTACATTCAAGTTCTTGTATATTACATCCTGTTGCAATCTTTCAAACTTATAGGTAATATTATAATTTATTCTGGTTTGTTGTTTGAAATGACACTGACATATCTTGTTTTCAGACACGTTACTTTGCTACTAGGCCAATAAATTCAAAATATATGATTCTTATCACATTTCTGAGCCCTGACACGATGCAGGAATGAGTAAGAGTACCACCATGCTTCAAACTGCTGTTCAGGTTTGCTGGCTGTGATCCAATGACTTGTTGCATTATGGAGGCAACAAGAACCAATGGAAAAAGAGTTTGCGTCATTATACAGTCATATTATTTGATACATGAGTCTTTTGAATGTCATTCATTTCGTTAGTTGCTTCAAAATTGCTATAAAATCCATGAGAATCCAGTCTATGACCATCTATCAACTCACTACTGAGATGGCACAAAGAAAGAATCAAGACATTATACATTCCAATGGGGCTGCAGAGATTGTTTTTGATTTGAATTGTAAGTGATTTTACTGATAAACAATTGACAAAACTTACACATTCTTCCACTTCTAGCTCCGAAAGTCAAGCATGGTCGGGGTTGCCCACCAAAAAATATTCCAGCACCCTTGAATGCACCTCAGACACCATGTGTTGAGGTATTTACTTTTTATGCTTGCCCTTGTACCCCACAACCTAAAACTGCAAATATCAAGGTGTCTCCTCATTCTTGCCACCATATCTCCCAGCCCATAGTGGACACTCTTCCTCATGATTCTCCTCAAGTTCCGACACTGGATGGGGATGAAAATCCATTCATTGACCATAACTTTTGAACACCAGCACCAGCTCTATCTTCGCCCAATGATAGACTTATACATCTTCAAAGTATTGCCATAGCTTCCCCTCAGACACCTCAAGCTGGACAACACAGCCCAGATCATGTGTCACTGAAAAAATCAGCACAGAAGAAAGGATGACATGCAGCAAAAGATGTCCAGTCCTTCTTTAGGCCTGAGAAAGGCAGGCAATATTGTGTATTCTGCCAGTAAGTTATATCTCTCTGATTTTTTGTGGATGTAGATGCTTATTGTTTTAACAGTCAATTACATTTAACATCATCTAGCCATGAAGATTCCGAATTATATAGGACAACAACTAGCACTGGCACACTCCATCACCATCTGTACACTAGACATCTGGATGAATGGGTTGAAGCTTGTAGAAAACTTGACCTGATGATATCAGGCAAGGAAGCAAGCCTTCAGAATGCACTACAAGATTACAACCAATGCCATGGCACCTCAGAGGTGAATGAAACAGGTAACAGAGGAGTCCCAACATATCAGCCATACAGCACAGAGGCATTTGTTGACACAATTGTTGAGTGGATTGTGGCAGATGACTAGGTATTTTCAAGCTTCTGTTTTACCTATTTGAATCATTTCACTGTTTATTTGATTAGTCCATCAACATAGTTGAAAATCCACACCTATGCTCTATCTTTCTCATGCTCCGGAAGGAATTATGTGATAAGGACATACTACATTGTACAACCATACACAATTGAGTGATGGAGATTTGGGAGAAACATCTTTACAATCTTGAGAAGAAGATGAAGGTAAGATACAATTCCTTCTCTGTTCTTTCATTGAGATATAAATAACACAATAAACATTAGAAATCCATTGGCAAGATCTCATTCACTACTGACTGCTGGACAGATCCCAATCTCACACCATACATGGCTATTACTGCCCACTGGATTGATGCCAAAGTCAAGAAAACCTCTCACAGCTCCCAGTACATTCTCAATCTCCGTGCTGAACTCATTGGTTTTCACCAAGTTCCTGGCCACCACACTGGAGAACATCTTGCAGCAGTTTTTCTTAATGTTATTGACTGTCTTCATATTACAAAGGTGATAATCTCAACAAGTTTGTTCCCAACACAACATTTCTGACATATCATTTTTCTTAGATAGGGTGGGTTACACTTGATAATGCTAGCAACAATGATACACTTGTCGCAGCACTGGAAGCTGAGTTAACTGCACGTGGTATTAAATTTTCTGTCGAGGATGGTCATATCAGGTAATTGTGTCTTTAGCATACTGGGCAAGCCTCGTATTAATCATATAATATATGTAGGCACTTCCCACACATTGTCAATTTAGCTTGTCAAGCCATTCTTGGTGCAATTACAAATATGGATTATGCAGTTGAGAATGCAGAACACTTTGATCCAACCTCCCGAGGTTGTGATCTTATTGCCACTATTCATACAGTGATAAATCTAGCAAGTCTTCCTTAGTTTTAACAAGAAGTAATACTCAATTCAAATTCAATTTCACCTTAGATTCATGCATCATCATTGTGTCATGACCAATTTTCAAAAATTCAGAGAGATCTCAGCACCAAGAAGGTGTGGGAGCTCCTTCATGATGTTTCCACACAATGGTCTTCAACCCAGCTAATGATTGAACAGGCACTTCAACTACAAAGAGTGTGTAAGACATCCAATATTAGTTTATAATTTAACTAACTGGTTCATCTGATAGCCTATTGAGATCTTCTTATCTTGTGTCTGTGAATTTCACAAATACAAAATCTCTGATGCTGAATGGGAAATCTTGGAAGCTTACAAAACTATTCTCTCAGTGAGTAATAATTTGAAGTTTTAATCTTATGTGTTAATCATATTCATTTCTCCCAAGGTACCTCATGCATTTCAGCAAAAACTCTCAGCAGAGAAGATGCCAACTCTCTGTGAAGCTCTTCCGTCATTCCAGAGAATGATTCTGGTCTGGAATCAACTTAAAAATGACATGCCAGCTTACTCAGATGTTATTGATGCTGGTATTCAAAAGCTTGAAGATTATTATGACTGAGTATCAAGTGTTCCAGCCTTTTCTCTTGCCATTTGTAAGAAACTTTAACTTTGTCTATTGATCTTTGGTGCTAATTTGCATTTCAGTACTGAATCCTTCAAAGAAGATGAAATGGTTCTCAAAGAATATTCCTGAAAGGGTGGAAGAGGTTATGGAAATGTTTTTGGATATCTATTTTGTTTTGGTCATTATTAATGTGGCCTTAGCTTCGATCTTATCACAGCCCATCAGGCACCCACCATCCTTGTACACCACAGCCTCAACCTCCTCCTCAACAAGCTGATCATGGAATGGATTGGGCTGATAAAATATTGGGAAAAGATGACAATTGTGTTGCTGACAGTGAAACTTGTTCACTGCAAGCTGAGATTGATGCACACTTTTTGGACACTTGGCCTACTGCATATACCAATATCATGACATTTTGGCAGGTATGACAAGTAGTTTAAGTATTAAAAAACATATGCTGATGACTACTTTCAGGAAAACCAACTCCAATACCCAACAATTTTCATGCTTGCTATGGATATCCTTCCAATCCAGGGTTCTGCTGTTCCTTGTGAGCATGTTTTTTCTTCAGGAAAAGAAACCATGGCTCCATGATGCAACCACATCAAGCATGAGCTCATGGAGGCACTTCAGATGTTGAAGCTCTCAGTTAAGAAGGGCCGTGAGCTCAATTTTATGAGAGGGACAGGGTGAGCAGCAGAGTTGAGGGAGCTTGAGAGCTTGTTTGCTCATACCGACACACTTCCAGAAGACATTACATCATTTAATGATACTCTTACATTGTACTTAGAGGCTGAGCATGAGTCCAGTGATGATTCTAGTGATGAGACAGAGGAGGACTGACTCTTAATTACTATAATTTTGCTGTTCAATATGCCTTTCTGTTGTTAATACCAAATATGGAAGTTAAAAATGGCTCAAAATGGTTAAACCAGCTTCCAAGCCACCTAAAATGGTTTGGTCTCGGAGCCAAGCCAAATTATCCCTTAAGCTGATCTCAAGCCATGCTGAGCCAGACCGAGCTGAGCCATGGCATCACTACTCTGTGATAAAATTATTTATGGTAAATGTGAATTTTTATGAAAAATATTATCAACATCTCATGTATTGATGATTATTATGATTAATAATATTAGTCAAAAGCTGTTATTTACTCTTGCTTTAGCCTGTGTGGTTTTATTTAATTTATTCTGATTTTAGATGATTTTTAGCAATTTATTTCGAATTTTTATGGTATTTATTAGCTTACACACCTAAGATGAGCTCGGATTTTAATCAGGTGAGCTCAGTAATCTGACCAACTCCAAGCAGCTTGGATGTTGAGCAAATCCGATGAATCCAACCTTTTTTGTTTGGAATTTGCTCAGATTTGCTCGGATTTTTGGTAATTAATAGGGGACTACCAGCCAAATCAATGATTTTTGGATCTGGTCAGATTCCAATTGGATTCTGACCAGATTGCTTGGATTAGCTCGGATCAGCTCGGAATCCAATCAGAGTAGGTGGGGGAGAGTAAAGACCTCTTTTCTGCCATTCTTTCTGATCTTTGTGTGTTATAACCCTCATAGCCAATGACACAGTAGTATTTGTCATCTACAGCTGCTGTAGGTGAGTGTGAGGACTTATATCTGGACTGAGTTATGTTATTACTTTTCTCCTCCACTTGCTCTATAAATTTGGTATCTAACATTTGCAACTTGTTAGCTGGTGCAGTCAAACTTACTTCTCACCCATGTCCATTGGTGAACTATATGCATTCCAAATGTATTGCAGAATCAAACAGAAATAATGTATGGATTTCAGCCTGTTTGGAGGCACAGAGTCACTCTCTGAAATCAAAACAATCCATGCTCCATGACACACATACTGTGTGAATGGTAAGGACACTGATACCTATGTATACCCTGCACCACCACAGGATCCTAAGGACTTTTTATGGCTAATCACTGAAGAGCTGCATCATTCAAGGAGGATGAAAACTATGAGAGCACATCCTGAGGTGAGTACAACCCCACACCACATCTCTCTTTCTCAGTTCATCTCATTCTCAAATGGCATAATTATCCTTGTGTTATCATCCTGCTTCTATTGGCATGCATATGAAGTTCATTTGAAGTAATAAAAATAGAACATGTAACCCAGCAAACAAAGATGACCAAGAACTGAGCAGCCACAGAAGAAGAGGCTATATATTTTATATATTATAATATCCAAGAAAACTTGTACCTACAAAGACATTATCAATTGTAGCAGTAAATACTATAAATCAAGTCATTCATTGTTCATGGGGTAACATGTTTATTTGCATCTACATAGGTAGTTTTTCTGAATGCTTCAATAAAAGCAGGCATGTAATCAGATATTGTCACATTTCTCTCCTCAGAATGAGATATTTTTGGGCATATGATTTCTGACCTTTGAAAATCATTCAGAGCTTTTAAGCTGAGTTGTGTATATGGATGATCAAATCCCAAAACATCTCTCCTTTTACTGGCCACTTGAACTAAAAGTACCTTTGCCTCAGTTAATCTGCCTTGACTTTGGTATGTTCCAGCCAGATTTCCCATGCTTGTTAATGTATCTGGATGAGCTGGACCTAACACCTGCTGTGTTCTCTCCATTACTTCAACTTGCAGTTTCTCTGCCCTAGTCCATTTACCTTGATTCTGGTATGTTAAAGCCAGATTTCCCATGCTTGTTAATGTATCTGGATGAGCTGGACCTA
>ML213594.1:203534-235268 GCA_004379715.1 Crucibulum laeve
GGGCATATGATTTCTGACCTTTGAAAATCATTCAGAGCTTTTAAGCTGAGTTGTGTATGTGGATGATCAAATCCCAAAACTTCTCTTCTTTTACTAGCCACTTGAACTAAAAGTATCTCTGCTTCAGTTAATCTGCCTTGAGTTTGGTATGTTCCAGCCAGATTTCCCATACTTATTAATGTATCTGGATGAGTTGGGCCTAGCAGCAACAGTCTTTTCTCCATTACTTTAACCTCCAATTTCTCTGCCTCAGTCAATTTGCCTTGATTCCAGTATGTCAAAGCCAGATTTCCCATGCTTCTTAATGTCTCTGGATGAGCTGGACCTAACACCTGCTGTGTTCTCTCCATTACTTCAACTTGCAATTTCTCTGCCTTAGTCCATTTGCCTTGATTTGAATAAGTTAAAGCCAGATTTCCCATGCTTGTTGAAGTATATGGATGAGCTGGACCTAGTAGTTGCTGTGTTTTCTCCATTATTTCAACTTGTAATTTCTCTGCCTCAGTTAATTTGCCTTGATTCTGGTATGTTAAAGCCAGATTTCCCATGCATGTTAATGAATCTGGGTGAGCTGGACCTAGCAGTTGCTGCCTTTTCTCCATTACTTCAATCTGCAATTGCTCTGCCTCAGTCCATTTGCCTTGATTCATGTATGTTAATGCTAGATGTCCCATGCTTGTTAATGTATCTGGATGAGCTGGGCCTAGCAGCTGTTGTCTCTCCTCCATTACTTCAACTTGTAATTTCTCTGCCTCAGTCCATTTGCCCTGATTCCAGTATGTTAATGCCAGATGTCCCATGCTTTTTAATGTCTCTGGATGAGCTGGACCTAGCAGCTGCTGTCTTTTCTCCATTACTTCAATTTGCAATCTCTCTGCCTCAGCCCATTTGCCTTGATTCATGTATGTTGAAGCTAGATATCCCATGCTTGTTAATGTATCTGGATGAGCTGGACCTAGCAGCTGCTGTCTTTTATCCAATAATTCAACTTGCAATTTCTCTGCCTCAGTCCATTTGCCTTGGTTCCTGTATGTTAAGGTCAAATTTCCTGTGCTTGTTAATGTATCTGGATGAGCTGGACCTAATAGCTGTTGTCTTTTTTTCATCACTTCAAATTCTAATTTCTCTGCCTCAGCCCATTTGCCTTGATTCCAGTATGTTTCAGCCAGATGTCCCATGGTTATTAATGTCTCTGGATGAGCTGGACCTAGCAGCTGCTGTCTTTTCTCCATTACTTCAACTTCTAATTTCTCTGCTTCAGCCCATTTTCCTTGATTCTGGTATGTTAAAGCCAGATGTCCCATGCTTGTTAATGTGTCTGCATGAGCTGAACCTAGCAGCTGCTGTCTTTTATCCATTACTTGAGCTTGCAATGTCTCTGCCTCAATCCATTTTCCTTGTTTCCAGTATGTTAATGCCAGGTGTCCCATGATTCTTAATGTATCTGGATGAGTTGGGCCTAGCATCAACTGTCTTTTCTCCATTACTTCAACTTGCAATCTCTCTGCCTCAGTCCATTTGCCTTGTTTCCAATATGTTAAAGCCAGATTTCCCATGGCTGTTAATATATCTGCATGAGCTGGACTTAGCAGCAGCAGTCTTTTCTCCATTACTTTGGCTTCTAATTTTTCAGCTTCAGCCCAGTTTCCATTTTGACCAAAAACATAAGCAAAATGATTATATATGTCATCATAATATATATTTGTCTTCAATATGTCAGCAAAATATGATTGATTCATCTTGATATGTGTGACAAGTGAACGATGAAATACATAGTCTGATATATCATTACTATTAGACAGTATTACAGAATATCCAAGGAAGAACATTGCCAAGAAAGAGGTCTTTTCTCTCTCACATTCTGTCATCCTGTCTTTACACCATGCATGGACCATTGGGTGCATATGATATGTACCATTTAATGAATCTTTTTTGATCAAGGAGAATGACATCAAAATTTGGATACCAGACCAGAATCTCAATTTATCCCATTTTCCATCAGTTATGTGTAGCTGTTTCTCATCTAAAAGCAAAACAGCTAATGGAAGTCCTTCACTGGCTTTCTCTTTCAGATCTGTTACAATATATTTCTCTGTAGCTCTAGAGAAAATATCTTCCATAATATTTTCATGATGGAAAAATGCCATAATTTGATGGATTAAAATAGCAGTTTTAGCATCCCTTGACATTGATTTATCTGCTGAGCCTGCCTTGGCTTTAATCTTTGCATATGAAAGCTCCCAAGTTCCATAAACAGTTTGCTCATATTTAGAAGCACCTCTGAAAGATGGATGATCTAAAAGTTCTTTTCTCTTTTCTGAATAAAGCTCAAGATACTTATATATGCTGCAGAGACCAGATGTGATAAAAGCTCCTGCCTGATCAACAGCAAGAGGAAGGCAAAACAATGTTGTGACTATTCCTTTGGCAGCCTCTTGAAGGGGCTCTGTTATTTCTTCTTCCAAGTTAGATCTTTTTAAAAGCAGGGCTATAGCATCTTCCACATTCATTCCATCCAGTTCAACAGAATTCTTGTTACTAGTAAGAGACCTCATGTTAGGGTTCCTGCTGGTAATGAGAATGTCTCCTGTGTTGCTTGAAGGCAGATATTTTTCAATCATATTGGGCTCTCCATCTGCATTATCAAATATCAAAAGCCATTCTTTTGACAGAGAAGCTATCCAATAGAGAACTGCTTTAGGAGTTCCATCCACATCAGCTTTTTTAGCTTCTGGGAAGGAAGACATCCCCTTTAAGCTTGCAGAGATGGTATCTTCATTAGTGGCATCAACCCAAAAGATGTATCTATATCTGAGAATAGCAAAATGCTATTGAGTAAATAGTATTTTTGCTAAATGAATCATCACATACTGGCTGGAAATGTCTTCTGAAAATTTCAAGGCAATTTGAGTCTTTCCCATCCCACCCAGGCCATAAATAAGAAAGGAGCGTCGAGGTGCAATACCATTTCCATTCCGAATACCAAAATAATGGTTCAACCTGTCAAGATAGACTTGCTGTCCTGTGAAGAGAGCACTGGAACAAGGCTGTAAAACCATCTCAGGTGGTTCATGCTGTGGGGGTGGTGGATAGTTGATCTGATCGAGCATGCATCTGAGCTTGTATACTAAACTCCCGGAGATATTTAATTGCGTACCACTTGATCTCCAGCCACAGCAGTGAGGGTACCGTGATTGACCGATACATGATGGGCATCACGAAATATCTCGGCCATGGTTGTTGTAGTTGTGTATTCTGTTGACAAAGAGCTGTGCGTATTCGAGGGCTAGGCAAGAGTAGATCAGTAGCAAGGGCAGAGGGCAAAGGGCGTCAATTGATAAGTCAAGTGTATGGAAGTTGCCGAAAATCGTTGGGCTGGCAAGCGTCGTTTTATTAAGCCCGGTTACCCGGTGTCACTCCTGGCGTAGGCTTATTTACGACAGGGTAAAATCATTTGTGAAATGTATTGCGAAGTGTTGAAATTTTACAAATAAACTCATCAATGATGAAATGTATTGTGAATTGAGAGATTTCCCCAAAATTTCCCCTATTGTGAAATCCGTAGGAAATTCTAAATTTAACTTTTGTTGAAATATATTTTTGGCAGTGAAAATTTAAAGTTAAATTTAAAATTTCTCAAGAATTTCCTATAGATTTCACGATAGGGGAAATTTTTCAATACACAATAGATTTCACCACTTATCAATTTATTTGTAAAATTTCAACACTTCGCAATACATTTCACAAATGATTTCACCATGTTGTAAATAAGCCTACGCCAGGAGTGTGTCCAAATATCGAGATATTCCACTATTATTGTAATTTTAGATTAAGTACTTTAAGAAAATGGATTGAAAGCTTCTATTCCGTCCTGGTATATCTTTGATTATCATTATCCATATCGTTATCTCAATTCGCATTTTCTATCTCTCCCACACTGTTCCCGGTCACCCTTTTACCACACTGCTAAAACCTCCTCTAACCTCTGCACAATAGTCCTATTCTCGTCCTCCGTGCTAATTGGAAAGACCCTCCGGATAGCAGCCAATATGGGCTCTGCTCAATGTTTGCATGACACATGAGTTCACGTAGGCTTTGATGAGGGAGACGACATTTTCGCTGGTTCGTGAGGTCCTCGTGAAATACTGTGATGCCTTTGAAGTTTTCCTAGTCGAGGACGGCGCGGAAGGAGGAGAGGGATGTATGTTGGTGAGGATTTGGATTATAGGGCGTTCGGCGACGGCGATTCCAAGTCTACGAGCGCGTCGTGAGGATAAAGACAGGCAGAGGGAAATTAGGAGGGAAGAGGCGTCGGATAGCAGCCAACACAAAGCTCTTGCTCGATGCTTGCATGACGCATGGGTTCGCGTAGTCGTTGATGAGAGACGGCGCTTGCCTTGGGTTGACGTCGTTCATCAACTACGGCGATGCCCTTGAAGTTTCATAGTGGAGGATGGAGCGGAGAGAGGAGAGAGACACGTGCTCCAGTAATATTTCGCGGGGAGCAGACGGAGATATCTTGATGGAGGAGTCAGTGTGGATGGCTCCTTTCAACTGTGTGAACGAGGAGGCGGGGTGGTTAGCATTTTGGGAAGGGGACAGGAAGTATTACGCACCTCTTCGACGCGCAGATTGAATCTGCCTTCTTGTCTCCATCTCCTGCATTTCCTAAGCATTCGAGCTAGACCTTCAACACACCTACATCTTTCGCCTGCGCGTAGGCGCTATACACCTTGTACATAGGTGGGATGACGAGGATCTCTCGCGTTTGAGGCCACGTACATAGACGCGGATGAGAGGGTCGATGACTCGTCAAACCCAATAACGAGGAAGACATAGGCGGGATTAGGCAGCCCTTGGAGAGAGGTGAAGGGAGATCTGAAATCGTTGTGGTAGGGGCTGGCGTTGCGAGGAAGGTCGAGGGTTTGTGTTAGGTCAGGGGTGGGTTCTAACGGATCAGAAAGAGAGTAGAAAGAGGAGGGGCGTGTGAGGGCATTTTTGTTTGCGTCGACGAGGATGCCTTCTTTGTAGTTGTCGCGAGCGCAACGATATGGGGATATGGGCGAAGAGTGATGAAGTTAGGGGGACTTAAGGCAACCGCATCTATTCCCGACTATATGCCAGCTAAAAAGAGAGTCGCGAACCTATTTACAAGAGAGGCTGAATTCGAATCTCAGGTTAAGATAAGATAATGATGTATGGTTGTGTTGTGTCTAGGTGTCTCTCTGTCCAGGGGATCACCTGCAACGTCTTCAACGGCAACACACTCCCAAACTCAACAGACGTTAAGTGTGATAGGTTCGACACGGCCAACGCAGAATTCATGGTTCAAGAATGACCAGCTTGGACGCAAGTCTGAGGTCTCCAATGCTTGGATGCAGGCTGACCTCAGTGCGTTCGCTTCGCTTCCTTTCCGTAGCCCAGCAGCGAGCTACCAGAGCGATGCAGTCCAACAGCCCAAACAAAAGCTGTCTGTAACGTCGGACCCCTCTATATTGTATACGAACGATCCAGTTGCGGAGTTCGCACAACGTGTGCGTTAAACTGCAGGTATGATGCTCGTGGTACCCATGGGGGCGTAGCTTCAAGGCTACCTGAGGAGTGAACCAGCAAATCGTTCTTCCGAGTGAGTGGATATCCCTATGCACATTCGCATATAATAACATTTTTTTACAGTCACAAATACCTCAAGCCAAACTTCCCATTCCCCGTCTTCCTCGTCACAACATCCAACCCGCCTCCAAGTCCTCGAGTCCATCTGCGTCATCTTCAGCAGCGTCTACCCCTCCTCCTTCTACGCCCACACCATCAGCTGGCCCCCGCCTCAACTCATCATCGAATCTCCTGTACCTTCCGAATCCGATGCATCTGCTCTCCCCACACCCACTACCACCACCATCCCATCTGCAAGCGCTCCACGCCCCAATACGAGCCACACTACCGAGCGGCGGTACCGCACGAACTCCAACGCGCGCATCTAGAGCCTGCGCATGGCCGTCCCCGCTCTGTGCGTGTTCGAAGACTGCCAAGTCAGCGGGAAGAAGATCAAGAATAACGTCAGAGGCGATGTGCCCGTGAAAGGCACCGTCGACGCCGAGGACGGGGAGGTGCATGTGATTGACGAACGCGGGTTCGTCGATGGGGTGAAGGTTGCACGGAAGTGGAGTAAGGCGAATGTGCTGGGCAAGGCAGTGGAGTATATCCGTGTGTTGAAGAAGCGCGAGATTAGGCTCAAGACGGAGCAGTCAGGGTTGAAGATGCTGGTTAGTGGGCTAGTTGGTGGTATAGCCTGCGCGTTTTGAGGGAGTGAGAGTGGGAGCGGCGTGGGCTGTTTGGGGGAGAGGAGAAGGATGAGGTGGAGGGTGAGCCTGATGTGGAAGGCGATGATGAGGATAGTGAGGGTGGGGACGATGGGGACGAGGAAGAGGCGGGGAGGAAACGGGAGAGGGGGGAGGTCGCTCCTGTGAGGAAGGAGGAGAAGGAGAAGAAAGAGACGAAGCCTGTTGTGCATACCTCGACGCAGCCTGGAGAGCCTGACACGGTTCCAGAGAAGAGGAAGCGCGGGAGGCCTAGAAAGGTACCTGCGCTTATGCCCCCTCCTCCTGTTATTCAGCAGCAGCAGCAGCGACCACAGGAGCCTATGAAGATTCAAATGCAAGTCGACTAGGCTATGTATCCGCCGCCGATTACGGCTGAGGCATGGGCGTAGATGCAGCAGCAGCAGCAGCAACAACAACAATGCCAGCCTCAGCAATATCTTCTCGCCGTCTTTGCCGTCTTTTTATTCTTCAACGACCCCTACACCTCTTCATCTCCATCTCACGCTGCTCACTACCACACTGGCATGGTTCTCACCCCTCCTCTTGCGCACGCTCCCAACATCGTATCCCAATTCCCCTCTGCTACGCCCGTGCCTTCTGTGGGCTGGGGTTGGCGCGAATACATCCAAGTCTTCCACATTGCTGTGCCTGACTTGGTACTCGGAAACCTATTGACGAGCTGGATTTGCATTGCATGGAGTAAGAGCGACGTGAAGAAGAGGGCTCGTTCGACTTCTGTGAGCCGGCCAAGTGAGAAGGATGAGAAGGTGGATAGGGTCAAGGTCGCTGAGGAGACTATTTTGCATGGTTATTATTGCTTTTGATTGCAGTCGTGAATTTAGGCGACGATAGCAAACTGTCGATCTATATCCGCTACCAAATCTATCGTGCCATTACCTCCGCCCGCAGTGCTACCATCAATGAGCTTTCAACGCTTGCCATGGTGCTGCAGGGCACCGTAGGCGTCGTCAGTGGCATTGCCCATGCTAAATTCTGTTCCATCTGGGACACCGCCAGGTCCTACGCCGAACATGCGGCCGCCAAACCAGGATCCCATTCCAAAGCCAAAATCTCTGAGGAACTCGTCCTTGCAGAACTCGACGTTGCAGGTGCCATCGACCGTCTTACCACGTCGTCTGTCGATGTCAAGGGCGGTGGTGAGCGTGTGTACTCGCCCCTTGAGGTCCTTACGTGCTCTTTGGTTCGGGAACGCGTGAAAGGGCCATGAACCTCTTACGAAATGGGTTGTCCTCGGTGTCGTATCTCTGCAGATAGTCATGGCTATTTCTCTACGACATATCTTGGTGCTATGTATCACCACTATTCATCTTTTGTGCGTATGCAATTAATTGGTGGCACGGCCAAACACAATCTCTGAGATTTCAAGGCATGTGACATGGCGCAAACCAATTGTTTCCAGCGCCGTCTTGGCGCAATGGTAGCGCGTCGCTTTCCTATCCATGTGTGTTTAACATGCATTGAGGAGTGAGGCGGAGGTTGTGGGTTCGAGCCCCATAGGCGGTAGTGGATAATTTTTTTATGTTTTATGCTACAGAAAGCTTGGTACTACGAGCTCCTCCACATTTCTACCTCTTTCATGTGATTTCTTCTTCTATGAGATAGCGGTGAGTGGGTGAAGGTATTGTACGGTGATTTATAAGAGGTTCGGCGACGGCGATTCCAAGTCTACGGGTACGCTGTGAAGATAAAGATGGGAGGAGGGAAAGTAGGAGGAAAGACGCGTCGGATAGCAGCCAATACGAAGCTCTTGCTCGAAATTTGCATAAAGCATGGGTTCGCGTGGTCATTAGTGAGGGTGACGGTGTCTGCGATTGGGTTAAGGTCCTTCGTCAATTACGGCGGTGCCTTTGAGGTTTTCATAGTCGAGAGTCGAGGATGGCGCGAAAGGAGGAGAGGGATGTGTGCTCCGGTAGTATTTCCCGGTGAGCAGAGGAAAATAATTGGATGGGGGGGTCAGTATCGATGGCTCCTTCGCCTGTGTGAATCAAGGGTGGTGATTAGCATTATGAGAAGGGGAAAGGTAATAGTACGCACCTCCATTGACGCACAGATTGAATATGCCCTCTTGCATTCCTCCCCTGCATTGCCGTAGAACTCGAGCGAGACCTTTACCGCGCCTACATCGTTCACGTGCGTGCAGATGCTGTATATCCTATGTGTTAGCGGGATGATGAGGATCCTCTCGCGTTGGAGGTCACGTAGTAGATGCGAATGAGGGTGGTTGATGACTCGGCGAACTCGCCTAACGCTATAATGTCCACCGTTGGCGGCGCACGAAGAGGGTGTAGGAGCGGAGAGTAAACTAGAATGACTGGCGTAAGTGCAATTTAATTTGTAAGAACTTTGGTCCTCATCGCTGGATACGAGGTCCCTTATATACTTATTCCTTAGCGTCAGGATCTTCGATGAAACCTATATTCATCTCCAGAGCAACTCAGAATTCAGAGTGGTGATATTCGTAAGTTAGTAAAAGAAGCACTATAATACAAACATATGCATCAGTAGATCGTAGTCGACAGGGCACACAGGGAGGAATGTCGCCGTAAAGGAGAACAGGCGGCAGAGAAAGGCAATAACTAAGCCATCCGTTCGAACGTGGGGTGTGCAATATAACTTGGCGAGGTCACAGTGCGAAAGGAAACAAAGCTCATGAACCTAAATCTCAGGTGAAGCCGAGTTCTGGACATCTCCCTCGTTAAGAACGACAATCTCCGGCCTCCGCAGTGCGCGTCTCGGGAGAGGCTTGATCTTCCGTTTGGGGATGAAGCCGGTAAATATCTCGACGTCGTCTGAGTCGCAGTCTGAATCGTCTGATTCCACGTAGGAGCGCGATTTCGAAGATGATTCGGAGGATGATGAAAGCGAGGAAGTTGAGGAAATGGATTCAGACGAGGACATTTCAGCATCCTGTGATTCCGATTTGGAGTGAGAGCGATCCTCGTATACGCCGAGTCCGAGGTTCTGAGTTTGGAGGGTGTTAGTAGGGTGCATGCTGTGATAGCTGGTTTACGACGCACCATCTCAATATACTGCTCCATTCCCTCATCTACATGCTCGATATCCACGCTGCTGGGGTCTGCCTGCATGCGGTCGGCGAGAATGGCGTTAGATGCTTCGAGTTGTGGGAGGAAGGCTTTCACACGTAGTAAGACTGTTAAGCGAAAAATATAAGAGAGAATATGAGTGGAATATGATATAAAAGGAACGTACGCTCAGTAGGAGGGGGTATCGCGAAGGTCGTGCGGTCGCCGAAATCGAATTTTGGTGGCACAGACTGTGCCATAGTTGCTGTACCCGCGCTCAATTTCTCCAGTGATACTTCTGTAAGATCATAGACAATTAGTATAACAGTTTTGAGACTTAACCAAAACTCACGTACGTATCCTCCTCTGTCTCTCCTCCTCATCTTCTACTTCCAACCGTTCCGTCTTCAAGTTTGAAGTCCCCGCGCTCCCACGTATCCTCCCCTCGCCCTCGCTCCGATGTCCATCTTCGTGAGTCTCATTCAGGTTCATATCAGTCGTCACAGAGCGCAAGAAGAAGTAGAAGAAAGAGAAAGTTTAGCTTCAATTGAACGGGAGCTTCTACATGGACAATCCGGAGATCAAATTGCGGAATTGAAATTAGAATTACGAGGGTTTGTCTCAGGGATACTGACAAACAGGTGCAAAGATGTACAACTTGTAGCGACCAACCAACCATCGGCATTGTGATGGATATATCGGACGGAATTCTATCTTACTCAGTCTCAGACGTCGGACTTTCGGGTAGATAGATGACTATATTTCGTCTCTACCAACAAGCCTCAGGCTTCCTACAACTTTCACCATGCTCTCATCCACTTCCAAAAGAAATGAAATCAGTCCGTTTATTGCAATAAAAGTACAATTAGGTACTTGACGTATATTCTACTATACAATAGAGTATTGAATGTCCAATCCGATGCAAATGAAATAATAAATCCTTATCGAGTGTTTCATTCACTCGACGCGCTAGAGCAGCCTGTGCACACTCAAATGTTCCCTAAGGACTCTGAGGGTCACGAAAATCGTTGCGGGAAGATGTAGATTTCACAAGGTGGCAGTCAACAGCTCAGAAAGGTTGAAGAAAGACGTAGTGGAACCGGTGGGGGCAGCGGTTGTAGTAGGCGCAGCCTGCGTATTGAACGTGAAGCCTCCAGCAGCTGAGGTGGTGGTGGGTGCGATGGAGGATTGCGCAGAAGAGGCGGAGGGAAATTGGAAGACTGCCGAGGAGGCGAGTCCAGACGCAGAAGATGCAGATGCAGATGCGGATGAAGCAGACCCAGCCGCTGACGAAGCAGCACTAGGGACAGAGCCCACGATGATGGGCGTGATAGTTGATGCAAGTGCGGTTCCGGTCGCGGTGGCCGCACAGTCCGTCGCGGAAACGGTGACCGTCGACACAACAGTGACGGTGACGATTCCGTTAGACCCTATGACCACAGTGGGGGTTGCATTACCTCCATCAGTGGCGGAAGAAGGAACGGCTACGATGGTAGCGGGTGTAGTGCTGGGGACCGCGGTTTGTGTGACGGTGACGATAACGGGCGCAACGCTGCTTGCAGAGGGAGCTGTGGATGAGATAATGGTAGAAGGAGTTGCGGTGGTGAGGGCAGCAGAGAGCTGGCGGCGGTATTGGTATCCGCCTCCAGATGCCGCATTGGATTGCGCGGCTGCGGTGACGGAGGCAGCTGCAGCAGAAGCTGACGGAGATGCGGCAGTAGGAGAAGGTGCGACTGTTACAGTGACGGTGAGAGTGGCGCCTCCTGAAGCGGCGGGTTGATCCTCCTCGCCATCGCAATCTTCGTCGTCACCTTCGGAAGTATCATCTTCGCAGTCCTCGTCGTCAGCGGTATCTTCGTCGTCACAATCCTCATCTCCAGCTTCAGTGTCATCTCCCTCATCGCAATCATCATCAGCAGTACCAGTACCACTGGGTGCGCTAGAGGTGGCGGTTTTAGTACTAGTGGGCGCAGGAGTGGTGGATGCCACAGCACTTGAGGAAGCGACAGCACTTGAAGGTGCCGCAGCAGTCGAAGATGCCATAGCGGTCGACGCCACAGCAGTCGATGATGCAACAGGAACGGCAATAGTTGACGAAGCAGCGGCTGAAGAAGCAGCAGGAGTGACCGAACCATCTCCAGTGAGACCTCCAGAAACACCACAACTGTTGATGGCAGCTGCAGCAACGTTCTTGTCCTCGCAGTTGATGCTCGTGCCAGCTTTCTGGAGATCTGGGAGAGCGACACAGCTAAGGCTGGCTGGGCATGCTTGGAGCACCCACTTTCCACTGACACATTGAGCGAACTGGGAGTTGATGCACGCAGTCTGGTCACCTGATTATAAATTTGTTAGATTCCAAATAAAGCAGAGTATGAAGTTTGTGCGTACCTTGGCACGAATCGGTCGCCTTCATGGTACCGAACTGGGCGTTGAGTTTTTGTGCGTCCTTTCCGTTCTGAGTGAGGACACTAGCAGCGGCTGTTGTGGTCGTGATATCTTCATGTCCTTCATGGCGGGGTGCGAAATATCCCATCGGTGCGGTTCTAACGGGTGCCAGAGCAGCGATGAATGCAATCAAGAGAAAAACGACTGATGCACGAGGAGACATGTTGTTTTTTTCGTCTGAAAATCTAGAGGAAGATGCTATAAAATGAATGAGAATTCGTCAAGTCGTGGAGGCACCTGGCCTGCTAGCTCGTCGGAGAGATGACCGGAAACTTAGAGAGAGTGGGAGTACCGTGGGCGGTTGAGATGGGGACTTGCACGCCCATGGCTTATTATATGGGAATCGGCAGGAGAACAATACAAAATAAAAATGAAAGGCATGATTGTTCATTGTTCTTGCCCTGGCCACGGGTCAGCCGCCGTTGACGTTCTGTTCAAGGTAATCAGCGCTTCCCACGTCCTCCCATTGTTTGCCTAATGTAGTTTAAACTCCGACACAACGACCTCGGCACAATCCATTCTAGGCCACATGCCATGGTTCCCAACCCGAGTATTTTATTTCTCTATCAGAGTATCGAAAGGATGGAGATCAAAGTCTTCGCAACGGTAAACAAGAAACATGCATATATGATTTTCAAGGATTTTTGACTTTTTTCTGCGTAAACAATGTTTGGTGCGCCCTCTGTAGCCTAATATTAAGCCGATGAGCCTATTTTTGGAGCCCCATTGTTCCACCGCTAAATTTAGCACAGAATTCAAAAGGCTCTCAAGAAATCTTTACGAATGAAATACACAAGTTAACCGTAATAATCTCGACACTATAATATAGTATATATCGTCTATCTAACTACAGATGCGACCGTTGAATCTTCTTCTCATGCATACAAAATGCCCCCAAACTAAATCAAACCGATTCTACTGAATCAAGTGCGAATATTGGCACTTAATCATCATGGGTGCCCGCAGGCTTCTGCAACATTGACACATCGAGACCGGAAGGCGGCCACTTGCTGGCAAATGCGCGGACCCCATCACGGAGCTGCTTCATCTGCTTGATGCCCTCCTGCTTGATGCCCTCCTTGCCCTCCTCCTGGGTCGTAGCAACACGGATAAAGTCCTTGAGGAGCTTGGAGCCGGCCTCCTTCTGGAAGAGGAGAGAGAGCTGGACGGCGCGATGGAGGAAGTCGGCGACAATCTTGGTGTCTTCCTCCTTCATGTTGCGGGAGGTGAGCACAGAGGTACCGGCATGAATACCACCGAGAACCTGGGCAGAGGCATCACCAGAGACAGCGTTCTCTAGAGAAAGGTTCGTTAGATCAAGTAGAAGATTAAGTTGAAGGGAAACGTACTGTTGGTAGTAGTCATGAGATCTCAGACCTTCTCGACCTTGCTACCGGTGAGTCCAACGGGACGGAGGTCTCAGAGGACGAAGTAGTTATCCGTGCCTCCAGTCTGGAGCTTGTAACTGGTTCAGAGAAAGCGGTACCGAGATTATGGGCGTTTGAGATGACCTGCTTAGCATATTCACGGAACTCAGACTGAGTGACTTGCCTGAGGGCAGTAGCGACAGCAGGAATAGTGTTGTTATGGGGCTCACCCTGGCAGGCAGGGAAGACAGCGTTATTTACGCGTTACGCGCTTCTCGAGGTCCTTTTGCGTTCTCCAGATCCTTGCTGAAGAAGATGAGACCGGCACAGGGGCCACGGAGGGTCTTGTGAGTGTTGGTGACGTGACGACGTCGCAGTACTCGAAGGGGCTGTTGAGCCCTGGGCGGCGATGAGACCGCTCGTGTGTGCAATGTCGGCCATGAGCCATGCACTCTCCTTCTCAGTGGTTTTCTTGAGCTCGGCGTAGTCCCAGTCGCGCCCGCGGAAGATGTGGCCGGGTTTGAAGATTTGGGCCTGGGAATCGAAAGGCTTTGTAGTTGATGGGGTCGAAGGTGGGATCGATGGAATAGGGGAGAGATTGGAAGTAGATAGAGGACACGGCCATCTTTGCTTGGCAGTGTAGTAGCCGTGGGTGAGATGGCCACCATCGCGGGGAGCCCAAGTACCATAAGTCGGTCATTGAGCTGAATGAGGGTAGGGAGGGCTACAATGTTGGCGGTCTATGTGGTTGGTTAGCAAGTGTTTAAGCACAAAAGTTTAACCACTCACCAAGCCAGAGTATGTACGGCCGGACAAATTGCCAATACCTCGCTTTACTGGGTCGAGGTTGAATGCCTTTAGGGTACTTCTATACCAGAGCACCTTGGGCTCGTCGATGTATTCATTTCTGCCATAGTAGCTGGCGTTGGGGAGATCCTTGGAGTACGTGTTAATCAGGATGTAGGATGGGGGATGCTTCTATGAGTACCCTAGCGGTTGCGTGCTGCGCATACAGTCAGCTGCTGACCTTCAACCATCACGAAAATACATACCTCGGACTCAATGAGCTCGATTCCGTTGAACTGTCTCCATGTCTCCTCGTCGATGATGTTCCGGTCGGTCTTGCAGCCAGTGTGGCTATGACAAGGCTAGGACGTTGTTTGACGACGAAAGCAGATCAGCGATTTCCGAGGAGGACATAGCCAAGCAGGCGCAATCAGCGCTTGAGTATCCCCTAAGTCTAACGTTTTGCTAACGTTTGACTTTGATTCCCGTAAGTCTTCAACTCTCGAATTCCCTGTCGCCGCTTTATATCTTGCTAATTCCTTTTGAGATACTTCGCTACCCGCTCGATGCCCGATATTGGGTTTCAACTCTTGCTTGTCCTTCAAGATGGCTGCCAGTCCGCTCAACATCCACTTCGCATTCTCGTCGAATACTCGTTAAGCCACTCTCAACTGCTGTCCTATCCTCCATCCATGGTCTTAGACATCGACGGAGACGTATTCATTCCCTTGCCGAACGACTAGCTAGAGGGTTATGACGACCGCAGTAAAGGCATACCATCCACTTTCGCTCACCAGATTGAATGTTGTCGTCTCCGTGCATTTGGATTAAGCACCTTCGCTATGGCTTCACAAAGCACCCAAAGACAGTAACTAATACGTCAAGAACCTAAGTAGCGATACACAGCACTCACTAATGACAAACGGGGCCTTAAAGCGACAGCATGAGGAAGCAAGGCAGTCAGCTCAAAGGCACATGCTGTAAGTTCTGTATAGGGGCTTACTCAATCGTAGTAGCATGGGCTTCATTTACTCCTTACTTGGCGAACTCCAAACTTGTGGACTCCGCTGAACTACGACGAGCACCTTGAATACAGCCCTTAATCGATGCCGCTAGGGCTTAAGAACGAAGGCATGTCATCGCCAACATCATACATCGCTATCCGGACGTTTATAAATTGTCGTCTCATGACAAAGGTGCCACCAAACGAGATCGCAGATGTACGTTTTCAGAACTTGTTCCAAAGTGCGTACCATCAACCATACATTCATTCCCTCCCTGCTAACATAGTCTCCAGCTCCAATTCAATGCGTATAACCGTTCTTATGCACCAAACCCTCGGAAATCCCAACTAAATCTCCCATCCGCCAACTCGCCTTCCTTATTCCCAGCCATTCGCTGCACCAATTCACCCAAACTCACCATTAGTATCACGCGGATATGGTTGAAGGTGCGCAATTATAAGCTCTTGCTTATTGTATTATCTCTCCTACAATTTACCTAGCACAACCTTCTTCGCTAGGCGTCGAATTGTCGTCTTACGACTTACTCTAATCAGAACGAGAGTGCAGGTGTGCACTAGGGAAGTAGGTAGCTAAAGTACGTAATACCAACCGATATCTTTCCTTCACTCTTAACCCACTATTCAGATCCAATCCAACACATCCGAGTCCACACTCTCCTCTAAGCTCCAGACACCCGCCGTCCCTCCAACCATCCTTTCTCATGCACCAAAAATCCGACTTTCCCATTCCTAAACTTCCATCGCACCAATCCACTCAAACTCAGCATCAATACGTTCTCCGCGTGTTCCTCCTCTCAAGCTCCAACACCTAGCGTCTGCTCCTCACTCGCTCGCTCGCTCACCACCGTCAGTTCTTTCCCCGCCGTTCCAGGGTTTTTTGGATTCAACAAGAGCAAACAACCTCACCAGCAACGAGATGGGTTGGGGTGTTCATATTATGCCATATGTTCTCTTGGTGAAATAATGGACTGGTAGGGGGTGGAATAGAAAGGAGAAATGGGTGGGAGGTGATGGGAGGTGTGATCAAGGTCATGGATATCGAGTTGGGACGAGTCATTGTGGCAGGAAGGGTAAATTGGGATCGGCAGTAAGTCTGATCTATGCATAGATAGCACTTCCATGTCATCGTTTACGCCCGTCAAAATATTATTTTATAATCTATGTACCCATATGTATTATAGACTAATTCGGAGGCAGACTCCTGGATTGCCAGGCCTCCCGGACCCCGGGGCTTCCAGAGACTAAGATTTACTGAAGTTCTTCTTCATTTAGCTTGAGATCTGGTTCTATTTCTGCGGCGTCTGTGCTAGTTCCCATAACTGTTCTTGTCGAATGCGAAATAGTAATGTAGATACTGGTATGATGGCTCGAATAGAATGAACGATGATGCCGGGTCCAATGTCGATAGTGATGGTGAAGAGATACTAATATGACACGAGATGGTGATATGGCAATGGCCCCTGGCGGTGCATTTTTAGGATAGTGGTGTGTTTCGTGGAGGAGGGGGGACGGGGAAGGAACCTAGGACGCGTGTGTACCTGCAAGGGAGTTAGCACTGAAAACGAAACGAGAATAAGGGGGTTACGGAACCGTCTGAGTCGTCTTGTCTGTCCTCTAGCAGTACTTCTTCTGATTGTCCTCCTCCCCAACATTAGCGCTAGTAGTCTGATTGGCCGCCTTCCAAACCCCAGCCCGCTCCTGACCCCAACTCTCCCTTTCTCCCGTCTGTTTTCGGATTCGCTCATCCCTTCTGTACTCGTCGGTGGCTTGTTAGAGGGGGCGTTACCATTTCTTTAGCAACGCGTATTATTCCCTTAGGAACGCATCGTCCTGTTCATACTGGGCGCATTCCTACTTGACTTCTGCGGCGTCGGGAAGGCGGTGGGAAGATCAGCCCGTCGAGCAATAGCGTAATCCTCCTCTATCACCTTCATCCATTCTTGCAATACGTGGTGGTGCAATTTAAAGACACGTGCCTCGTCTGCAGGTTCACGTACAACTTCTTCCTCCAATATCTTCCCGTTTTCTTCATGCTACATTTTTCATTGCTTGTTCTTCTCATCGAGCGTGATGGGTGGGCCCACTATTCTCTCTCCTCGTCCGTATTGACACCAGCGACACCAATTGCTGATTGGTTGCACAAACTGTAGTATCCCTATTCCTGAACATGGTACGCGGACTTAGAAGAGAAGAGGGGACATAATGAGCGTAGGTACAGGGTGCATTGAAGAGCTGCCATGGGTGGTAGTGGGCTAGGAAGAGGTTGTAATGAATATACGGAGCGTCTGGTGAACGAAGTTGGTGGTGAATGAAGACGCGGTATTGAAGGGAGCAGCTTGGTTGAGGATTTGAGTGGTATTGGTGTAAACACGATGAGGAGATGGAGTATTGAACAGGACCCATCAGAGTCTTCCTTGTACGATGACTCTTGAACTGAGTGTTTCAGGACTGGACATCTTTCAACAAAGAGAACGAGATGTGCAAATAGCTCTGCGGGTGGTAGAGAGAATGGGTCATGCAGGAAGGGCGGCAGTTAACGGTTGAGGTGGGGATCTGTGCGGAGGGTAGGATACTAGGACTCCTGAATGTGATCATCTGCAGGGAACAACATCCTAGCAGATTTAAGGACAGGAGACTATGACTGCGATCAATGCTAGAAAAATGCAAGTTGATCTTGAAGTTGGGACTGGGCAATGTCGTGATGAGGTCGAGCGAAGCGGAAATAAACAGAAGGGTTCAGGTGAGGATGTGAAGGTTTTCTTGACGGCTAAGACGTGGACTCGTTAACGTCAGCCCCTCAGAGATTAATTCGATGTCATAGAGGATTATGAGTATGTCAGATTCAAACATCCTCAAGTGATGTTTAGGTTTCATGATAAACGACGGCAGCCGGCCAGACACATCGGATCTCGGCAAGTTCCATGCACAGCTGACAACAGCTGACACCTTCTGCTTATGCCCTCTGCCCTTGCCTCCTGCTCTTGTCAGCTTGAACATATCCATCTCTTTCTCTACTTATACAGCATACACAACGACAATGGCCAGTTTTTTTCAGGAGGCTTCTCACAGTTCAGTCAATAATAGTACCCTCACTGCTATTGCTGGTAATTTAGTGGTAAGTAATTATGTATCTCTATGATCTTAAATATACAAGCTCAATGCATGCTTGATCAGAACATCTATCTACCACCTCCAAGGCATGAACCAGCCAAGATGTTATTAAAGCCTTGCTCCAGTGCCCTCTTCACAGGACAGCAAGTCTACCTTGACAGGTTGAAATACTATTTTGGTATTCAGAATGGAAAAGATATTGTATCTCGGCACTCTTTTCTTATTTATGGTCTGGGTGGGATGGGAAAGACCCAAATTGCTTTGAAATTTGCAGAAGAAGTTTCCAACCAGTATGTAATTATGTATTTAAGTAAAATATCATTTACTCAAGAACATTTTGCTATTCTCAGATATGCATACATATTTTGGGTTGATGCCACTAATGAAGATACCATCTTGGCTAGTCTAAAAGGGATTTCTTCCATTCCAGAAGCCAAAAATGCCAGTGTAGATGAAACTCCTGAAGCAGTTCTCTACTGGATAACTTGTCTGTCAAAGGAATGGCTTTTAATATTTGATAATACAGATGGGGAGCCCAATGTGGTTGAAAGATATCTGCCATCAAGCAATACAGGAGACATTCTCATTACCAGTAGGAACCCTAATATGAGATCTCTTACTGGTAGCAAGAATTCCATTGAAGTGGATGGGATGAATATGGAAGATGCTATTGCTTTGCTTTTAAAGAGGTCTAACTTGGAAGAAGAAATAACTGAATCAATTCAAGAGGCTGCTGAGAAAATAGTCACAGCACTGTTTTGTCTTCCACTTGCTGTTGATCAAGCTGGAGCTTACATCACATCTGGCCTCTGCAGTATACATGATTATCTTGAGCTGTATTCAGAACATAGAACAGAACTGATGGATCATCCATCTTTCAGAGGTGCCTCTAGATATGAACAAACAGTTTATGGAACTTGGGAGCTGTCATACAAAAGGATTGAAGCCAGGGCAACAAATGAGTCAAATACCATAAATGCCAAAGCAGCTCAAATAGCCATTTTAATCCACCAAGTTATGGCATTTTTCCATCATGAAAATATTATGGAAGATATTTTCTCTAGAGCTGCTGAACAATATATTGCACTAGATCTTGAAGAAATAACCAATGAAAGGCTCCCATTAGCTGCCTTGCATTTAGATGAGAAACAATTGCTTATAAGTAATGGCAAATGGGATAAGTTGCAATTCAGATCTGGTATCCAAGTTTTACTGTCATTCTCCTTGATCAAAAAAGGAGCCTTAAGTACTGTATACCATATACACCCAATGATTCATGCATGGTGTAAAGATAGAATGACAAAACATGAGAGAGAAGATGCCTCTTTCTTAGCAATGTTTTTGCTTGGATACTCTGTGCCACAGCCTAATGATTTATCAAACTATATACTTCATCATGCACTTGTTACACATATCAAAGCCAATCAATCATATTTAGCTGAGAGATGCAAGATGAATGTGTATTATGATGACATACACAACTCTTTTGCTTATGTTCTTTATCAAAATGGAAATTGGATTGAAGCAGAAAAATTGGAAGTTGAAGTAATGGAAAAAAGACAGCAGCTGCTAGGCCCAACTCATCCACATACATTAAATAGCATGGGAAATCTGGCATCTACATACAGGAAACAGGGCAAATGGACAAGGGCAGAGAAATTGCAAGTTGAAGTAATGAAGAAAAGACAGCAGTTGCAAGGTCCAGCTCATCCAGATACATTAACAGCCATGGGAAATCTGGCATCAACATATAGGTACCAGGGCAGATGGACTGAGGCAGAGGAATTGCAAGTTGAAGTAATGAAGAAAAGACAGCAGCTGCTAGGTTCAGCTCATCCAGATACATTAACAAGCATGGTAAATCTGGCTTCAACATACAGGTATCAGGGCAAATGGACCAAGGCAGAAAAATTGGAAGTTGAAGTCATGGAGAAATTACAGCAGCTGCTAGGTCTAGATCATCCACATACATTGACAAGCATGGCAAATCTGGCATCAACATACAGGAAACAGGGCAAATGGACTGAGGCAGAGAACTTGGAAGTTGAAGTCATGGAGAAATCACAGCAGCTGCTAGGTCCTGCTCATCCAGATACATTAACAAGTATGGGAAATCTAGCTTCAACATACAGGTATCAGGGAAAATGGACTGAGGCAGAAAAGTTGGATATTGAAGTAATGGAAAAAAGACAGCAGCTGCTGGGTTTGGCTCATCCAGATACATTAACAAGCATGGCAAATCTGGCCTCAACATACTGGACTCAGGGCAAATGGACTGAGGCAGAGAAATTAGATGTTGAAGTAATGGAGAAAAGACAGCAGCTACTAGGTCCAACTCATCCACAGACATTAACAATCATGGGAAATCTGGCTTCAACATACTGGAATCAGGGGAAATGGACTGAGGCAGAGAAATTAAATGTTGAAGTGATGGAGAAATCACAACAGCTGCTAGGTCCAGCTCATCCAGATACATTGAAAAGCATGGCAAATCTGGCTTCAACATACAGGGAACAGGGCAAATGGACCAAGGCAGAGAAATTGCAAGCTGAAGTAATGGAGAAAAGACAGCAGTTGCTAGGTCCAGATCATCCAGATACATTAACAAGCATGGCAAATTTAGCTTTAATATACAAAGATCAAGGAAAATGGACCAATGCAGAGGTTCTTTTGATTACAGTAGCTAGCAAAAGAAGAGAGATTTTGGGGTTTGATCATCCAGACACACAGAACAGTCTAACAGCTTTGGAGGACTTTAAAAAGAAAAAAATGGATATGGACATAACCAGAGATGGTTCTGGGGAGAATAAAGCAACAGTATCTGATTACATGCCCTTTTTGTTAGAAGCATTTAGAGGGAGGAGTCCTTGCTTTGGATCCAAATAAACACAATATTGAATACCTATGTGATCTCTTTGGTTTATTCTGTATGCTGCTATAAATGACAATATTTTTGTAGTTATATATCTTCTTTTGTGTATTATTATATATTCAATATATATCTTGACTGAAAATATTTCATAATGTAACTATTCAGAATTCTAGAAGTCAGAATGAATCAAAATGAAGTATGTGACAAATGCAAACTTGAATGAGACACTGTTGCATGGCAGTTTCAAGGCTTTTATTAGCTTATATAGATGTTTTTTGAGTAGATGGCTTTTTATGATGCATGGCTGCACTCAATAGACTCTGACATAATGACCAGTGCCCTGTCCATTCATGGCCACATTATTATTACATTGCTTTCTAGAGTAGCTGAGTATTGTGTCACATCCTGGAACTTCTTGCCTACCTTCTGACCTTCTGACTTCTTTCTGACACTCCTTCCATTCAACCTTCCATTCATGATCTTTGCTCTTCCTTATTTGTATATACATTTCATCACCATGGTCCTCTTACAAATGATTTTTAGTTTACACAGCTTTTCCACATCACCCCTTCCAACATTCTGCTTCACTCATTTCATACAACCAACTTATTAGTCTCTATGATACTATCATCACAGCCTCTTTACATCATGCTACTATTCAATCTCCTGTTTATCCCTAGTTATCTTCCATAGTATAAATACCTTCTGCTTGTATCCTCCAATCCTCAGTTTGAATATTGAAGTTAAACCACTCTACTTCTTATCTATCTTGCCCTTGTTATTAAGACTTATGTCTGGTAACAACTCTGATCCTCCAACTTGCCTCCAACTTGTTCCAACTTTTCACAAATACTAGGACACTGAATAGATTGCAAAGGGCACAGCACATAAGCTGAAGCCAATGTCCATATGAACCACCTTCCATCTCCCTCCATATACCTTCCATCATCTTCTGACTATTTTGCAACTTGACATATTGAAGGGACAGAGTTAAATTCCTTCATTTTAGAAAACAAGAAACCTGGGTTTCAACTTTTTCAGTGTAATCAGTATTTGTATGCCTTCTATAGCCTAACATTAAACAGACAGAATTATTTTGGAACACCTTTGTTCCATCATTAAATCTAGCATAGAATTCAAGTGGCTTCAATGCAAAAAATCCTTGTGAATAAATATACAAGTTAACCGTAATAATCTCGACACTATGATACAGTATATATGACTCGGACTATGTTGAATGTCTGTCTATCTAACCGTAGATAAGACCGTTGAATCTTCTCGTGCATACAAAAAGTCCCCAAACCAAACCAAACCAATTCCACAATCAAGTGCCAATGCACTTAATCATCATAGATACCCGCAGGCTTCTACAGCGTTGATACATCGACACCGGGAAGCGGCCACTTGCTGGCGAATGTGCGGACTTCATCACGGAGCTGCTTCACCTGCTTGAAACCCTCCTTGCCCTCCTCCTGCGTGGTCGCGACACGGACGAAGTCCTTGAGGAGCTTGGAGCCAGCCTCCTTCTGGAGGAGGAGAGAGAGCTGGACGGTGCGGTGGAGGAAGTCGGCGACGATCTTGATGTCTTCCTCCTTCATGTCGCGGGAGGTGAGCGCAGAGGTACCGAGACGGATACCGCCGGGAACTTGGGCAGAGGCATCACCGGAGACAGCGTTCTCTGGAGAAAAGTTTGTTAGATTGAGCAGAAGATTAAGTTAACGGGAAACTTACTGTTGATAGTGATACCCATGAGATCGCAGACCTTCTCAACCTTGCTGCCGGTGAGTCCAATGGGACGGAGATCCCATAGAACGAGGTGGTTGTCCGTACCGCCAGTCTGGAGCTTGTAACCGTGCTCGGAGAGAGAGGCACCAAAAGTCTGAGCGTTCGAGATGACTTGCCAAGCGTATTCATGAAACTCGGGCTGAGCGACCTGCTTGGGGCAGTAGCGACAGCAGCAATAGTGTTATTATGGGGCCCACCCTGGCAAGCAGGGAAGACGGCATCGTTTACGCGCTTCTCCAGGTCCTTTGTGTTCTCGAAATCCTTGCGGAAGAAGATGAGACCGGCACGGGGGCCACGGAGGGCCCTGTGGGTGGTGGTGGAGACGACGTCGCAGTACTCGAAGGAGCTGTTGAGCTCTTGGGCGGCGATGAGGCCGTTCGTGTGAGCAATGTCGGCCATGAGCCATGCACCCTCCTTCTCAGCGGTCTTCTTGGGCTCGGTGTAGTCCCAGTCACAGGGGTGTGCCGAGGCACCGCAGATGATGAGGCTGGGCTTGAAGAATTTGACTTGGGCAGCGAGAGGCTTGTAGTCGATGAGATTGGAGGTGGGGTCGATGGCGTAGGGGAGGGATTGGAAGTAAACGGAGGACGCAGCCATCTTTTCTTGGCGGTGTAGTAGCCATGGGTGAAATGGCCACCGTCGGGGAGCCCAAGGACCATGAGGCGATCACTGGGCTGGATGAGGGCAATGAGGACAGCGAAGTCGCTCGTCTACGGGGCTGTTTAAACAGAGTTCCAAGCATGAAAGCTTGACTGCTCACCAAACCATAGTTAGGCTGGACGTTGATACCTCACTTTGCTGGGTCGAGGTTGAACGCCTCGAGGGCACGTCTGCAGCAGAGCACCTCAAGCTTGTCGATGAACTCCTTACCGCTATAGTAGTGGGCGTTGGGGAGACACTCGGAGTACTTGTTGGTCAGGATGGGGGCCGTTGGCTTCTATGAGTACCCTACTGGTCGCGTCGGACCACGAAAACACGTACCTCGGATGCAATAAGCTCGTCGATGATGTTCTGGGCCTCTGGGTCTGTCTCGGCCAGGGGCTGGTAGAGGACCTTCTATGACGACAAAAGCAGGTCAGCGGTTCCCGAGGAAGATATGGTCAAGCAAGTGCAATCAGCCCCCCAGACGGCAGGCTCTTACTGTTGGACTTTGTTGGGACTTTAACCATTGTAACTCTTCAACTTTCCCGAACGAATGGCTCAAAGATTTTGGCGACAGCAGTAAAGCCTTGCCATCTACTTCCGCTCACAGGATTGAAGACCGCTGTCACCGTGCATTCGATCCAAACACCTTCGCTATGGGCTTTACAATGGCTTCGCAAAGCACTCAAGGAAAGCGGAAAATACCTCAAGAACTTTAGTAACGATATACAGAACACATGGATCATATCGTATGTCGCTCGTTCACCTCTTACTAGCTGGACCTTCGTTTGCCTCTCACCTGGCGAACTCAAAATCGCCGTCTCAGCTGAACTACAATACGCAGCTTGAAGAATACGGGCCTGAATCGATGCCGCTAGGACCTAAGAATGAAGACATGCATTACCTACATCACACGTCACTGCTCGGATGGAGAATCGTTGTCTTACAACAAGTGCGCCGCCAAGCGAGATTGCAGACGTGCACTTCAGACCTTGTTCCAAAGTGTGTACCGTCACCCACATTTTTCATTCTCCCCTTCTAACGCAATCTCCAGCTCCAATTCAACGCGTATAACCCTCCTTATGCTCCAAACCCTCGCTAATCCCAATTAACTCTTTCATACGCCAAAATTCGCTCTTCCTATCCCCAGCCATCCACCACACCAATCCACACAACCTCACTATTTGTTGCACGCGAATATGGCTGAAGGTGCGCAATTATAAATTCTTGCTTGTCATCTTCTCATATAATGTCTAGCATGATATTCCCCGCTAGACGTCGAATTATCGTCTTATGACATACTCCAATGAGAACAAGAGTGCAGACGTGCAGTCAAGAACTTGATAACTAAAGTACGCAATTTTAACAAATGTCTTTCCTTCTCTTCTAAACCACTATTCAGTTCTAATCCAACACATCTGCGCTCTCTTCTAAGATTCAAATACCCGTCCTCTCCAAATATCCCTTCTCATGCACTAAAAATCCGACCTCCCATTCTCCACGTTCCACCGCGCCAATCCGCTTAAACTCAGCCTCAATACATTACCCTTGTGTCCCTCTTCCTCCAGCTCCCAAACCCAGCGTATGCGCCTTGCTCGCTCGCTCGCCATCGTCGGTTCTTTCCCCGCCGTTCCAGCACCTCTGGGAATCAACAAGAGCAAATAACCTCAGCGACAACGGGCTGATTGAGATTTTCGTATGCGGTGGGTTCTCCTGGGGAAATAACTCGAAGAGAGTAGGGGGACGAGACATTGCAGAAGAAGGGGCAAAATGGGACCAGCAATAAGTATAATCTATACGTAACACTTCCATGTCATCGTTTACACCTGTTAAAGTACTCTTTTACTAATCCATGTACCTATAGGCGTTGTTGACGCATTCGGAGGCAGACTCCTAAATTCCCAGACCTCCCGGACTCATGAGCTTTCCAAGATCGAGATTTTCTGAAATTCTTCGTCGTCTGGCTCGAGATCTGGTTCTATTTCGGCGACGTCTGCGGTTCCCGTAAGTGTTCTTCGTCGAATACGAAATGGTGATATGGATAACCGACTCAATAGAATGAACCGAGATGTTGAGCCCAAGATCGGTGGTTCTATGGTTGATATCTTAACAAGGGAGAGAGTAAAAGAGCGTAACAGCGTCACTCACCCTCCGCGAGTAACCTCTTCCGGCTTCACCATTTTCACTTACCCTTCCTTAACTTCAGCCACCCCCTCACTCGGCATACAAGTGGCGGCAGCCTTCGAAACCACAGCCTGCTCCTGGCCCGAACTTCCAAAACTTTTCCCCGCTGTTTTTGGGTCCTGTCATCTCTCCTGCGTTCGTCAGCATCGCGCCGGATGGCATGTCGCCACGACTCGTCTTCTTCCGTTAGAGACGCATCTGTCTTTTGCGGTGTTCGGAGATTGGCCCAATGACAGACGTGTACTTCTCATCCACCGCTTTCATCCATCCTTACGATATGTAGTGGTGCAATTGGAAGACATACACCTCGTCTGCAGGTTCGATGGGTGTAAGGAGGGCGAGAAGATCGTGGACGGAGGGGTATTCGGCATTTGTGGGTGTGGACTCTTTGACCAGAGAGGCGAGATGATTAGACGAGGAGGACGGGAACGAGGAAGGAAAGGAGGAAGAGTATCTCGGCGGCGGCAATCAAGAAGGCGAAGGAGGAGCACGAACGTACGTCGGCCGTCCCTCAGAATCAGCTTGGTAAGTCTCCTTTAAGAGTTGGTTCCGCATCTTCCCCTGATCTTGCTCCTGCTGAACACGCTTCTGCTTCACCTGTACTGCAGCCAACTTTCCATCCTCAAGCTTCTCCGACGTTCCCTCCACTTCTCTCGTTCCCAGCCAGCTTCATGTACAGCTCTCCCTCCAACTTCTTCCCGTTTTCTTCATGCTGCACGTTTCATTGCTTGCTCTTCTCATCGAGGGTGATGAGTGGGTCTACTAATCCCTCTCTGTCTCTTCGTCCTTATTGACACAAGTGAAACCCGTCGCCGACGGGTACACAAACTCCTTCGTCGAAGGCAACACCCCCTTGGTGGACAACAAATAGTTTTCTTAATGGGTAAGGCGTGGGTGGACCCGTTGCCGTCGGCTCCCCCATAGAGGGTTTAATCCGATGTCATAGAGGATCATAGGTATGTCGGATTCTAAACCTCAAGTGAGGAGTTTAGGTTTGATGGTAAACGATGGCAGCCGGCCAGACAGTGGACACGCCAGATCTCGGCAACATCCATACACAGCTGAGGCCGTCTGCTGATGCCCTTCGCCCATGCCTCCTGCTCTCATCAACTTCAACACGTCTATCTCTGTCTATAACACCATACACAACAACCATGGCCAGTTTTTTTCAGGAGGCTTCTAACATTTCAGTCAATAATAGTGCCCTCGCTGCTATTGCTGGTGATCAAGTGGTAAGTAATTACATATCTCTAGGAGTTTGAATATACAATTTCATATGCATGCTTGATTAGAACATCTATCCAACATCTCTACAGCGTGAACCAGTCAAGATGGTTTTAAAGCCATGTTCCAGTGCTCTCTTCACAGGACAACAAGTCTACCTTGACAGGTTGAAATATTATTTTGGTATTCAGAATGAAAATGGCATTGCATCTCGGCGCTGCTTTCTTATTTATGGTCTGGGTGGGATGGGAAAGACCCAAATTGCTTTGAAATTTGCAGAAGAGGTTTCCAACCAGTATGTGGTTATACATTTAACTGAAATATCAATTACTCATAACATTTTGCTATTCTCAGATATGCATACATCTTTTGGGTTGATGCCACTAATGAAGATACTATCTCTGCCAGCTTAAAAGGGATTTCTTCCATTCCAGAAGCCAAGAATGTTGCTCTGGATCAAACAACTGAAGCAGTTCTTTACTGGATAACTTCTCTATCAAAGGAATGGCTTTTAATTTTTGATAATGTAGATTGGGAGCCCAATGTAATTGAAAGATATCTGCCTTCAAACAATAGAGGACACATTCTCATTACTAGCAGGAATCCTAACATGAGATCTCTTACTGGTAGCAAGAATTGCATTGAACTGGATGGGATGAATATAGAAGATGGTATTGCTCTGCTTTTAAAGAGGTCTAACTTGGAAGAAGGAATAACTGAACCTATTCAAGAGGCTTCTGAAAGAATAGTTGCAGCACTGTTTTGTCTTCCTCTTGCTGTTGATCAAGCTGGAGCTTACATTACATCTGGCCTGTGCAGCATACATGACTATCTTGAGCTGTATTCAGAACATAGAAAAGAACTAATGGATCACCCATCCTTCAAAGGTGCTTCTAAATATGAACAAACAGTTTATGGAACTTGGGAGCTGTCATACAAAAAGATTGAATCCATGGCAGCAAATGAATTAAATCCCAGAAATGCTCAAGCAGCTCAAACAGCCATTTTAATCCATCAAATTATGGCATTTTTTCATCATGAGAATATTATGGAAGATATTTTCTCTAGAGCTGCTGAACAATATATTGCACTAGATCTGGAAGGAATGAGTAATAAAGGGCTTCCATTAGCTGTTTTGCATTTAAATAAAAAACAGTTACATATAACTAATGGCAAGTGGGATAAGTTGAAATTCCGATCTGGTCTCCAAGTCTTACTGTCATTCTCCTTGATCAAAAAAGGCTCATTGAATACTGTATACCATATACACCCAATGATCCATGCATGGTGTAAAGATAGAATGGCAAAACATGAGAGAAAAAACAGCTCTTTTTTAGCAATGTCCTTGCTTGGATACTCTGTGATACAGTCTAATGATATATCAGACTATATATTTCATCATACACTTGTCACACATATCAAAATCAATCAATCATATTTAACTGACATATGCAAGATGAATATATATTATGATGACATACACATCTCTTTTGCTCATGTTCTTTATCAGAATGGACATTGGAGTGAAGCAGAAAAATTGCAAGTTGAAGTAATGGAGAAAAGACAGCAGCTGCTAAGTTCAGCTCATCCAGATACATTGATAAGCATGGCACATCTGGCTTCAACATACAGAAGTCAGGGCAGATGGACTGAGGCAGAGAAATTGCAAGTTGAAGTAATGGAGAAAAGACAGCAGCTGCTAGGTCCAGCTCATCCAGATACATTATTAAGCCTGGGACATCTGGCTTCAACATATAGGAGTCAGGGCAAATGGACTGATGCAGAAAAATTGGAAGTTGAAGTAATGGAGAAAAGACAACAGCTGCTAGGACCAGCTCATCCACATACATTAACAAGCATGGGAAATATGGCTTTAACATATAGGAATCAGGGTAAATTGACTGAGGCAGAGAAATTGGAAGTTGAGGTAATGGAGAAAACACTGCAACTGCTAGGTCCAGCTCATCCAGCTACACTAACAAGCATGGGAAATCTGGCATCAACATTCAGGACTCAAGGAAAATGGACTGAGGCAGAGAAATTGGAAGTTGAAGTAATGGAGAAAAGCCAGCAGCTGCTAGGTCCAGCTCATCCAGACACATTAACAAGTATGGCAAATTTGGCATCAACATACTGGAATCAGGGCCAATGGACTAAGTTAGAGGTGCTTTTAATTACAGTGGCCACAAAAAGAAGAGAAATTCTGGGGTTTGATCATCCAGACACACAGAAGAGCTTAGAAGCTCTGTTGGATTTTAAAAAGAAAAAAATGAATATAAACATAACAAAAAATGGTTCTGAGAACAAAATAACACTTTCTGATTACATACCCCTTTTTTTAGAAGTGTTCAGGGGAAGCAGTTCTGCTTTGGATCTAAATAAATAAATACATATATGATGTAAGGTCCAGACCTTCGCGCGGACCTTTTATAGATCATCTTATCTTATCTTAACTTAGTTGCTCGGCTAAACTTCAAGTTATCCTCCACGCTACATTATCGACAAACATGTAGCTTTACCTATTTACTTAGTTACTCACTACTTACTTCCTTACTGACCCACTTCATTACCATTATCCACTTCCTTTCCGCCTTCGATCCACTTCTAACTACCGTTGTTCACTTGATTATTTATTACCTATTAGAATAGTATAAATAATTAGGGTACATGTAGCTAGAAGGACAGTTTTCTCAATAACGAGACCTTCAACTACGCATTTCAAGCGCATTGCAAGTCTCAGAGAATCTCTCATGTGTATCGCTTACTTCTTGACTATCCTAACAACTTCAAGAAGCTGGCGATCTCACATATGATCACCTTGGTTTGTTCTGTTCTTTGCTATAAATGTCAATATTCTTTGTAGTTATAGGTCTTCTTTTGTGTATTACTATATATTCAATACCTTGTTTTATCTGCCATGATGTTATAGGTGTATAGGCTGGAAATATTCTATATTGGTGCCTATTCCTAGAAGTCTGAATAAATTGGAATAATGCACCTGATGTTAAAATGTAGACTTGTATAAGACAAATGTAGACTTGAATGAGACATAGCTTCATCTTGTGTGCTGCACATACCTGTATATTGAGTGCAGCATATTAATTTTATAATAGAATGAATTTTTTATGCCCTCAACTCAAGGGTTTATATACTATGTACAAAGTAATCTAGAATATACTATAAGGTTTGTACATACTTGATCAGTAAGCTCATGCATAAGCATGAGGCCTTAATTACTAATATAATATATACAAGAGTATTCTACACAAGTATAGAATAGACAAGCACTATTCCAACACTCCCCCTTGCTTGGATATTACACCAATAAGGTAAGTAAAATTTTGGTGTAGTACCCTAGATAATCCTTTTGTGAATATATCTGCCAGATTATTATCTGTGGAGATATAAACAAGGTTTAATATTCTATTTTTCAACATGATCTTGTAAGAAATGAAATGCAATATCAATGTGTTTCATTCTAGCATGAAATTTGGGATGATGAGCAATTGATATGGCAGCTTGATTATCTGAGAAAATTATCAAAGTCATCAGGATAGGGAAATTAAGTTCTCAAAGTAGAGAACAGTGCCAAATAACTTGTTTTGCAACATGTGTAGCTGTGACATATTTGGCTTCTGTTGTTGAAAGTGCAACAGTACCTTGCTTCTTTGAACTCCAAGCAATGGCACCTCCAGCAATGGTAATAACATATCCACTGACAGATTTCCTATCTGGGTCATTTGCCCAATCAGCATCACAGAAGATATTTAAATCTTTGCTTAATAATTCATCAGATCCTCCATAAGTTAAAGCATGGGTTCATGAGCCTTTAAGATAGCAAAATATTTGTTTAACAGCTGTCCAATGCATCACTTTTGGATTGGAGGTATACTGAGCAAGTTTATTGACTGAAAATGCGATGTCTGGTTGTGTTCCTAATGCCAGATACATTAATGAACCAATAAGTGTTGCATAACCATAAGTCATGGACAAATTTATCTCCCCCTCTTCCTCTGATTTATCAAAGTCATCAAGCTTGACATTTGGATCCATAGGGGTTGTTACTGGATTAGCATTTTCTAATTGGAATTTTTTGAGTAATGCTTTATGAGTCTTATGTAATAAGAATTGTTCTTTTAGGGACTTTTAATAGGGCATTTTGTCCAACATCAAAAGTGAGCAAAAGTTTTATGTCAGCAGCATGCACTGCCACTATGGCATCTCAAGAATCACCTTTTATGGACATAGCATGTGATATTTGTCATTGGTAAGATTGCACTGCAGCCTGCTGATTTCTTTCTTCCTTTATTTATTTAGACACATGACCAAGCACTCCATGACACAAATACATCCACTGGTTCTGTTCTCCTTGCTGCTTTCTTTGAGCCATTCCACACCTAGCTGTCATGGGTCTCACCTGCCAAACAACTAGTTGTCAATATTGATTTATCAGATTTCATCAAGAAAGTGCATCCTCCCCACACAACATAGACTCATATTGCCGTGCTTGCAATGGCCCACAACCCCAAGTCAATGTAATGAGTCTGAGACAGTTTAATAAGGTGATCTTCTTGGTGTAATTTAATTCCTAGAAGCATTGAGGGTTGTCCTAGTGATTTTGTTTCAAAATAGCAATTGAGTTCTTCCCCAATGCAGTGATTCTGGGCATCTGAACTTGAAATGGCTATAAAATCATCAACCCATACTAGTAATATGGTAAATTCTTTGCCCACTTGGTGAATATAACAGCAATAATTGGTTTTTAGCTGGGTAAATCCTAGTGCTTCAAGTGCTTTATTTAATTCATGGTTCCAGACATTCCCTGCCTGTTTAAAACCATAAAGTGAACAAATGAGAATACAGACTAAAGCTGTACCATCCTCATATCCAGGTGGCTGAAGCATGAATATTAATTCATTTAGCTTCCCAT
>ML213594.1:238383-255806 GCA_004379715.1 Crucibulum laeve
GCTTTTATCTTCATTTAGTTTATATTTAGTGTATATTGCATCAGTTCCTTGATTTCCATTGTTTTGGGTCTCAGATATACTAGTCAGTAGGTTTTGACATTGTTTCAGTAGTACAGTTTCCCCCCCACTTTGTAGTATCATCCCCTCTGTACTCATTATTGCTCCAGTTGTCTATTTCCCCTCAAAAGTCAATACAGAACAGTTTTATAGGATTTTCAATCAGAAAAGAAGACTCTTCACAAAATTTGTACGCTTTTGTGATCTACGCACGTTATCGCTATCGGTCTTTTTGCAGCGTCTAGTTCAGATTCACCGCTTTCCGTCGGCGCTTGTTTTGTAGCTTTAGGCGCGCTCATTGTTGTGTTATCGCGTTTATGATTTAGGTTATCCTCTAGCTTCCTCAAGTCAGTACTTACTTGGAGTTCCAAGGACTACTGATCTTGTTGCTCTCTGCTTGGTTCTTTCATCAGTCTATCTGTCTTTCAGCTTATCAAGAGCTGTCTTTCAGTGTCTATTCTGCGCTTTGTCTGTCTGCTTTGTCATATATTTCTCTGGTGCTTTTGAGAGTTCAAATATTGGTTCTAGGTTGTCAGGAACAAAGTGAAGCCTCTTGCACAAGTATTATTTGATTTTTCTAGGTATTTGGTTGGTGTATAGTCATCTTTATAGGTTTTTGTGCACTGGACAGTATCTAGTTCATCATTGGTTTGGCAGGGTCAACTGATCCTGGAAATGCTGCATTTTTATCAACATATTTTTCCAGTCCAAGGTCACAAAGTACTGCAAGCATTCTGCACTTCCATGGCATCCAATTTGTAGCCTTCAGTAGTTCCATTTGGTAACTTCTGGATGTGTATGATTCCTCTGTCATTGCATGATTGAGTTAAAAATAAATGAGAGCAAGTATGGAAGTAAGAGATCTGAGATGTGTGGTTTACTTTACTAGGTGCCAGGGCCCATAACCTATTGAGCACAGCATATTAATTTTATAATAGAATGAATTTTTTATGCCCTCAACTTGAGGGTTTATATACTATGTACAAAGTAATCTAGAATATACTATGAGGTTTGTACATACTTGATCAGTAAGCTCATGAGTAAGCATGAGACCTTAATTACTAATATAATATATACAAGAGTATTCTACACAAGTATAGAATAGACAAGCACTATTCCAACACTGTATCCAATGCCTTATATTTCTGAGAGGTCAGAGTTGGCAATGTTTTTCTGAGGAAATCAATTAGAACAACAGAATAAGACTCCACTCCAACATGCAAGTAGAGAACATCAATGAGAGGAAGATGAGGTACTTTAGCAGAAGAGAAGATTGAAGGATTAAAGGTAATAGGATACTATGATTGACATGCAAGCCAATGACTATTGTAAAGATGTAATTACTTAAATACTGTAGTTCTCATTTATTCAGTTGTGATCCCAATAGGATATTACTTAGTACAATGCTGGTGGAGATCTGGGTGGCAAGGGCAGGGATGTGGTCTTCTGAGTTATGACATGACCCTGACAATTCTCCCCTCATCTCCTTGCCTTTCCAATCTTCTGGCAACCTATTGAACCTCCTCAGCACTTACTGGGCTCACTGAAGCCTCCCAGGCCAATAACCCCTCCTCTGGACCAACCCTCTCAACTACCACAACTTACTGGGCATCACCTGCACAGACCACCTACAGCACTCCCCATTATCATCTGTACACTACAACCCCCACTTACTGTGACTGCCAACACATTTCTAAATGTGACCACACTCCTCATCCTAGCCAAGGATATTATGCACAGCCTTAGAATTGACCCACATAAGTTGCCAATGCATGCATGGCTGGCAAGTGTCCACTCATTGCTCACACCCTTTATCTCTACATGTACCATATGATTTTACTTACATGCACCATATGATTCACTCCATTTAACTACTGACAATCCACCTTCTCTCTGTTCTGAACCATAGATAGTAACTAGCCATAGCACTATAAAACCCTCATATAGTAGTACTTGTGCCCATAAAAAGTATATGACATTATGTAATGCACACACATCTGCATTCATCCTCAACAACAAGAAAGCATCTTTTGTAGCACAAAAGCGAGAACAATATGTACTAAAAATTCTACAGTGTAAATCTAATGGTCTGTATGTGTGTATGGAAAAATTAATAGTGCGTATGCCCACCTTTAGCAGCCAAAACTGCTTCAACATGCTGAGGCATGGAATTGACATGTTTGTCAATATCTTTGATTGGCAGCTCATTCCAAGCAGTCAAAATGGCTGCTTTTAACTCTTCAACGGTATTAGGAAGATGGGGAAGAGAGCATATGCGCTTTTTCAGCTCATGCCAAACACATTCAATGGGTGAAATGTCAGGAGAAGTTGAGGGATGTGGGAAAAGTGGAATGTCACTATCATCAAACCATTTCTTTGTTGATTTTGCTCAATGACTCGGAGCCCCATCCTGCTGAAATACAACATATCCTTTCGCTTTCTTCATCTCCCTATAAAATGACTTCAAACAGCCATCTAGAACCTGTTCTTGGTAGCAAGATGCAGTCATTCCTCCTCCCTTTCCTCCAGGATAGTCTAACACAATTAATGGGCCTTTAACCCCCTTCATGATGCAGCCCCACACCATAACACATACAGGTGACTGAATAACAGTTGCAACCATACACTCGTCCATTAACTCCTCATGGGGAAGCTGTGTGACATAGATACAAGCATGTTTGTCATCAAGGTGGACATAACACTCATCTGACCAGATGATGTGACTCCAATGGTAGGCTTTAAAGCTCTGATGCATCTTCGCCCAGTGTTTATGTGCAACCTTCTGGGCTGGCTTGAGCAGGGGAACTTTCCTAGCTAGCTGCCAGTGGTACCCATGTCGCCTTAACACATTCCTAACTGTCCCCTTGCTGATTGATGGTCCCAGCTGATTCACAATCTCTTTGAATGGCATATGGTGCTCTTTTTGGCAAGAACAAACTATTAAACACTCCATTCAAGGTGTAACAGTCTGGGGACAGCCTGAGCAAGGGTGGTTTTTGGTGGATCCAGTTTCCTGGTATTTTCTGATAATGTTACAAGCAGTACCATAATGCATTCCTGTGATAGCAGCTGCTTCTGCAATATTTTGGTTAACTTTCCATGCTCCAATGAGCTTGTTTTTTCTTGGAGTGTCAATTTGAGAAGCATGGCCACGCATAAGAGTTGTTATATGACAAGATATTCAGTATTAATTGAGCTACAACATGAACATGAAGCAGCTGTTGAAAATGCGACCGTGTGTATATTACATAATATCATATACTTTTTATGGGCATGAGTAGTTTACATTTCTATTGTGTAGTCTTTAGCTGGTTGTTTCTTACTGCCAATACTATTCACTCTACTACTCCTTCTTCCTTCTCCTTAAAAGTTTGTAGTTTGCATATCAACCTTGGCACTCTCTTAGTAGATTGTGTTGATGTGCCTGACAATCTCATTGCATACCAGTTTGTGATATTGAAGTTTGGGCTTCTGAGTAGCTCTGTAGGTATGGATGTTTCTTTTAATCCCTGTTCCTTCATTTCATCCATTATTAAATACTGTTCATCACTGGTTTTATAGGCATAAAAGCAAGTTATATCACCAGAATATATACCTTTGTCACCTGAGTAAGGTATGTTTCTCTCTAGTTCATGAATTATTTTCTCACTCCAAGGATCTCCTACTAATCTGGTACTAAGCTTTCTATTTGTCAGGTGTTCTCAATGTCCCAGGTGTAGTTTCTTCCTATTTGAGGAGTAAGGGTCATTTTCTTTTGGACTAGTAGAATATGTCTCTGTAATAGCCTTATTTTTGCTGCAAGGAGTTGAGTTTGTTAACATGTAGTCTGAAGGGCCTTCCTCCTTGGTGTGTTTAGTTCCACTTGAACTTGCAAATGTGTCTTTATTTGGTTGCATTAAGTATTTATTATCACTGGAGAATTCATAGTTTTTGTAGTTGATTTCTTCATCATCTGAAAAGGTAAAATCTTCATAGCCAAATTGTATCATCCCTAGATCAAGGGTGTTAAGATCCTGATGACAAGCCTTACATGGCTCTGTACCTGGAAATCCAGTCCTTATGCTGCTAAATTGACTTCAGCATATCTATTTTTGACCAGGGATCATCGGGGAAGGTTCAGAATGCATCAAAAAGCTTCAAAGTGCTTTGAAAATGCAGCTTGAGCTTGGATGTGGCAAAAGTGACAGATGTGACAGTTAGTGACAGCTGGAAAGGTTTTGACACACAGTAGCAAACAAGGACCATTTAACAGATTTGAGTTCACTGAGGCTATCTACTGAAGTAAGTACAGCTTTTATACATAGAGCAGTATCTAGCCAAGTAAATAACAAGACAATGGACCATATGGCAAAGAGTCATCTGAGCAGCACAAAGATCTTAGAAGAAGTATGTAAAAGGTAGGTATGAGTAAGAATGACAATGACAGTAAGTAGGCAAGATAGTAGCAAAGGGACATGTCAGTGTTGGGAGGGGATGCATCAGCACAGAGGAATGAACATGATAAAAGAATGTGAAATAACAGAACAGGGAGGGGAGGTGGGATGCTGATGTGAACACAAAGCCAGGAACAGCAATTGTTCCCAGACTGGGTGATTGAGTAATCAGATTGTTACATTGGAACAATGGATGCTATCGCAAAATACTTCATTTTCTTTGATTTGATTCACATTTTCTTATTTTTTAGACAATCTAAGTATTTATTCAACATAGGAGTAGTTTTATCCACATGAATTGAGTCCCATGAGCAAGTCTGGTGTCTACAGCCACTCTGATTTCCATTTTACTTCAATTTTGTACATTTTATTTCTACTTTCATTCTCTGTGTTGAGAACTTTTCTACATACTTAAAAGCCATAGTTTTTCTTTGTAGCTCAGTAGTTCAGAGTACTCTAGATCCCCTCCATACTCTTTGTACTCAATCTCTATACAACTACTTCACATTTACACAATAAACTCAAGTTCTTGGAGTTTGGATCTTTGAAAATTGTCTTCTTCACTAAATCACAATGCTTTCAACAACAACAACACGAAACAACTTCGGTCTTTTTGCATTGCCTACAGCTTCTTCTGGTCTTTCTACGCTATTTTGTTTCATATTTTTCCGGGCTCTCCTCATTGAGCTATCTTAGTTGCAATCAGGCAACTATTTTAGTGTTTCTTCTAGCTGTCTTCCTCAGTTTCTGTCATCTCTGTCATGCCCATCATGCACCCATTGTGTCACATCCTGGAAATTCACGCCCACCTTCCAACCTTCCAACTTTCCTTCCGGCTTTCATTCTGTTCATGATCTTCGCTCTTCCTTATTTGTATATATGTTTCATCACCATAGTTCTCTTACAATTGATTTTAGTTACATAGCCTTTACACAGCATTCCTTCCGACTTACCATTTCACTCATTCTGCTACTACCATTTACTTAGTTTCTACAATACTATCATCACAGCCTCTTTCATCAGACTACCATTCCGTCTCTACTTCATCCCTAGTTATCTTCCATAGTATAAATACCTTCTGCTTGTATCCTCCACTCCTCAGTTTGAATATTAAAGTTAAACACTCTACTCTGTTATCTACTTCGCCCTCGTTATTAAGACTTAGTCTGATAACAACTCTGACCCTCCAACATCTTGTTCCGACATCTTGCAAATACTAGGACACCAAATAGATTGCGAAGGGCGCAGCACATAAGCTGAAGCCAACATCTGTACAATCCACCTTCTGCCTCATCCGATATTCCCTCTGCTACCTTCTGACAATTTCGCTATTTGACACATTGTCTCCTCCATCATTCTATCAGTCAGTCCACCCCTCAGCCTTTGTCCTCTGGTTTCTATTGCACTATTTGGCATCCCTTTCCCTCAACTCTTTGTCATTCTATTGGCAGTCTCCTTTCTAGATTGTTAGGACCAAAGTGAGGCCACCTCGCCATTTTATTCTTTTGTTTTCTAGGTATACAGGTATTATAGGGATTATATTATATATATTCCTACTCTCTAGCCAGTGCCTAGGTTGACACTGAGTAGTTTCAGACAATTTACAAAGGCATTCTGTTTCCTCAAGATCAAATTTGACATTATAGTTTCTCACTAGTTCTGAAGTCTCTGAACTGTTGGAAATACAAACTGTCTTGTGCATCACCCACCCTTGAATATCCACTCGGAATTCCTAATATTGGACCCATGTATTATTTAGACAAAATAGCAACACATTTATTACTTGGATTCTGTAATGTAGATACAACTGATTAGTATGTTTAATTCTACTTTTGTACATACTCCTTTTATTATTTCTCATAGTATAAAAGACCTCTAGATAGCATAGAAACACCTCAGTCAAGTTCTATTCTGACTGAGGTGAGTTATAACATACTTACATATTTCATTTCACTCTTACTGATTATTCTCATAGCTATACTTATTTTATTCCGTTAGGTATAGTTACTTCAATATATATACAGTCAAGTTCTATTCTGACTGAGCTATACTTATTTTATTCCATTATGAACTACTATCAGAGCTACTGGAAATGTTGTTCTTTTTAGAACACTGTCTGGTATGATGTCCAGCCTCAAGACAATTAAAACATTTGTTGTCTCCTCTTAACTCATCTTGTTGTTCAGTTAACCTTGGTCAGAAAGGTCTATTGAAATAACTATTTTTATCATTTCTTTTATTATGATAATCTTCAGCTCTCTTTCTATTGGATGAGAAATTGGGAGAGATATTAGTTTTTCTACCAAATGAACTTCTGTGATTGTGAAGTCCATTTTTAGAATTTCCATGACTGTGTTGTTTGCATTCATGCATATTCTCTCGGCAGTTTTCATGTTTGGTTGATGGAGAAGTATCATGCCTACATGATTGGCTTCCATATCTGTTGATTTGTGATGCTAAAATCAAGATTTCTTCTATCTCAGCAATTTTAATTACTTTCTTCCATTTGGAGGTTGCAGGGTTGAGCTTGGCGTGCCATAATGCACATTGAATAGAAGGTTTGAATCCCTGCCAGAGTCTGTGGACTCTTTCTTGTTTGTCAGAAAATCCAATTGAAGTAAATAATTCCTTCATTTTGGCAGCATATTCTCAGACTGGTTTATTCTCCTGTTGACAAAGATCTAGTTTCTTGTGTTGTTGTACCCTGAAGTCAACAGGGAAAAAGAAATTAAACATGTCTAAGAATAATTTATTGGTAGACCATTTCTTGTGTTTCAAGGCAACAGTTTGAATGTACCACCTGTAGGCATTTCCTTCTAATAATGAGGAAATTACTAAAACTTGTCTTTCCTTCTCAACTTCATTTTGTTCTAACCAGTCAATGACCAGTGTTACAAACCTATGGAATTTCTGAGGGTCTGGACTACCATCATATTTCTCAGGTACTAAAAGTTTTAGGTGAGACCTTTATTAGTTTTATGCTTAGATTTCTTCTTCTTTTTCTTCTTTTTGGGAGAAGATGAGTCTAAATCACTGCTAGTTTCAGATTTGTCTGAGCTTGGTTTGGATGGGCTGTCATCATTTGATGAGATGTCACAGCTAGAACTATTTGTATCAGTTGAGTAACCCTTAGATTCTGTTTCTGTTTCAGAATCACTGCTAGGATAATTTCTCTGATCCTTATGTTTCTTTGAATTATTCTTCTTATTGAGCTCCTGGAATGCTTTCCCTAGGTAGCTTTGAGGGTTTAGTTGACTAGAAGGCTTCATATCAAATACTTTCGAGGAAGTCTTTTCCTTCTTTTCTTTTGTGCTAAATCTAGCTCTATGTCCACTTATAGTTTTGGTTAATTCATCTTTCATTTCGGGTGCAAGTGAATCAAAATGTTTTGTTCTATTTTTAGAATGCTTCTTTTTATGCATTTCCTTGTAGATGTCTTGTACACCTGAAGCATAAGTTTGCTCCATAAGTTTCTCTATTGCACATTTTTGCACATCAATGTCTAATTCTTCTTTGGGGATATTCAAGTTTCCCCAATTTCAAGCATCGGGCCCTTTGCCCTTATTAGCTGCTGTAAATGAGTTTGTATTCTCCATTCTAGTACTAGTATTGTTATGTTGTAATTCCTCATTCAGAGGTAATTGTGTTCTTTCTCTTGCCATTTCCTGGGCACTGCTCTGGACAGGGTTGCGGTCCCTGAATCCTTTTGTATCAGACTTTTCACTATAAAATTTCCATTTATTAAAGTCATTCTTGATACTATTTAGTTCAGTGTCAAAACTATGCTTATGCTTAATGTGGGTAGTTGTACCTAGTTCGGTAATCGGACTGTTACTGAAACTCAGCGGAGGACTGTAACCTCTTGAGTATGAGCTTTGCTCATTCAGCCTTTGGCTGTGTGTCTGAATGAAGACGTTGTTGGGGTTATCGACAACGTCTGCAGACGAGGATACCTGATCCCCGGCTGCTGACACGCTGGAAGAGACCGATTTAGTTGTAGATGATTGATGAATGTACTCACCTTGCATGTTAGTTAGTGGTCCTCTAGAATGGACGGCTAAGGGTATAATGCGTTGACGGACAGTCATTGTCAGTTGGGTGCTGGTGGAGTAGTTTGATGATGGGTTTTGTTGCCAGCGAAGGGGAATTCCTAGTTGATCAGACCAGGGATGATCCACAGAGACGAGGGCAACGAGCTTAGTACCAAGTAGAGAGGTTTTGAGTAACGAGTAGCGGATATAGCCTTTGAGTAGTCAAAAATATGTGACGGAAGCGCGAGGTGAGTCACGGTTCGGCCACACGAGAGGGGGAGAAGCTCAGATCGAACGGGATAGACTGGCGTAGGTAATATCCAATTCATAGAACTTGGGGACTCGTAGTCGGATACGAGGCCCCTTATATACTGTAGGTAGAATCTAACTATACTAAATGAGTGAAAGTGCTATCTACTAGAGATGCTGAGTCCGAAACTAAGTAATCTAAGATAATCCGAGATAAGATAAAGGATTGTGGTAATGTTTGTCTAGGTATCCGTCACACCCTTATTCATAACACATTCATTGATTGGCTGAATAAGAAGAGAGACGAGAAAACTAATGTCTATCATTTAGGGAAAGCTTAAGGTACTATAACACAGCGGCATTCATGCGGTATTCCTGTTCCTGAACGTAGTACATCAGCTTAGAAGGAGAAGAGGGATGTAATGAGCATACTTACGAGGTGCAGTGAAGGGCTGCCATGGGTGGTAGCAGCTTAGGAAGGAGTCGTAGCGGATTTACGGAGCGTTCGGCGTTAGGATTCGTTGGGTGGGGTATGGAGGCGTAGTGGTAAACAAAGGCATGGTGGCGGATGAAGGCATGGTATTGAAGGGAGTAGCTTGGTTGGTACTTTGGGTGGTATTGGCGTAAGGAGGATGAGATCAGAGATGGAGTATCGAACCGGGTCCTTCAAACACGAGCTTCAGTTCCAGTTCAACTGTGACGGTCAAGTCACCACTATCCACCTCGGCCGAATCTCTGCCACATTCATCATACTTACAACATATGTTTACTATTTACTTTCTTCCTTTTTGCCACCTTCGTCATATTCTCTTTCTCATATATACTTGTAGTTTACATTGTAGTACCCCGTCGAATCAACGCGCACTCTTGTTTCATACCATCATCTAGTCTAGCGCGCTTAAGTTCCCAATTCCTGACCTTGACCGTAACATCAACGCATACAAGTAACCATTCCATATGCTTCGAACCCTCGTCAATCCCAATGCGTCAAACCCGCTCTAGCGCCTGATATCCTACATTCAATCCATCCCAACGATTCGTCTATGCGAGTGTGATGGTCCTCGCCGTTGGGGATACTGTAGAGTACGATTACGCTCCGCTATCAAGCTGTTCTTGTAGATGCGCGGTGTGATGAAAAATGTATATTAGGTAAAGAACACAGGATGGGTTGAGTACATACGGCGAGTACACATTACTTCCTCCCCTCTTTCCTACTCTTCCGGTCCTTGTCCAGTTTCCCCGGCCTCTCTTCACCCAGCTGCGTCCTGTCTAACTATCGACTGAACCAAAAATCGAAGTCGACGACACACGCCCAAAGCCTTCTGGGCACGCTCAGCAGTGCTCGTGGATCGGCTTGCATGGGTGGCGTTGGTAATAGTTCCGTGTATGTAACTTGGTGCTTTTAGGTGCATTTGGTATTGTATCACAGAGGATGAAGGAGCGAAGCGGCGAGGCTGATAGTGACGGTGACGGTAAGCCAGGTGATGAGACGAACAGAAGAATATAATATGTCAATAAAGACCAGTCCGAACCCCATCCCCATGGCTTGGCGCTTATTCGGTATTGTCGACAAAAACGACTCGTTCAGGCTAAAGTTTGAGACTTGTTCAAGTTGAAGTTTGAAGAGGCCGGAAAGGAGCGAAATCCTTTACGAGAGACAACGGTGTCCCGATGGGGGCCACTGAACGAGGACAATCTATGCTGACTCGGAAAATGAGCACAAGCCGCAAACAGGCGTGCATAGCTGTGGATGCACCCAGCAATAATCAGCACGATTCCGTCGATGAAAGTCGGTTCCGTTCGTTGCGTGGCAGCTCTTTCTTCGTGGTGAGTTGGAAATCATGAGGGTGAGTGGGAGTTTCTGAGATGAGGGGCACGATTGAATCTTACATCATATACACTCAGCTGTTAACCCCCAGTTTGTCTCATACCATCTTCATGCACAGGACAGACGTGACGAGATGGGTCCGCGTCGGTGTTGGCCGTGAGTGCGCCTGTTGGGATGGAATTGGTGCGTGTGCTCTGCTGAATGAAGCCGAAGTGGATTTGATGAGGTGGAGACGGACGTAGAGATGGGGTTGATGCTTGAAGTGAACATCGCAGAGGGATGGCGGGAACGGTGGGTACTCATGCACGGTTGTCGTGGACTCCACACACGAGCATTTCGTAGCATCGTAGCTTTGGCTTTCAATCGGCGGCCGTTTTGTAGCTTCAGAGGATGCGGATTAGATTTCAGATTAACTGGGTAGGCGATGGATGGCTGGGTTGGAGGAGTTGTGAAGGGGCTGCGAATTGGCTAAGACGCTGCTGCAAGTTGGTTGGAACGAGAGGGTTCCGTACCTTGCCAATTCATCTCCGCCTTCATAATCCATCTCTTGATGATTCTCAAATACACTCCTCTCTCAGGACCGATCCAAACTGCACTCACCGACCCAAAACCCCCCCAGCGGTGGAGATTTCTCCCAGCCCAGTCCCGTTCATAGCCTTGAATCCGCGCCAGAATAGGTGTACAGGACACGGAGGAAGCCAGTTATAGGCGGGATGGCGGAAGGGTGGGCACACATGACGAGAGACGAGAGGAGACAAACAGGGTGAGGGAGTACGCTCCAGAAGGAGACAAGTCAGCGAGATGTTCGATGAGTATTGCAGAACTTTCAGGAACCATGGACAAATACGGGCTCGTACTGAGGGGACGCAATCATCGTCAATGCAGGATAGGTTAGCCAGCGAAAGGAAGATATACCTGCAAAGGAGCCCATATCGAATTATTTGTACTATCTGCGCTCCACTCTCGAATCTAGGAGGATCAACGAGACGGCGCTAAGACGGGACGGAGGATGGGCCAAGGCACAAGGGAAAGGAGGACACACGAGATTACTCACCTGGGAAACCGAGATTAGGAGAATGGCTGGTTAGATAGTTCTTTTGGACGCATGGCGCTGAGACAAGCAGGCAGGATCCCAAAGGAAGTGGAGACGCTACGCGAAACGATGAGCACGAACATAGCGCTAAGGCACGAGCAGATGATGAGCTAAGCACACTGATGACGCAAATCTCATTGTTTGCTCTTTGCTTTCACCTACCAGTACAGGCTTTGACGGCGTGTCGTCTACAATGTTTTGTATACGTGAATGAAACTCGAGGTGTTTCCCTATCCACTCGACGCTCGATATCGGGTTTCAACTTTCGTTCTTCCTTCAAGAACGGCCGCAAGTCCGCCCGACACCTGTTTCACGATCGTTGGATACTCCTCAAGCCACGCTCAACTCCTCCCCCCGTCCTGGGCCTCCTCCATGGTCTTCGTTCCCTTACCGGTCGACTAGCTTGATTATTATGACTGCAGCAGCAATGGCATGCCGTCCACTTCTGCTTGTCGGATCGAAGATCGCCGTCTCCGCGCATTTGGACCAAGCACCTTCGCTATGAGCCTTACAATGTTTCTCGGGGTTACACAGCGACAACAGGAAATACCTCGCGAACCTTAGCAGCGATACACAACACTCACCGGTCACAAAACCGTGGTATTATTCTTAGAGCAACAGAATGAGCGAGAAAAGCGGATTTAACGTGTCTGCTTAAACGTACGCACTATGAGTTCTTGCTCATCGTATAGTCCCTCGCTCAGTTTGTACCAGCACGACTTTCATTTGCTTCTCACTTGGCTGACTCAAGACCATCGTCTCAGGTGAACTGCGATACGCAGCTTGATAGTATACAGGCCCGAATCGATACCTCTAGGACCTGAGAACGAAGATACGCCATCGCCAAACATCACACATCGCTGCCCCGACGCCGACTCCATTGTCTTATGACAAGGCGCCGCTAAATGAGATCGCAGCCGTGCGCTTTCAGAACTTGTTCCAAAGTGCGTACCGTCATCTACACTTTCATTCCCTCCCTTCTAACAGTCTCCAGCTCCAATTCAACGCATATAAACCTTCCTTACGCAACAAACCCTCAGAAATCCCAACTAAGTCTCCCATCTATCAAATTCGCCTTCCTTATCCCCAGCCATCCGCCACCCAATTCACCAAACCCACCATCAGTATTACGCAGATATGTCCGAAGGTGCGCAGTTATAAGTTCTTGCCTGTTGTATTGTCTCTTATAAAATCTGTCTAGCATGACCTTCTTCCTCGTCAGACGTTGAATTGCTGTTGCATGACATACTCCAATCTTAACGAGAGTAGAACCGTCCACTTGAAAGCGTGCACTTAAGAACTTGGTAACTAAAGTAAGTAATACCAACCAGTATCTTCCATTCCCTTCTAACCCACTATTCAGCTCCGATCCAACACATCCACGCTCTCGTCTAAGCTCCAAACACCCTCCCCTCCCTCCAACCATCCCTTCTCATGCACCAACAATCCGAACTCCCCATTTCCAACCTTCCACCGCAGCAATCCGCTCAAACTAGTATCAACACGCTCTCCAAGTATCCCTCTCCCTCCAGCTCCAACACCTAGCGTCTGCGCCACGCTCGCTCGCCTGCCATCGTTAGTTCTTTTCCCGCTGTTCCAGCACCTCTAGGAATCAACAAGAGCAAACAACCTTAGCGATAACGAGTAGGCCATGGTATTCGTATTTGGTGGGCTCCCTCGGGGAAACAACGGGTTGGGAGGGCTAGGATAGAAGGTAAAGATGGGTAGGAGTGGGTGGGAGGTGTGATCAAGGTCGTGGATATCGAGGAGAGGAGGAACGAGACATTGTGAGAGGAAGGGCAAAATGGGATCAGCAGTAAGTCTAGTCTATGCGTAGCACTTCCATGTTATCGTTTATACCTGTCAATATATTATTTTCTAAGCTATGTACACACAAGCATTATTGATTACTTTGGAGGCAGACTCCTCGATTCCTAGGCCTATCAGGGCCGCGAGTTTGCAAAAATCGAGATTTTTCTGAACTTGTTTTGTCGTTTGGCTCGAGATCTGGTTCTATTCCTGCAGTGTCTGTGCTGGTTCCCATAACCACTCTTGTCAAATGGTGATGTTGATATCGATGTGATGGATCGAATAGAACGAACGATAATGCCAGGTCTGACGTCGATAGTGATGGTGAAGAGATAGTAATGTGACATGGAACGGTGATATTCCAATCGCTCTGATGATGGTGGTTGTATCCTTCGTGGGGGTATCGTCCGTGCCACCATAGTATGTCACATGAAAGTCAACGTCGACTCTACAAATTGAGTCGAGTGGAATGCATGATGGTGTTGCAATATATTAAAAGTGTTGGGCCTTCCTTGTGGTTGGCGGTATTCCGTAAAGTCCTGTTCGCTTTTGTATCCATGCAATGAAAATCTAGTCGTTTAAATCCAAGCAAAGTAAGGAGGTAAAAGGGAATCGTTACGCGCCGTCCTCATCCGAATCATCCACCAGATGGGAGCGAAAAAAAAAAACTACACACCCACAATGTATAGCACTACCCAATCCTTAAAGCACAACCAAAACTCACCAAGATTGACTAGTATTCAAACACCTTCACTCCGCCTAGCTCTGCCAGAGGTTCGTCGAGATGAAGGTGGGTTTCGTGGATGAGAGGGGAAGGGGACGGAGCTGGATATGGGTGATGTCCGCAAGAGAGTTAGCTCAGTGCCAGTAGTCTGATTATCCGCCTGCGAAACCCTAGCCCACTCCTGACTGCAATTCCCTCCCACTCCTCAGTTCTCGAATTCACTGGACCCTCCTGTGCCCGTCGCAGCGCGCAGGAGGGTGCATTCTCATTCATTTAACGATGCGTCTTCTTCCCCTAGAGACGCAGCTTCTTGATCCTACTGGGCGCGTTCGCACTTGTCTTCTGCGGCGTTGGGAAGATCAGTCCATCGAGTAACCGCGTACCCTTCATCCGCAACCTCCTCTGACGACCCCTTCACTTTTCTCGCTCCCAGCCAGCTTCACGTACAGGTCTTCCCCCCAATTTCTTCCCGTTTTCTTCATGCTGCACGATTCGTTGCTGGCTCTTTCTCATCGAGCGTGGTAAGTGGGCCCACTACTCCCTCTCTGTCTGCTCCATAATGACGCTAGCGAAACCCATCACCGACGAGTGTACAACCTCCTGCGTCGAAGGCAACACCTCCTTGGCAGACAGCAAAACTGCATCAGGGGCTCAGACGAGACACAGTGGTACTCATGCAGTATTCGTATTCCTGAACATGGTATACGACCTTAGCAGAAGATCTGATGTAATAATCATAAGTGCGATGCGCAGTGAAGAGCAGCCACGGGTGGTAGTGGGCTAGGAAGAGGTCCTAGTGGATGTACAGAATATCTGGTGTTTGGATTGCTTGGGTGGGGTATGGACGCGTGGTGGTGAACAAAGGTATCTGGATGGCGGATGAGGGCGCGGTATTTCAGGGAGAAGCTTCGTTGGTGATTTGGGTGGTATCGGCGTAAGGAGCATGAGGAGCATCGAACTGGGTCGATCACGGATACTTCCTTGCACGACAACACTTGAAGGGAATAAGCCTGGTGTCTTCAACAAGGAGAACGAGAAGCGCTAGTAGCTGTTCGGGTAGCAGAGAGAATGGGTCTTGGACGAAATTGAGGGACGGGACTGCGACTGCCATCAATCGTTGAGAAAATGCCAGTTGAGCGCGAAGTTGGGACTGAGCAGTGTCTTGATGAGGTCGAGCGGAGCGGAAGCAAACCGAACGGTTCAGGTGAGGATCGATGAAGACTTTGTTGACGGCGACGTGAACTGGTTACTGTCTGCTACCTCATACAGGGATTAATCCAATGTCCTAGAGGATTATGGTCACCATAAACAGATCTCGGCAACTTCCATGCACAGCTGCAACACAGCCGACACAGATTGCTGATGCCCTCTGCTCTTGCCTCCTGCTCTCATTGACTTGAACACATCTATCTGTTTCTCTGTAACACCATACACAATAACCATGGCCGATATTTTACGCGATGCTCGTGATGTATCAGTTAATCACGGTACCCTCAATGCTGTGGCTGGAAATCAAATGGTACACAATTGAATAACTCGGGGCGTTTGAATAGAAAAGCTCACATGCATGCTCCATCAGAACAACTATCTGTCACCTCCACAGCGTGAACCACCCGAGATGGTTTTAAGGCCTTGTCCCAGTGCTCTCTTCACAGGACAGCAAGTCTATCTTGACATGTTGAAGTATTATTTTAGCATTAGGAGTGGAAGTGATGTTGCACCTCGGCGCTCTTTTCTTATCTATGGGCTGGGTGGGATGGGAAAGACCCAAATTACTTTGAAATTTGCAGAAGATGTTTCTAACAAGTATGTAATTATGCCACTAACTAAAATATCATTTGCTCAATAACATTTTGCTATTCTCAGATATGCATACATCTTCTGGGTTGATGCCACTAATGAAGATACCATCTGCACCAGTTTAAAAGGGATTTCTTCCATTCCAGAAGCCAAAAATGCTGCTGTGGATGAAACAACTGAATCAGTTCTCTACTGGATAACTTCTCTGTCAGAGGAATGGCTTTTAATATTTGATAATGCAGATGGGGAGCCCAATGTGGTTGAAAGATATCTGCCTTCAAACAATACAGGAGATATTCTCATTACTAGCAGGAACCCTAACATGAGATCTCTTACTGGTAACAAGAATTCCATTGAACTGGATGGGATGGATATAAATGATGCTATTGCTTTGCTTTTAAAGAGGTCTAACTTGGAAGAAGGGATAACTGAACACATTCAAGAGGCTGCCAAAAGAATAGTTACAATATTATTTTGTCTTCCTCTTGCTGTTGATCAAGCTGGAGCTTACATTACATCAGGCCTCTGCAACATAGATGACTATCTTGAGCTTTATTCAGAAAATAGAAAAGAACTTATGGATCATCCATCTTTCAAAGGTGCTTCTAAATATGAACAAACAGTTTATGGAACTTGGGAGCTGTCATACAAAGAGATTGAATCCAGGATAACAAATGAATCAGATCCCATAAATGCTCAAGCAGCTCAAACAGCCATTTTAATCCATGAAATTATGGCATTTTTCCATCATGAAAATATTATGGAAGATATATTCTCTAGAGCTGCTGAAAAATATATTGCATTAGATCTGAAAGAAATGACTAGCAAAGGGCTTCCATTAGCTGCTGTGCATTTAGATGAAAAACAGTTGCTTATAACTGATGGGAAATGGGATAAGTTGCAATTCAGATCTGGTATCCAAGTTTTACTGTCATTCTCTTTGATCAAGAAAGGATCATTGAATACTACATATCATATACATCCAATGATCCACACATGGTGTAAAGATAGAATGGCAAAAAATCAGAGAGAAAAAACTTGTTTTTTAGCAATGTTCTTGCTTGGATACTCTGTAATAAAGTCTAATAATATATCAAACTACATATTTCATCATGGACTTGTCACACATATCAAAATGAATCAATTATATTCAGCTGAGATATCCAAGAAAAATATATATTATGATGACATACACATGTTTTTTGCTCATGTTCTTAATCAAAATGGAAATTGGGATGAAGCAGAAAAATTGGAAGTTGAAATAATGGAGAAAAGACAGCAGCTGCTAGATCCAGATCATCTGCATACATTAACAAGCATGGGAAATCTGGCTTCAACATACAGGAATCAGGGGAAATGGACTGAGGCAGAGAAATTGGAAGTTGAAGTAATGGAGAAA
>ML213594.1:258446-400516 GCA_004379715.1 Crucibulum laeve
ACCATAGCCTGCAACATATCGTTGATTTGATGTCATTTGAGTATCTTAACAAAGTTTGCCGCCCTCATCTTTATTTGCGCATTTTGGGAAAATCACATATGTTACAAATATGGCTGTAGAAAATGTAATTTAATTTCTATTTAGCTAATATACTACGATACTGTAGATTAGAGTTATATATTCGTATTATAATTTAAATCACAGAGAATGATCAGGAAACAGCGAAGATATGGATCCAACAAGTTGCACAATGCCCAAAAAATTGTCACGTGCATTCTTTTTGCACGCCACTGTATATCTTCTATGATATAGATGTTATAGCCTTGAAATATTCCACAATAATGCCCATCATTCCTAGAAGTCAGAATGAATCAAAATGAATAATGTGATGTCCAAATTTACGCTCATATGAGACATGCTTATGTGGCAGTGTCAAAACTTTTATTAGTAGGTTATATAGGTGCACAGTGAGTGGAAGTATTTTTTATGATGGGTGCACTCAATAGACTCCAACAAAATACCCTCAGCACCACCCATTCAAGGCTATATATCATTGATTACTAGCCAAGCATGAGATGGATGGAGATAAATGTGTTCATTTCAGAAAACAAGAACCTGGATTTCTACTTTCTTCAATGTTTGGCACACCTGCTGTATGACCTTAGCACTGTCCATTCAGAGCCATATTATTATTACATTGTTTTTTAGAGTAACTGAGTATCAAAAGGATGGAAATAAATGCCTTTATTTTAGATAACAAGAAACCAGAGTTTCAAATTTTTCAGTGTAATCTGTATGTGGTCTGGTGTCAGTCATTTAGCCACCACTACTTTTGTACAGGAGAAATAACTCTGCAAAAACTGGTCCAAAACCTTAATCATCTTACAAAACACATTCTTTTGATAAGGCAAGAAGATTGTTAAATGTCACAATGTGAAACACTTCTTCCACATATTTCTGTTTCTAACAATAGCTATTTCCTTTCTTGTAGATTGTTTTCTAGTTATTTTTTCTATGACATTTATATTTAGTTCTGACAATTACTCATTATCACACAATCCTTTCTTCCACATTCTTATACACATTATTCTGCCTCCTTTATTATGTCTTACTTTGACACTGTGTCTTATATCTCATGTCTTGTTCCAATCCCTGTTTATATAAGCAATTAGTTTAGTTAGTATAAATACTTCTGTTACATCCATGCCTTGGCAACCACAACTCTGCATGTTATCCAGCAACTCTGCACATCTCACATACAACTCCACACCCTTGATCCTGTTCTCCACTTGTCCCTCACAGAATTCTATTTAAATCTCAATTATCTTTTATCTATATTGGTTATCTCTCGATTTATATCTATTTCCTTTTAGTTTTATTTAGTGACTCTGTCCCATCCTCATACATGTTTCATATCTCGTACCTAGTACTCCACATTACTTGTTTCTACTCCGTAATACTTGTCTCTGAATTTCCTAGTATTTAAACTTAGATTACTTCACTTGTAACTTCAGTTCGAATATCAACTTAGTCTGCCAAACTACTCCGCTTTGAGTTACCACCAACTCCACACTTCTCTGTAGAACTCCTGCAGGGAGTTCTTCTTTGTCATTCAGAACTCCACCTTGGGTTCTGTCTTAGTTTGCTCTTGTCCTTTGGAAATTCAGGACCACTAGTGGAAAGGGGCACAGCACATAAGCTGAAGCCAAAGTCCCTAATTTGCCTCAAGGCAATCCGTCTCCACACTCTGCCCTTGTTATTCAACATCTCCGCCCCTAAGTCAGCCTTTCTCTGGCACAGCACTTAACAACTTCACTTTGTACTACTATGAACTTCAATTCAAAAATCATATATGATCATATCACATACATACATTCCTATACTTGACTTCTTGCACACTTCTTACACCTTTATCCACCCTCATAGTTTTAGGCCTTATGCCTTTACTACAACTCTGATTCTATGTTATCCAATCACTTGACAAATCCAGGACACTTGATGTCAAGCAAGCAAAATGTTGCTTTTGAGAATTGCAGAAGTGTTGTTATTTGTGCTATCTGTCAAATTGCGAAATAGTTGGAAGATAGCAGAAGGTTTACGGAAGGAGGCGGAAGTTGAATTGTATGGACATTGGCTTCAGCTTATGTGCTGCACCCTTCACAATCTATTCATGTCCTAGTATTTGCAAGACATCGGAACAAGAAGTCAGAAGTAGGTCAGAGGGTCAGAGTTGTTATCAGACATAAGTCCTAATAACAAGGACAAGACAGATCACAGAGTAGAGTGATTTAACTTTAATATTCAAACTGAGGAGCAGAAGATACTAGTGGAAGGTATTTATACTACAGAAGATAACTAGGGATGAAGTAGAGATGGAATGGTAGTCTGATGAAAGAGGCTGTGATGATAGTATTGTAGAAACTAAGTAAATGGTAGTAGTGGAATGAGTGAAATGGTAAGTTGGAAGGAATGCTGTGTAAAGGCTATGTAACTAAAATCAATCATAAGGGGACTATGGTGATGAAACATATTTACAAATAAGGAAGGTCAAAGATGATGAACAGAAGATAGAACAGAAGGAGTGTCGGAAGGAAGTCAGAAAGATGGAAGGTGAGCTTGAAGTTCTGGAATGTGACACTATCCCAAGTAAGTCTGGGGAAAGAGTGAATATTGCAATTCTACACAAATCAATCCAAAAGGTAGTATGAGTTGATTGAGCTGGAGGAGTAGAGATCTGGTGATAAGGTGTAGTAACCTTGGATATAATATAGATGCTGAAGTGGCTGCTGGTAGAAGTAGTATCTGACTGCTAATACCTGAATAACTGAACTTGACATGAAGCTTATCAGAAGCTTATAACTTGGTGTACTGAACTGAATGTGATGTGCTGAACTTGACTTGACATGCTGAACTTGACTTGATGTTGCTGAACTTGTAACCTACAGAAGGTTAGTAATATGAATGGAAGCAATGTAGAAGTAGCCTGTCAGTAGGCTGAGGGAAAATGAGGCTTATAGATACAAATGTCAATAAGAGAGTAGAAAGGAGTATTCAATTGGAAGTAGTGACTGTACTACTGACTGATGAATTGAGGATGGTGGTGGAAATTCCCTAGTAGCAGTTCTACTAATCTGAATTGCTCACTGACAATTCCAGATATGAGATGTTATGTTCATCTCAAAAGTATTCCAAGTGGTTGGAAACTCCCTAGTAGCAGTTCTACTAGTCTGAATTGCTTACTGACAATTCCAGATATGAGGTATTACTTTTACCTCAAAGGTGAGACACTGAAAAACCCCCAAATCATGGTCCTTATATACTACTATGGAACCTGATTACATAAAGATGTCCCACCTAATGTGAGTCATCATGTACAAGAGTGAGTTCTGTGTTTGTGACTAGTGTTAAGTCCATGACTTGTAAATATATAGAAAGGTAATAAGGAGTCATAAAATGAGTCATATAGACTTAAGTGGGCTCATAAAGAATCAGACTGAGTTGTAAGTAGTCACTTAAAATGATTCAGAGTGATCCATAAGACATAAAATGAGTCATAAGACATAAGAAGAGTCATAGAGCATAAAGGAAAATCATAAAGCATAGAAAAGAGTCATAAAACATAAAGAGGAATCATAAAGCATAGAAGAGAGTCATAAGAACAGTCATAGTACATAAAAGAGTCATAAAGCATAAGTCATAAGGGAAAGCATAGTTATGAATCATAAGCATAGGGGGAAAAGCATAGGGGTATACAGAGGCATAAGCATAATTGATTCTGTGAGAATTGATAATCATAAACAGAGATCAGGGCATAATCTAATCTTATCTGTCACATGATTTGGATGTATGCATTTGTCCCAAGTTCTCACACAATTCCTGTGGAGACAGAATAATGTCTTTGTTCAAAACATTTTGAATGTATGACATCAAATAGATTGTGAAGGGCACAGCACATAAGCTGAAGCCAAGTCCATCTGATCTTTTCCTGCACCCCTTCTGATATTTTCCTGCACACCCCTAATCTGTCCCACTTTGTAACATTAAAGGATTTTGCAAAATAAAAATAAAAACTGATGGAGTTATTAAATTTGAGGTCAGCTGGTTTGGCCACCTCTCCCAAAAAGGAAATTAAGGGTCCAAGATAAGACTATTGGAAGGTTATCTATGTGTTGAACTGACAAGCCATTGAATGACAGGGCATCCCTAGAGTACAATAACATTGATTACTTGCCTACAGGACATACAGCCACTACTTTCTTACAGTGTTGCAGTGTAATTGGCAATGCCAAATTTTCTCTCTGCTACCAACCCCCCCCCCCAAAAAAAAAAAAAAAAATTCGCCCGGCTTACATAAGCTCTACAAAAGTAGTGTGCTAAGTGACTAGCACCTCCTATAGCTTAACATTAAACAGACAGATCTATTTTGGAACATCATTAGGGGATTGCAAACATGCGGATTGGTAGCGGATTGAGTAGCGGATTGAGGTAGCGGATTGGGCTCATGTTTGAGCATGAGTCCGTCACATCACGCATGCCAATCCGCAATTTCGACTTTGACAGCTCAGCGAACTGGCAGCAGATTGAATGCTGACATGACCGACAGAGTTTGAAATAGACTTCCAACGCATTCAAACCTATTGCGCTACTTACTGTACATCCTTTGATTTATAATACATTGTTACTTCCTTGTTATTCCACGAAGTCATGGGAAGAACTCATAAGTTTGATGAATTTACACAAAGGGAACAGCGAAAAATGTGAGGAAATTTAGATTTGTCATCAAGAGATCAAAAAAGTAGCCATATTTTGGGATGAGTTGAGATGTTTCTCCACATAAGTACCATTGAAAATATAAATGCTCAAATACATATATAATAGATTACTAATAAAGAAGTGCCAAAGTTCTTTCTCCTCTTCAGCATCAGACCCTTCTGACTCCTCACTGTTGTCCCAGCCTGTTATCCAATTACTTAGCTCTGAAGTTCTGAGAGATGAGCTTCAGTCTCTGAAATCACACTGCTTATAAAAGCAAGATGCAGAGAACTAGTACCATGTTTTCTGTAGCTCTGGCGGGGCATGGAAGGTGTTGGGAGGAGTAAATACTATTAATGATCATTGCATCGATAAGAAAGCCGATGTCACACTTAAGCTCCGACAGCCTTTTTGGATGTTGCCGTGCCAAGCCGGAGTCCAATCTGCTGCCAGTTCGCTAAACTGTCAAAGTTGAAATTGCAGATTGGCATGCGTGATGTGACGGACTCACGCTCGAACACAAGTCCAATCCGCTACCTGAATCCGCTACTCAACCCGCTACCAATCCGCATGTTTGTAATCCCCTATTGTTCCATCACTAAACCTAGTGTAGAATTTAAGAGGCTTTAAAGCAAAAAATCCTCGTGAATAAATATACAAGTTAACCGTAATAATCTCGACACTATGATACAGTATATATGGCCCGGACTATGTTGAATGTCCGTCTATCTATCTACAGATGTGACCGTTGAATCTTCTTCTCATGCATACAAAACATCCCCAAACTAAACCGAATCAATTCCAGAATCAAGTGCCAATGCACTTAATCATCGTGGATACCCGCAGGCTTCTGCAGCGTCGACACATCCACACCGGGAAGTGGCCACTTGCTGGCGAATGCGCGGACCTCATCACGGAGCTGCTTCACCTGCTTGAAGCCCTCCTTGCCCTCCTCCTGCGTGGTCGCGACACGGACGAAGTCCTTGAGGAGTTTGGAGCCGGCCTCCTTCTGGAGGAGGAGAGAGAGCTGGACGGTGCGGTGGAGGAAGTCGGCGACGATCTTGATGTCTTCCTCCTTCATGTCGCGGGAGGTGAGCGCAGAGGTACCGAGACGGATACCGCCGGGAACTTGGGCAGAGGCATCACCGGAGACAGCGTTCTCTGGAGAAAAGTTTGTTAGATTGAGCAGAAGATTAAGTTAACGGGAAACTTACTGTTGATAGTGATACCCATGAGATCGCAGACCTTCTCAACCTTGCTGCCGGTGAGTCCAATGGGACGGAGATCCCATAGAACGAGGTGGTTGTCCGTACCGCCAGTCTGGAGCTTGTAACCGTGCTCGGAGAGAGCGGCACCAAGGGTCTGGGCGTTCGAGATGACTTGCTTAGCGTATTCGCGGAACTCGGGCTGAGCGACCTGCTTAAGGGCAGTAGCGACAGCAGCAATAGTGTTGTTATGAGGGCCACCCTGGCAAGCAGGGAAGACGGCATCGTTCACGCGCTTCTCCAGGTCCTTTGCGTTCTCGAGATCCTTGCGGAAGAAGACGAGACCGGCACGGGGGCCACGGAGGGTCTTGTGGGTGGTGGTGGTGACGACGTCGCAGTATTCAAAGGGGCTGTTGAGCTCCTGGGCGGCGATGAGGCCGCTGGTGTGTGCAATGTCGGCCATGAGCCATGCACCCTCCTTCTCAGCGGTCTTCTTGAGCTCGGCGTAGTCCCAGTCACGGGGATATGCGGATGCACCGCAGATGATGAGGCGGGGCTTGAAGATTTTGGCTTGGGCAGCGAGAGACTTGTAGTCGATGAGGTTGGAGGTGGGGTCGATGGCGTAGGGAAGCGATTGGAAGTAGATGGAGGAGGCGGTCATCTTTTTCTTTGCAGTGTAGTAGCCGTGGGTGAGATGGCCACCGTCGGGGAGCCCGAGTCCCATAAGGCGGTCATTGGGCTGGATGAGGGCAGTGAGGGCAGCGAAGTTTGCGGTCTACGTGACTGTTTAGTTGATATCCAAGCATAAAAACCTTAACGACTCACCGAGCCAGAGTACGGCTGGACGTTGACACCCCACTTTGCAGGGTCAAGGTTGAACGCCTCGAGGGCACGTTTGCGGCAGAGCACCTCGAGCTCGTCGATATACTCATTACCGCCGTAGTAACGGGCGTTGGGGAGACCCTCGGAGTACTTGTTGGTCAGGATGGAACCGTTGGCTTCCATGGTTGCCCTGCTGGTCAAGTTCTGCGCATACATTCAGCTCCTAACCTCCAAAGACTACGAAAACACGTACCTCAGACGCAATAAGCTCCAGGCCAGTAAACTGTCTCCATGTCTCCTTGTCGATGATATTCTGGACTTCGGGGTCGATCTCAGCTAAAGGTTGGTAGAGGACCTTGTTCTGTGATGACGAGCAGGTCAGAGGCTCGTTCAACCTCGTCCATGTAATAAAAAGACTACGCACGAAATTTGGGGTAACTGAGGTTGCCATTTTTCTGGTATTGAGACGAAATACTCTTGGAGAAGAGGCTGAGATAGTAGTGCGAGTGAGAGGTCTTGTCAGTAATCGTAACATCGCTGCTCAAAAAAAGTTTGGTAGGTCGGGTAAAACCGAAATACAATCGATCAGACGTGCTCCGTCGATCGGCCGAAATAGAGCAAACAAGACGCCCAATAGCCTCCGAACCAAGCGGGACGACGTCCGACGTTGACCAAAGGCAGCGCACTGCTGGGTAAATCGTTCGACAGGATGTGCTATTCTTACCTTTGAACGGCTTGCAACTTTACTTCAAGTTTATTGATCGTGTGAAAACTGAGCTTCTGCCTTCTTTCCTCTTCTCATGTTGTTTGGCCGCCGCGATGTGCGCGTCCCCCTTCCTTCATGTGCTTCGACTAAGTTACAGTTTAACCTAAACCCGATTATCAAGGCCGCACGTTATGCACCCCAACACCACGTACGCCATGGCATAGGAAACCGCTGCTTGGACTATTCATGCCGCCATGCGTCGCTTTCCTCCACCAAGCAACGAGTACTGTTATGAGATTCTCCGCTATAGCCCAAAATATGCGACTCCCTACTCGTTTGTGCAGCACTACCCCATCCGCCATAGTTTCCATAATGCCTCCTTTGCGGAAGTTCTTGTATTACCCTTCCACATGTCGCCCGATTCTACCCCAGAATGTTCGATGAAGATGGTACAGAACGGGCAAGCATAGCAAAACTCGAAAAGAAGACAGGCACCGGTGTGAACGCCCCTGGTAGTCTTTCGACTTCGGAAACTAGACGCTGCTCTGCTATCCTTCCTTCGCATTTGGGTATGCAACATCTGGACAAGTCAAGTCGTAATACGACCCTCTATGTCGAGCGCACACCCGATATCTACTGCAAGCACATGAAGAATCTTTTACTTTCGAGAAGACTGAACGTCCACAACCGGTAGGACCCGAATCAGTACTCGGCCCTTCGATGCTCGTCCGCATTCTGACTGTACTGGCAGAAAGAGGTCCTGGAGAACATATAGACATGGAAACAAATTTCTCGCTGAGTGTTAGCTAACATATCCCTTTGCCAATTCAACGTTATACACGTTACGAAACCCTACGATACATCCTTGCTATATGCGTCAAATCTGCCTCCATGCGAAAGAAAAGGGGGACGAGAGCTTCCATGATGATAGAAACATGGATCATAGTGGCTTTACGTTCTCGTCTGCCGCCGAACCTGCTTTAGCACAGGTTTCATTCCACCACTCCAGCGATAGCATACCGAGTTTGTTCGTGCACGACGCTCGGAAAGAACCTGTGCTCCTGCTGTGCAATGCAGCTGAGATTGTTCTCCTGAATCGCCGTGAGCTAGCGGTCAACTTCGCTTTCCTTGCAGTTGAGATGACCAACGACACACCTTCATGGGATCTCATGGTGTCACCCCGAGGAAGGGAAAGCGAGCGAATAGAACCAGGGTCAGAGCTAGCTCTTTCGTGTAACGCTTAGGTTGATGATCGAGGCAAACTTTCGCCATCTTTTTTCTTTTTGTACTTACTTATCTTCTACTATCACTATCCGCAGGGCACATGCCCTACATGCATCCTTATCTTATTAGTTCCTCGTCGCGGCTCGAACATCGTGAATGCTTGACGGTGATAAATGTCCACGATGACCGCGTTATGCCCGAACCTAGCTGAAGATAGTGAGGACTGCTACCTCTTGCATTACCAAGCTGAAAGTGCTAATATTCTATCGATATGTCTAGATACCTAGTGGTATTCAATTGCTTTCACTAATAGGAATCCTTTTGAAAACAGGTGATTCGTTCTGGTAGCCCGCGTCAGCTCTGACCAAACGTCGGGTATCGTTGAGCTTAGAGGCGGCGCTTAGAAACCATACTTGCTTCACTTTGTGATCATCACCGGGTGGTCGCCGAACGATCACTCGTGAGACAAAATCGTGCATGCCAACCCTATAAGAACCTGCGTAGAGAGAGCTCATGTATAATACCTTCAGCCTGCCTTCTCTGTTGCTCCCAGGATACCCCATTCTTCATTAGTATGTCTCAAAATCTCACTGACCTTGTTATACGTGAGGTGAGCTATAGTGCACTTTTCTCGCACACCTGACATATATCTTCTTTCTCAATAGGTGACGCCTGAAATCTGGACCTTTTCACGGTAAATCTAGTCCCATTATTGTCCAAGATCTCAATTCATTTTTATTTATTTATTTCAATCTCAGGCCTTTTGTGCGATTTGGATTCCTCCCATGGGGTGGTCGTTCGACTGCAGTGAAGCTATCAAATGGCGTCTGGGTTCTCGCATCCACTCCGTTGACCGAGGATACGAAGACTACCATTGATAAATTGGGACCCGTCAAGTATGCTTCTCTAGTTACTGCAGCGTGATCTCTCTGACCAACTTTTTGCTACAGGTGGATAATGGGAGCAGATGCTATTCATCATCTCTTTCTCGGTGCGCGCTAATGCCTGCACTCTCTAGATTTACATTTACCCCTCATTTCAGCGGAGTACAAGAAAGCCTACCCGGAAGCAAAAGTTATTGGAGTTGAGCCCCTTTTTGCAAAGAAGCAAGCCGAAGGCTTAGAGTTGGATGGAGGTTGGTTTGTACCTCACATGTTGCTCCGTTGCGGGAAACTCATTTATTGTTGTATCAAGCTTATGGAAAAGATTCTCCCGAAACTACATATGGCTTCGAGGACGAGGTCCGCGTTCTCTATCTGACTTTTTCGAAAAAAGAAATTCAAGCTTATGTACGTTTTAGATTAAGGCATGGTATGCAAACGTATTTTCTAGTACACACATTGGTTCACAAGCTCTAATGCTTGTATAGCTATTTCTCAGGTTTTAAAAGCAAGGACGTAGCTTGGTTCCATGTCGCGTCAAAAACTCTCATCCAAGCAGATTTGCTCTTCAATTTACCTGGAACAGAACAAGTATGTAAATACTGTTTCTCTTTTTCACGGCTTACTTAGACGTACTCTTAGTATTCAAAAGTTAAGAAATCACCGAAAATACCAATTATTGGGAAGTTCGACCCGTGGGGATCAATTCACAAGCGTTTTGTCTGGGGACAAGGAGCTGATAAAGAGTATGTATCATATGTTCTCTCCATTTGATGATATTCTCATCAAAAGTATAAACTTCAGAGCCATGAGGCGCGACGCGAAGATTGTTGCGGGATGGGACTTCGAACGCATCATCATGTGCCACGGAGTAAGTTCGTATCTCTTGTCTTTAGGCAGGTGGCTAACGAAGCCTTCGAAGGATGTCATCGAGAAGGACGGAAAAAAGGCTTGGAGCACGGCGTATAGCAAATACCTGGAGTAGTCTGGCATACCGTAGACTTGCACTTCAGAATATACGTTTATACGTTCACGACCAGACGTCGGAATCAATGGCCTATTATAATATCAATAGTAATACACGTTTTATACCCATACACATTCACTCGATGTTCTTTCGCGGGCCAAACAACCAAAAGCGTCGCGAATTCTGTCCCTTCGCAGCTTTCGCATCCAGCTTCGTTCGTACTTCATGCTCTATCTCATCTTCGGAAATATGGCCTCCCAGAGCGTACCATATGACCGCAGCCATTCCAAGAACAGCTGAGAGGACAGTTCTGCAGAAGACAATCATGAGTTCCGAATGAAGGAGTGGGAGAAAGAGATACATACCCCGCCATAGCACCGATTCCTTTGGGATGCCAACCGAGCTTTTGAGGGAATGGTCCCAAAGGAAGACCTTTAAGGTTGTCGGTAGATGCAAATCCTGCGGCGTTGCCGGCGAAAGGCTTATTTAAGGTTTTGCAGTGATCAAACATAACTGGTGGAACTTGGCTTATGTGCTGCTGAGCCTCTAGTGGTGCTTCGATAAGTTGGATGGCCAATCCAACTTCAAGATGCCATTCTATATGACCTGGATGAGATACATTAGTCGTAGTGTGCTTTTCGTGGAGGCGTAAACGTACAGTGGAAAAACCAGACGCCCGGATTATCAGCCACCACCCTCAGAGTCGCCGAATGCATGGATGGAATTTGGATAGTATCTCGGCGGATCGGGTTGGGTTGGTTCTCAGCAATAGGCGGATTCAATGCGGGGTCACTGGAGGTATAATCCGTCGAACGGCCGACAATCATAGGTTTATGACCGTGAAGATGGCTGTACAATCGGTCAGGACTTGTACCGCGTCAGGAGTGAAAAAGAACTCTTACAAAGGATGCTTCCCTGCATCGCCGTTCTTGACAACAATATCGAAAACGTCCATGTGGTTCAACACGAAGCTAAGAGGACCATAGGCATTTTCGTTCGTCGCATTTGGACCCAAACTAAGCTCAGAGAAGATTGCAGGTACGAGAGGAGAGTTATAGGTGATCTGGTTAAACATGGCATGATTGGTTCCGTCGTCCATAGTATCGAAAATGACTTCGAGCTCGATAGTTCTCGTTGCGGGAGGTTGTGGGATTTTGATGATGGGAACGAGGCTAAGATCATCTACATCATGATATTCGTCGACGGTGGTGCTGTCTGCCAATGACGCGGAAGAATCGTAGGTAATGGATGATGTGATGTCTTGCATACGAGTAAGTCTCGAAATGAAAGAAATGTAACAGCGTTAAAACTTACTGGGGTTTAGTGCATCCGGAACAGTATCAAACATATCCACGTCCATGTTGGCATGTATTACCCAGTTGGAGGATGTGTCGTTTCGAGCAGTAACGAGCACGGAGTATCGCTGAGCGACCGTAATACTAATAAGGTCGATGGGCGACTCTTCGACATCGGTCTGTGAAGGATGTCAGAAATACGGATGATAAGAAAGAGAGGTAGACATACGCCGTCAACTTCGATGATGCGCATGTCGTGACCATCGATCCAGAAGAAGAAGGCCGAGAAAGCAGATGTGTTCACAATACGAAGTCGATACGTCTTTCCAGGTTGGAATGGAAGGGTGGCATTCTCGTTAAAGCCAACGGCTGAAGTGACCGAAGACGGTGAGGATCCAGCGACAGGTCCAAGATAAGACCCATTTTGGACAAAGTATATGAGACCAGAGTCTATTACATGAAAAGGATCAACGGATGTACGGAAAGTAAGGGGAAAGGTAATGACCAGGAACTGGTTCGGCACCTCCAGGATTGGCAATACTGATGAACTGCTTTAAAAGGACGGCGTGTTCGTCATGGTACCAGTCCCCAAGAACGACAGTAAATTCCTCATCGTAAGTGTGGACTTCCTTGGGTGGGTGGATTACAACGGGCGCGCGTAGGCCATCAACGTATTGGCCCTGGTAGAAATGTGAGAAAAGGTGTCGAAATCCGAAGTCTTAGACTAACTGATGCATGCGCATGTACCCAATATGTGCCCCATTGGCCAGAAGAGTTAATTGGTACGACATAATCAAACTGCTGCCCAGGAGGTATACCACTGAAAGCATATCAGCATGTGCGTGGACAAACGCCATGACGAATTTACCATTCAGAAACGCCTTGGGCGCCATCCATCCAAGATGTAGAGTTGAAGAACATTCCATGGTGGTGAAGAGTGGTTGGCTGGTCCAGGGAGTTCGTGACGTGAACGACCAACGAATCCGTTGTGTTAACCTCGACTGGGGGTGGCCTAGAGGAGATGGATCAGGACATGAAGGCATATAGTGGACGTAGACACCTACGGCCATGTACCGTTAATGCCAATTACTCGTCGCTCGAGTAAGCCATCGGGGTTAGCGTTTTCGACGTAGGTTATGTTCCACCATTCCTCGTGGATTCCAGCGAAGGCTGATGCTATTAAGGCCGCTAAGAATGCGAGGCTCAGAAGCCAGAAATACATGTCTATGAAAAGGGAGTGGAACACAAACCGAGAACATCGTACCTGTCTTCCTTTTAAACGGCAGCCGGACAGTAAATTGTTCAATTTGGGGTGGAATTCAAACCGTTTTGAGACATGGCTATTAATAGACCAGGGCGTGAGGCAGGGGTTCTATCGTCTCATGGTTAATCTGATAACGAAATGTGGCACTCGTGTGATATCCCGAAGTGCGGTAATTGCAAGGACGCATTGGTATATCCGAAGTCTTCCTCAGGCTCCAGCTACGATGGAAGAAAAATGCACAAAGCAAGGAGTCGAGTAGGCAAAAAGCGTGTGTATAATTTACGCAATTCTGCACCGCCGAAGATTTATCCGTCTGAACGAAGGATCGATGAGAAACACGCTTGAATACAAGGGAAATATGAAACCTTCATTCATTTTTTCTTCTTCTTAATGCACGCCGTTGGACGGCACCTTATACCATCGTGGCGGGTATCATTTTAATCGTCTCTTGGTCGACTCTCTAGCAATATCTCGGTACTTTGACTCTGTTGAGCGTATATCTGCTGTCGATCCTCCGAGGAATTTCAAGTGAGTGGGACATGCATCTTATCAGATGATTCAGATCTAATCAGATTCAACCCCAAAACTGTCATCTGATAAGGATGTTCCTTATCAGATGAAGAGTCTAGCCAAATCTGCCATGTGAAGAATTTAAGATGCGTCTAAATTTAGAACGGGATCATTTACTGTGTTTCATGAAGTTTCAATTGCCGTCTTCAGGGATTCTTATATCCATTCAAAGCGAGTACCCCAAGACTCGTTCTTTCCCCCTTCCTGTTCTCTCGTTAGACTAGTCTAACCCGTAAACACACGCACTCACCATGGCTAAGAACCTTTTCTCGGTCCCCATCTTCTTCATCGTCTTTCGAGAAACCCTTGAGGCTGCTATCATTGTCTCCGTTCTCCTTGGTCTATCAAAGCAAATTGCAGAGGCCGACCCTGGTATAGTACCTGTAGGTCCTCAGTCAGATACCAACGACAGCAGAGACGACGCCAGCAAAGTCGAGTCCGACGTGGCAGCGACAACCGCCTCAAGTGAAGACGGACCTGTCCAACGCCAGAGACTTATTCGTAAATTGAGGTGGCTTGTAAGATTAACTCCTTTGGCGTTACAAACCCGTTCTTACCGACTTTTTTTAGATCCTTGGAGGAGCCGGCGTTGGTCTCCTTGCTGCGATCACAATTGGTGCTATGTAAACGATCTGACCATGGATTGTTTGGACTTCGAGCTAATCTCGTACCTTTAGTTTCATCGCTCTCTGGTTCACGAAGGCTAAGGACTTGTGGGCAGTATCTGAGGAGGCTTGGGAAGGTCAGTATCGCCCACTCGTCAATGGTCGCAGCCGCATCGTTGACGCTTTCCTGCGCGTGCGTGATAGGTTCCTTCGAACTCGTCGCATGTCTAATGATCTTCGTCATGGGAGTTACGATGCTGAAGATGGACCGAGGTATGTGTTGTTGGCAAAATACATATTTGGGAATGACACTGACGATCTAACAGCTAAAGTAAAATGGAGGCTCAAGCTGTTGAAGGATTTTGAAGGGAAAAGTGAGTACTTTCCACTATAGCAAGAATCCGAGTTTACTAACGTGGTAAATAGCTACAGGAGGTGCAGCCAAAGCCAGTAAATGGACTCTATTCACGCTTCCCTTGATAACTGTTTTGCGCGAAGGTATTAATATAAGTACTGCACCTTCGAACAACTGCTAACACTTTAAAATAGGGCTCGAAGCAGTTATTTTCGTCGGAGGCGTCTCTTTGGGGCAACCAGCTACTTCCATCCCAATCGCAGCTATCGTCGGTCTAATTTGCGGTTTCGCATGTGGATTCCTCATTTACGCCTTCGCAAGCCGAACTAGTACGTGTAAAATAGAGACTCGTCGATATGTGGCTAAAAACTCTCGCTGTAGCTTTGAGTGTCTTCCTCATTGTCATGACCAACTTCCTGCTCTTGATCGGCGCTGGCTTGTTCAGCAAAGCGGTTGGTGCCTTCCAAGAGAACGCATACAATCACTTGCTTGGCATGGACGTCGATGATGCTGGAGGGGATGGTCCTGGGTCGTATCTTGTCCAAGGCAACGTGTGGCATCTCGACTGCTGTAATCCCGACAGCAAACTGGATGGGATGGGATGGAGCATCTTTGGAGCTATCTTCGGGTGGACTAACAATGCAACTGGTAAAGCTTTCCGAGCTCCATTGATACCGTTCAATAACTTACGACCTTCGAAGTCGGCAGCATTCTGGCGTATGTCTTCTACTGGTTGGCGGTTATTGTCGTATTGGTATTCATGAAGTTCAAAGAGGTACATTGGACATATTCTCATTACGTTCTTTCCACTCATTTTTCGTATAGGGTCGTACTAAAATCCTCGGCCGTCAGTCAGCCGCTGGTACCAGGCGAGCTGCGAGAAGGGAGAACGTTGTGGACCATAAAGAGGAAGTGCCAGTGGATAATAATGGCGGTGACCTTCTTCCTCGGTAAATTGTACTGGTGGCGAGAAACATTTGGTGTTTAGAGATCATTTCCTTGTATTTTTTGCTGTTACGTAGCCTCCTCCCATTGTTGTACGAAAATAAAATGTCTGGTTAAAGTTCGATTATCACCTGATTGCAGAGCGGATAGGTGGGAGTGCCTTCGACAACGCATGAGTGCTAGAAATACTCTCCTTTCATATGACCACGAGTACTAGAAATACCCTCCCTTCATACGTCCATGAGTGCTAGAAATACTCCCCTTTCGTATGACCATAAGAAGTAGAACTCCGAGGAGCATATGGCTTATCTGATAAGAAGAGAAGTATATAGGAAGCTTAGTGAACATATAGAAGACGATGAATGTACATCTAACCAAAGGCGATGTCGCGGATGCTCCAGCATGTTCGAAGATCTGTACCGATCTTGTCATTGTCTGTGGGATACAGCAGCCTAATGGAGAGTTTTTACTCCGTCATTCCGTGCAATAAACCAAATATACCGGAAAACTCACCTGACAATGCTGGCTACATGCCGACTGCTTCATCAATTTTCAAACCAAAACGTGTGCGTATGAGAGAATTTGCGCTTCAAAGCTAACCCGTCAATAAGAGTTCTCGGTATCATTCAGATACTAGATACCATGGAAATAATACCATCTTGAAATATATCTACGATGCGAATTAAGACATCGCCCAACAAGTAAGCGTAGTGAGCTTTGCGTGGCGCGTCGCCATTCGACTATGTGAAGGATATATCAATGGCATGTATCGACGAGTATATTCAAAAGTGCTGCCTTAGAGGCTTAAATGAAAGCAGAGTGTTTAGAGCCATAGCAGAAACCTGCTGCAGAGCGGCGAAGAGGCTACTAAGTAGTGTTTGCGAAAGTTACGATGAGAGCTGACAAATGATGTCACCTTGTTTGACCTTGTGTGACGGACACTGTGACGGATTCCTAGACACAACACAACCACACTCGTTTCACCTGACCTTAGATTATCTTAGTACTTAGTTTCGGACTCAGCCTATCTACTAGGTAGACAGGACTTACTCTCATTTAGTATAGTTAGTTTCTACCTACCGTATATAAGGGGCCTCGCATTCGACTACGAGACCCCAAGTTCTTACAATTCGACTGCACCTTACGCCAGTCATTCGAGTTCCCTTTGAGCTTCTTTCCCTATCTCGTGTGCCGCGACTTTGATTAACACCACTCTCGCGTCACAGACACCTAGATATAACACCAGCACATTCCTTTATCTTATCCTAGTACTTAGATTCGGACTCAGCCTATTAACTGGATAGTTATTCAACGCTCGTTTAGTTCAAAGCTACATTCTACCTGCCATATATATGGTGCCTCGTATTCGTCTACGAGTCCCCAAGTTCTACGAATTGAGTATTATCTACGCCAGTCTATCTTGATCCTGTTCACTCTGAGCTTCTGTCCAACTTCTGTCCCCCCTCGTGTGCAGCGATTGTGATCAATTAAACCTCATGCTCGCATCACACCTTGCTTCTAGAAACAGCCGGAATAAATAGACGCAACTTACATGTAGAATTTTGCTTTTTCTAAAATAACAGCTGAGTTGCTTAAGCTATATTTAACACATAAAAACTTCGACAGGACGACGTTTATTAACTTTTAAAATTCTACATAATATTTGATGGCATATATATGACAGAAAGATATATCCGATCATTGCTCTAGTTTTAATTTAAATAGACAATACAGCAGTGTGGGCGCTTCGCATACTGGACACGACGATGTATTAATAACCTCTTTAGTGATACACCTGAAAATATCGATCAGCGTGATCAAGGCGCTGAAAGAAATGACTTACCTATAGCAGAAAATATGCCCGCACATTGTCGCAGTGATCTCCTCACATTGCGCCTTTTGGCATAGACGGCAATGTAGCAGTAAGGTGGAGGCTGACGTTACGGGTCTGTCGATGGACGGCAACCTATGACCGCCACCCTCCTCTTCTGGTACGGACTCATGAAAATCTTGGGCAATCTCGCTTTTGTGTGGCGATCCAGAGGGCGTATGGATAGATAGATCAGCGGATGTAGTAAGCACAAAGGAAGATGCGGAGGGAGATGTTGGAAGTGGCTTCTGTGCCTCCGGGATGTCAATGCAAAGGTCAAGCGGGGTTGACGCCAATGGTGACACTTGAGGCAAGGCAGAAAGTCCTACTGGCGACATTACCTGCGGAGAGTGTGGACTAAGAGATGATTCACTGTTTAATCGAGTGTTAGAAAATTTACTTAAATAATCATAATGATACGCACCTGGTGGCAGTAGTAGATTGAACCTTGTATGAAGGCCACGCCGTATATAGTGAAGATGTGCTGAGGCTTGAGTCCCTACCAGTGCCAGTGTGTTGGTTACTAAAAGAGTAGGGAACCATAGCGCGCGTCATAGCTGCCGCCGTGCGCGCACTCCCAAGGTAGAGGCGTGGGTGGCAGTCAAGCCGTTGTGGAGCCATTTCTTCCATAATTGGTGAAAATGCTTCCTCAAGAAGGATGTCACTGTCCGAGCGGCGACGCGTCGTAGATCCAAATTGGGTGTTGTTTGCCTTAACTAGTGGCGCTGCGGTAGTCGGAAACGTCACTATACTGGAGATTGGGGAGGGGGGATTTAGCTGAACATTCTACGATCAGTAATCAGTAAATTATTCATAATGGAGGGGAAAGTAGATCACCTCACAGGCCGCCCAAGCCTCATCCACTGTTCTTGTTTTGTTGACTAGATGCCCTGGACGAAGCAGTTTTGCCGGGCTAAATAGCGGCATGACATCGCGCAATGGCGATGCAAACTTTGTGTCGAGTTGAAGTTGCGGCGAGTGGAGGTGTGTTGACCTAGTAATAACGTCCTACAATATCGAATTAATTGTTAACTTTCGATATAGATTACATATAAAATGCCTTTATGTTCTTTGAGACGACACCCTCCGAATCCCCTAGACTAGGATGCACTTCTTGGATGTGCTAAAATTAAAGGGAAATCAGAAATTATTAAACGGTTGACAACAAGAAGGCATACCGTTGTGCGTTGGTCATTTTCCTTGAAACCAAGTCGGCAATGGGGACACTTTGGATGCATAAGTGATGTAAGATAATGATCATTGATGGCATCCATGGAATCGAAGTCGAGAGCACAGCTCTCGCAGCGAAGCTCAGGATGAAAATCCTGGATGTGCTTTAAAAAAGAATGAGACAATCATTAAGATTAACGAATAAAATGAGTTAATATACCTGTATGATGGCTTCTTCGTCTTTACACCCTTTCGCGCAGTGGGGGCAAGACGGGTGATCGGAGGACTCGGTGTAATGGCGGCCGAGCATTTCTTCGTAAAATATCTTTCCGCCACAGGGCTCGCATGGCACTCGTGGATGTGCCGCGCGGTGATGCTAAAATGGAAATTCAGAAAAAGAAAAAAAAAATCGCATTAATAAATACAGGCCTCTTCGTTTGTAGCAGCATCCTTGGATCCGCGACCGCAGACGGGGCAATTAGGGTGCGCGGGTGACCCCCGGTAGTGATCCTCGAGTGCGAATTGTGCATGATAACTTCGACTGCAAACATTGCAATCGAAAGTCGGCGGATGTTTTGCCACCATGTGCTATTAAGGATCTATTAGTTGATAAATAATAGAGATAGACAAGTAGGTAATACTCACGGCCTCGTACGCCGTGTTGCTTGTGAACCTTCGATCACAGATAGAGCAAAACGGATGCCACGAGCTGGAGCTCTTCATATGTTGCATAAGAGCCTCTTTATTAGAAAAAAGACGGTTATCACACTGTGGGCAGGTGAGAGGCATTGGATAGATTGTTGGCACTCTATGACGGACTGGAGGTGCTTAAAGGTTGCGGGGAAACGCGCCTCATGGCATCGTCGTGGGCAAGAGACGCCAGATTTCACGGCCCCGCTTGTGGAATCGTGAATCAGATTGAGAATGCCGACGCCGCCCCAGCGCCCTCAGAAGAAAACACGCGCTATGTGGCAACAACACTGATTCACAGTGACTGAATAAAGGGCAGGTAAGGATCTCGTGGGACCTCTCGCCTGTGGTGTTGATCACTGAAATCTCCTAGATTTTCAGCTTATTCTGCAGGTAAAATTCTAAATTTAACGTACCTAACTCTATCTTGATGACGGAGTTTTGCCTCACGAATGCCTCGAGGCAGATTTTCCGTAGGCTTCAGCAGCGCGGCGAGAAGGCTTAAGAAGGGAGACCGTGCATCATACGTTATGTTATTCATTCCATAAAGATATAGCAAAGGGTGAATCGAGATTTGTGGCAGTACTTAAACGGCAGGCTTCAGTCTGGAGACGGCGTGTCATTGTGCAGATGGATGTGTAGAGGACAAGAACAACCTAAATTTAGAGTCCATGCTAAAACCCCGTGCACGTCTAATCAATACAAGTGTAAATAACAGGCCGTCTAAGTATTGGCGGAGGTCGAACGTTGAACGCTGATCATAAATAATAATGAATTTGAATTTTCGGTGTTGAAAATGTGCAAGTGGAACGTATATAAAATAGCATTAAAATATGAAGGATAGATAACGAGCTTGTAGGAAATAAAAAATCACCGTATCTAGTCCAAATAAAACTTGTAAACTTCCTCCCATGCCTTCTTCCCGTCATTCTCAATAACATCCTGCAACACTTCCTTGAGCTAGTGACAAAATTGAGAATAGATGTTACACCGACCCCATGGCACGGAATAATTCTCGTGAAATCCCATCCAGAAACAGTCTTTACGTCACGCCGCATTGCTCTTGACAGCACAAAAACTTATAAACGCGAAATTCCATTCGATAGAAGGAAGACTTACGCTTTGTCGTCCCCTAGCAACCATACAATTCTTGGATGGAGCCAAGAGATCGGATTGAGGTTGTAGAACGACTTCCCAGACGATTTGGATTTTGAATACTATACGAGATAAACAAAAGCATAATACACGGCGATCCCACATACCTGTTCAGTCGCCGGAAGATTGAGGAGTAAATCCGCTTCGATCAAGGATTTAGAAGTGGGATGGAAGAACGCAATGTCCTTATTCTTGAAGCCTGAGAAATAGCTTTATAGAAATTAACTTCTACGAGCTTATCTGCTGGGATCATTTTTTACCAATGCTTTACCTAAGGAAGTGAAAATCAGTTAGATCATCGAAGAAGTGCAAAACAACGTACATCGTCCTCAAAGCCGTACACCGTGTTCGGAGGATCGCGCCCCCAAGCTGCAAAAGAAATTAAAAGAAGGACATTGGTAGTGGATCACGAAACTTACCTCCATCGAACTGGAGCGACTTGTCGTCAAGCCTTTCAAGCGCCGCTTCGGGTGCAACAAGCTTCGCACCAGGGTACGCTTCCTTGTATTGTCCTGGAAATCTTGTAACTAAGCCTGCGTGGTCGCACTTCCGCTGGAAATAAAGTGACGCACCTAAAAACATATGGTGTACGGCATCTGCACCGACAATATATCTAGGAATACACAAAGTCAGAGTAGCGTCCCGGTTCACGCTCGAGAGGTCTTCTGAACTCACTTCACGGGACCGAGCTCCTCCAGCTTAGACTTCGTCTCTGTATCCAGCGGCGTGGAGGCGAGGACCCAAACACCGCCGTTATTAAGCTGTATAGCGGTCGATCTTCCGCCAAACGGGATGACCCCGAAGCGGGAAAATGGACTGAATAAATCGAAGTGAGCTGAATATATTTGAGATCCTACAAGGACGATTTACCGGGAGAACGTCCAAATACCTTTTGCAACCTAGAGGTAGCTGTAAATCCACCGCTAAAGATGTGTAGAGTAGTAAATGAACTCACCTCGCGAATAACTGTTTCAGACATAACAAGAGGTACAAGTAGATGGTGGTGGGATATCAAACAAGAGGCCTTTGAAGGTCGCTGTTTATATCGTGAGAGGGCCGCATGTGTCGTCATCGTTGACCGACGCGCCGAGATCGCGCATCAGTCATCACGTGAGCGCTTTGCTCGGCATAGCGCTAAGCACCGTCACAGACTTGGAGGGACAGTTAGATACTGGTTAGATATCTTTCCCAAGTTGTCTTGCTTACGTACCCAAAAAGGTGAACCACCTTTTATAATTCACGTTATCTTAACCCCCAGCAGCCAAGGCTGCCGATCGCACCTGACTTGAACGTCGAATCACCAAAGCCAAGCACCGTCAACTTCTGGTAAGTTAACAGAGGTGCAGGGACCGTTCTGTGAATAGGATTTAGTGTGTTGATCAGGTTCTAATAAATGTTACAATTAAAGAAGTGCATTCCAATCGTCGGAAAGTAATAATGATATCACGAATATACAAACAGTATACCGAAGCCCTTATAAAAATAGAAAATGTAACGATTAATCGTCATTGGCAGCCTTCTTCAAAGTGTCTTGCCAATCCATAGCGAGTTTTGTAAGTGTCTTGCTTCGAGCTGTTGATATATGGGAAAGCATGTTAGGTATCCCGTTCTAGCCAACACCTGACTGAACGCTTACCGAACACTGACAAAACATCCCTCAGCAAGTCACGTTTCAGCAGTCCCACGACAGTTGGTGACCAACCACTATCCTCTCTTCCGGGTTTCCTGTTATCCGTAGAATTAGCATATGAAAATTGTACGCTTATCTATTCAGGACTCACCAATACACTGGTCCGAACAGCTCTTTGATTAGCTCTTCGCCCTTCGCTCTGAATCCTTCGTCTGCAATCTTCTTCGCGTAGACTAATAGGATAGGCTTGTACTCCTGCTGGCTATCAAGAAGTCTTGCCGAATGAAGCTTCGTCTCCAGATGACCTAGGGTAAGGGCGGTGCTCCACCATGTTGGCCGGTGTTTATCAGCACCGTTATCATCTGGTGTGCCAGTGACGCTGCCTTCGATAGAAGTTAAGATGCCACGGGCGGAGCTGTTGGACCGTTGTCTTCCTTGCCAAACATCTGAGCCTTCAGCCCACCAACGCTCGGTGACCTTGATCCACGTAGAAAGGGAAACGTCATAAGAGTAGACGACGCCGTTTGAACAACTGACAACGGGAGCTCCATTGGGACGGACGTTGACTGCCGTAATAGTATGGTTCGGGGACATAGCGAGGAGGGGCAAGACAGAGACAGGCGGAAAAAATGCGCATTGCTTTTTGATATTCCTGTTATTCATTAGGCATTAATAAGAACCGGGTACGGTGCAAAGCAAAAACCCACCAACAATACAATTGGCCAGCAGAAGTGAGAACGACCAAAGCGTGCTTAGTGCCCTCAATCATTGAGCAAGGACAGCCCAGGCTGAGAGTCGGCATTAATCTTTAATAAGGGATTATGAAAAAGGTGAATTAACGTGAGGCGGCATATATCTGACCTTCGTCCGGTGTGTGAATACACGTTGACACAGCCGTCCTGCATAGCCGCTGCACAAAAAGATGAAGTTGCCTTCAAGGCCAATGCTGGTGAAGGTAAATAGTCCAACCATAAGGTCTGCTTCCCGTTCACAAACGTAACATCCGTCCCTCCTGCACGCACAATGAGTCACACCCAAAGATTGCCTTAAAGGAAGAAAACATACCACCATCCTCTTCATTGCGACCCTCGAACACCTCCTCGCCACCCTCGACGTCTGCACTCAGGTAGGTCAACAGCGGCGGGACGGGTAGTACTGGTCCACTCGCAGCAACCCCTGTCCATCCAATACCCACGCCAGCACTCCCAGTTCCAATCTCCTTGGGAACACCTGGTGCCTCCCTAATGCGATCCCCACCGAGCGTTCTCGCCTTCACTGCTCTGCCACCATCCTCTGTAAGATCGATGACCAATGACGCCTTTCTCTTGCCCTTGCCCACAGCACTTGACGTACCTAATGAGTCGATGGGAACGTCTAGATCCATGCCCATCCACCCATTGGTAGAGGCGTCGTACGGCTGTTCATCCGGTAGAGGGAAGCTATTCTGTCTTGGTGATATCGAGCGCTTCACTGATACAGACGTAGAGACACCACCATCTTGTATTTGCGTCAAATGCGCGCGCTTCGATGTGGGTGGCAGGATTCCGTTCGCTTTCGTGCTCGAGCCTGGGGTATATGCGCTTGGCACACTGCTTTGCAACCCCACGCGTTTCTTATCTTTGTTGCTCCGCTTCGCCACCAGCATGTTGACTTTTTCTGGCCCTCCACCACCATCAAACTCTTCTGGTCTCTGAGGAGATGGAGGTGGTGTCATTCGTCCAGCATGGGAGTAGCCCTCAGGCACGGGTGGCGGCGTAAACCCAAACTTGGCAAGGTACTGTTCCTGTGCACTGTGGGGTGCTATTCCTTCAAGCTCCTCTGGGTCGAAGGAGAACACAGCTAGAGTCCCATCAGATGAAGCAGCATAAAGTGTAAGTCCGTCCCATGACCTATTTCGGATCTCTTCAAACCAAATTGGGATAGATTAAAGGTTGACTACTCACCAACTAAGGTCCATGATCTGTCTTTCGAACACTTCTTTCGCCACGATAAGAGGACGAGCAGACTTGGTCTGCCATACGGAAATAGAACGGTCGTCCGCTCCGAGGGCAACTACTGAGCAGATGTTGTTGGTAGTGACAGTTGCGCTTGGGTTTCGCAGGAAGATATGAGGGTTATATGCCTGAAATGTCGTTAGGGTATAGCAGTTAGTTTGCGAGGATTAAGACATACAGCAACTTCTACTGTGTTTTCATGTCCTACCAAGCTGATATCCGAAGTCCAGGTGTTTCTTGTGATAACAGCAGCAATAAATACGAATCCTTTATTATTGGTAGCATTCGAGGCCGTGATGTGAGCGCCATCAGGGGACCAACTATGATATGATATGCTCAATATCGGGACGATGTAATGAAAGGCAACAAAACATACCTTAGGCGTCGGAAGAACGTGCTTCCCGGGGAATCCTCAAAAGGTTTACGAACCTCCGCTTCCAACGACCAATCCGTAGTCTTCCAAATTTTCACGGACCTATCGTCGGATTGAGTGGCAAGGAACTCTCCCACAGGGTCCCAGCACACACCCTTGACGAAACCTTGGTGTTGATCAAGTTTCCGTAGGCGTTCTGACCGTCTACTGGTTAGTAAAACAGATAAGGCAAAAAATGAGAATGATACCTAGGGTATAACCGCACCAAACAATAACAGCGGAATCCAAGCCTACTGATGCGAGGTATCGATCGCCTGGCGACCAGGCAACATCCGTAACATCTATATTGTGGAGGCATAAGCACGCGAAAAACGCAGATATGAACAACGAACCACTCTCATGTCCAGGCAAACGTTTCAGAGGTTTCCATCCCTCGACATTCACTTCATCAGATCCCCATACTTTACCCCGTGCATTCCTTCATTCGTGTGACTCATAAGCTGAAATCTGAGTGCAAAGACAACAGTACTTACGGGTCTAAATCCCAAATCATAACAATCTCATCGTCACTCCCACTTGCAAGCCATCTTCCCGAATGTGCCCATCTCACAGTCAATACAGGGCCCGTGTGCATCGTCAGCGTGCATAACGACTTCGGTGGTTTGCCTGACTCTTCTGACGCTGGATTTAGGATGGGTTTCGTACTCCATATCCGAATTTTCGCGTCCAGTCCTCCAGTAGCAATGCGAGATCCATCCGGGTGTACATGTACAGAGAATATAGATAGCCTTTTGGCATTACTGTCACTCTTCGCTGCATCTTTGTGGGCCACCCAAGCAGGTTTCGTGAAGTGCATGGTGGGGTAAAGTCGCGTCTGTTACGCCACGTTCTTTATAGGTTTCAAAGTTCTGAGTAGAGATACCAGCGTGTTCCGCAGATTTTATAAGTGTGCGTCGTGCGATCCGACGTCGAGAGGTCTTTCGCCGTCGGAGACAGTGAGCAAGAGCCAGAGCTGCCAGTGCGAGTGAGTGTCGCCGGCGTTCAAACAGGTGCACCGCCACCGACCTTACATAATCCCACGATAAGTTTGAGGGCTCTCCATCAATGCTACTGTGTCACCTCCCCTCATACCAGGCTTTCGTCTACCGTCCATCGCGTCAGAAAGCTCATCTCTCGGTCTACGTGATTCAAGAAATTATATTAAGAAACGATATCGAGATGTTTAATTAGCTTAGCCAAGAGTCTTACAACAGTGACCGTGCAAGGAACTTCAAGAAAGCTCGTCATTTCATCATCAATCGCGACTTGTTTTACTCCTTACAGTTTTGCGCAAGCATGACCATGTCAGTATAAGCTATTGCTCCCATCCGTGCTATCAAGTCGTGGTTTTCCTGATTCCTCTATGGCGATTGGTGAATCCAAATCCGCAGGCAGGTGGCTGGCTGTTCTATTATTGGCTCACATTGAATACAACTACCACGGATTGCTTGCCTCCTTTTCGAACATCTGGAAAGGCGTCGCTTCTCGCTCTAAACCTGCTAGTCTAAACTTCAAAACCATCAGCTTCTTTCTTTCGCAAACTGACAACAGATTTCCTGAAAACCTCCGTGCTTCATCTTTGCTGTTTCCGATATCCGTCTATTTCAGGACATTATTCCTACAGGCGGGCATCGAATGTTGCGCCATACCATGGTTCTTCTGCATCATATATGTTCTATGTCCGTCAAATCCTTGTGACTGTCGCCTTTTGTGCGACCACTCTCTCCATCAATGCAACTTTTTATCTCCTCTTATGCAACTCAAATCCACGATGGTGTGCTTCAGATAAGCATGAATCCGGGCCCTTGTGCCTTTGACGTTTCTGGTAATTCGTCTCGACGCTACTCTCCGTATTTAAAGACTTGGAAATGGATCAATGGAAGCAAGCGAGTCGCCCGCTTCTCTTGCTTCCTTCGACGCCATGTCTTCCCCAGATGTCCCCCCGGTATCCACTCTAGCAAAAGACAAGTCCACTTCTTCCAGCAGCTTTTCTCTCACCGACAAGAAGAGTGATGTAGATGTTTCTATCGACAAGAAGCCTGGTTCTTTCCATACCAAATACGACGCCGGCGATCCTAACGACCTCTGCGACTCTGAGCCTGAGCCGTTCAAACTAACCAACCTCCTCTTTCATCGGAAGGTATACAAGGCTGAGGATGTGGGCGCCGTTGCAACTCGCCGCTCCGTCTATGACGACCCTCATCTGGCGCCCCACTACTGGCCAAAATCTCAGTACGAGAACTTGCATCGGTTCGATCCCAAGGCGCGGTGGACATTCGAGGAGGAGAAGGTGAGTAACTCATATTTCTCACTTCACTTTTTTTTCTTCCTGATGCTCTACACTCCAGACCTTGCTTCGCAAGATTGACTGGAAGGTCATGTTTTGGGCTTGCATCAGTTTCTCTGCACTCAACCTAGATCGCGGCAATCTCACTCAAGCAAACACCGACAACTTCCTTCCTGATTTGAATATGACCACCAACGGTGAGCTCTCTGCTTTTTAGGGTCCTGGCTAGTACTTATTATTTTTATTTTCATTTTAGATTATAATATGGGAAACACCGTATTCCGTCTTGCGTTCTTGTGCGCTGAACTCCCATCTCAGCTCGTCTCCAAAAGAGTTTTTCACTTCTTTTCATTCCTTTTTCAAGTTATCTAACTGGATCGGCATATAGCTTGGCCCCGATCGCTGGATCCCCATGCAGATGTGCGCTTGGTCTGTCGTCACCTTGGTTCAATTCTGGATTACTGGTCGTTCGTCTTTCCTCGTCTGCCGCGCACTTTTGGGGTAAATAAATATCTTCGCTGCATATTTCTTGTAACGTAAACTGATCAATATTCACAGTTTCATTCAGGGTGGCTTCATTCCGGATCTCATTCTTTACCTCTCATGTGAGTTTTTCGCCCCGAAAATTTGAATTCTATCCCTAATTTATATATCCAGACTTCTACACCAAGCATGAGCTGCCATTTCGGCTTGCCCTCTTCTGGATTTCTTCCAATATTTGCAGTATCATAGGCAGTTTTCTTGCTTTTGGTGTCCTCCGGATGCGTGGCGTTGCTGGGAAGGAGGGCTGGCGCTGGCTGTTCCTTATCGAGTACGTCGCATAAAGGGTCTCCCAACTCAACGAGTTAATATTGCTATGCAGAGGTCTTATAACCCTTACCATCGGTATCGCTACCTTCTTCAAAATGCCGCCTTCTCCGACACAAACGAAGTCTTGGTTCAGACCAAAAGGTTGGTTCACGGAGCGAGAGGAAATCATTGCGACTACGCGTGTGCTGAGAGATGATCCTACTAAGGTGTGACACAACGAACTTGCATATGGAGCTACTAGTAATTTATTCCATCTCTAGGGTGACATGCACAATCGTGAAGCTCTCACTATCCAGCGTCTTTGGACAGCTGTCTGCGATTACGATCTGTGGCCCCTCTACATTATGTACGTTTTTGCTTCAGAATGTATCTCTACACTTGCTCACTCTACGCTGAAGCGGCCTCATGTTCGGTATTCCTTCCACCCCTCCTGGTCAGTACCTCACCCTGTCCCTGCGCAATATTGGCTTCGACACCTTCACCACCAACTTGCTCACCATTCCATCACAAGTGGCCAATATGGTCACCATGTTTGGGATTACGTTGATATCAGAGGCATTCAACGAACGCACATTCGTCGCAGTTGGAGAAGACTTGTGGATTCTGCCTTTCCTGGTAGCACTCTATACCCTCAAGGACAACCCTAATCAATGGATCTTCTATGTGCGTCTTTCGTAACACTGTAACCAATAAATCCTGACACTAGTATCGTCTAGGGTCTTGCCTCGGGTCTGCTATCATATCCATACACCCATCCCATTCAAGTCGGCTGGTGCTCTCGTAACTCCGGTGCTGTGGCTAGCCGAACAGTCAATGCTTCCCTCTACAACATGTGAGTACTTTATTTCCTTTTCCATACAAGGCCAACAGAGTGCTCTAGGTTCGTTCAAGCGTCAAGCATCATCGGTGCCAATATTTACCGGAAGGATGACGCTCCTCGTTGTTCGTATCATCTTTATCCATTGGTCTAATGTTTGTTTCTGAGTTGTTGACTTAAACAGATCGCCGCGGTAATGCTATCCTTATCAGCATTAATTTGTTCAACATAGTCATTCTCTATCCTGGCACCAAACTCTACTACGTATGGCGCAACAAGCAGAGAGATAAAATCTGGGATGCCATGACACCTGAAGTTTGTCTATTTTACTTTGCTTCACAAAAGCCCTGACTCAGCTTTCTAACAGGAAAAGAGCAACTATCTTGCTACGACTAGCGATGTCGGCAACAGACGCCTGGACTTCAGATTTGCGCATTAGCGAGGTTTGGGGGTCGCTCGTCGCTCTATTTACGATGTTTCATTATTATCATGTACTCAATGGTTTTACAAAAAAAGTTCATTCACACCTCCATGGTTTCATGTGATTGTGATTAGAGGCTAGATTTTATGCAAATGATAGTGGAGATCTATGGCAATTTCCTAATACTTTTAGCTGTCATTCTCCTCGGAGTGAACTCTTTTCTTCCTACTTATACCTCCTTCATAACCTACCCACGTATATCTCTCACAATGCGGACCTCGAGCGAGAAGAACAAGGATTTGGAACGCGAACCAAGCCACACCAAGACCTGCCGCTGCGCGCCAGCCATATTGCACGAAGACTTTGGTGCCGATCGCAGTTCCCATAATTTGACCAATGTAAAACTAGAAAAATGATGAGTACCTATCATAGAAAGATGTCGAATTTGAGCGCACCGAAAGCACAAAAACTGCGTTCAGTCGGGACACTGCGTCCATAGATATGCTGTAGAGCGGACGAATTAGATTGTTCCAATACCAAGGGAGGTCATCTAAGACACATACCTGAATATCGAAGTGGCCAATGCAATATTTTGAACCTGCCTGGCCGCATCGAAACCGAAGCACGCAATTATTACAGCAGCAATGTGAATGCCACCAGCAGCAAGTTGAACTGCTTGGAACGTTAGAAGGAAAAGTGTTGAAATAAGCATCGCGTGCCAAGGGGGCATATTGTCAACAATGCGACCTCCTAGTGGACCCATGGCGACACCGCCGAGTCCTAGAAGACCAAACAAGCCAATTACGAGTCTGTAGAGTAAGAATTAGAAAATGAAGTAAAGCAGCAACGGCAAAACGTACGTTGAGTAGAAGTATGGTGGCCCGCCCAAAAGAAACGTTAGTGTTACCCAATAGCTTGAGAAACAAGCACTTGTCGCAATGTTAACCAATACTACTTGAACCATAATGGGCTCCGTGACAGTATACTTTGCCATTGTCCAAAGTATCCTCCAATAAGGCGTGCCTTTGTTCTTTGCCGGATAATCTGGGATAATGAAGTAGCTGCCAATGAGGACGAGCACTTGTCCGCCCAGTGCCATATAGTAAACCACGCGCCAGGACGTGAATTGGCCTAGTACACCAGCTATCACTCGTGCGAGAAGCAGGCCAACGAGCAATCCAGTGAGAACGATGGAGTATGCAAATCCACGTTGATCCGGCGGGGCAAGATCAGCAGTAAGCGGGATCAGAATTTGGGGCGTTACATTCGCAACGCCGACCAGAAAGCTGATAACCTCGAAGACGATGACGTTGTTGGTGACCGCAAGGCCAATTGTAAGGAGAGTTGTAATAAACACGAGGCTTAGGAACAGCGGCCGACGACGAACGATATCGCCTAGAGGTGAGATAAAAAGAAGTCCAACTGCATATCTTTGAGGATCGACGGTTAGCACCGAAAATATAGGGATTATGGGTTCAGTGAGAGAAACATACCCAGCTTGAAGAAGCGTGGGAATCCTAAAGCCCAACGTCTTAGTTAATGCTTCAAGTTCGTGAGGGAGCCGTATTTACCGTGACACTGCCTGGTACGAAACATCGAAGGACTTGGCTAATTCAACTACGACGGTATGAGATCAATCCGATGACCACAATGACATGGATAGGTTTAAAATATGACATACTTAGGAGTGGTTGACAGTAGTATAAATTGGCAGTTACTGTTAGTAATCATAGGGGCATGAGAAAAGCGTATGTGAGTCGACATAAATAGACGTACAAAATATCCCAGCAATACCGAAAGAGACATTGATCATGAAATTGAACGGAAAACGTTTTCCTGGCCGGTATTGTAGGTGTTTTGGTATTGGAAGAAAGTAAAGATGTGTAGTTGGAACGACAACATCTGCGTCTAAATGTTCGAGAGACTTGTCCTCATCAAATTTGTGCTCGGTACTGGAGCGCTCGCAAATAGTAGAGTTCGTCGACATCGAAGTGGGCTAATGAGGGGTATTTGTGAACAAGACACCTAAACGGCTTTGCTGCTCCTAGCTTATAAACTGGGCGATGTATAAGTTTGTACAACAGCAAGACGGCACACGCAGCGATAACCCTACCTCATGGTTATTAATGATTGCTGAATGGAAGTGGAGAAGGCGCAAATACGGACAACGAGGGAAGATATGGTAACATATCGGACCGTCATCTACTTTTTTCACTACCAGGCGTCCAATTTCGGCTCGGCCGACATTTCGACGAAAAGAAATATCTTTAGCCTGTCGCGAATCATGCTGGGAAAGGCAGGCCAAAAGCGTTAGTGTTCCTTGCGTAAACTTTTGTGCCGAGCTGGCTGTTTCATGATAGAGTTAGATGGTGCCAATGATAACAGGAGAATGCGCACCAGGTACTCTTAGAGGATGGCATTGCAAAGTTTGAGCTAGAAAGACTTGACATGCGACAGTTTCTATCACAGGATGCATCTAAATCCAAAGTCGTTGGGTGGACGGAACTATAGGATCCATGTGATATCATTAGCACGTTAACGGCAGAGCCCACGGGGGCGTATTGGTCCTCAAACTCGAGTGTGCACAGAGGTTCCGACGCCTTGCCATGAGCAAATTCATGCACATGTTCAGATATGAACTCAGAAGTGCAGAGCGAAATACGCCACATCATGTAGAGTTGTTCAATGAATCATCCAGCTCCGAGAATCGGGAAGAGAATCAACAGCAATAGACTCCGAGGGGAGTAAAACCTGCCAGGCATTGGTCAGCGTTGCAGGGTCTGAGGGTGCAGATGTACAGAACGAGGGCTAAGGGTATCCTGCATGGCAGCTTTCTTAATCTCAGGGAAGACGGTGTACTGATCGATATGACGTTTATGACTCACAATTTTCGCCTATGCCAACTATGTTGCTTGTATGGCGATAATCGCGTATCCTGTGGTAACATTAGAATGTGGAAAAGGATATACAATAATCACTTACAGTGCTGCAGGGATAAAGATTTATTTCCTAAGTCAAACGCCATCGCTAGGTTCCACCAGCAGCTGAAGTAGTGAGTGACGCGCATAAGCGGATCATTATCGATTAGTGTAGTATCTGGCTTCAATCTCTTAAGCGGAGTACGCGATAAAGGGACTAAGGTCTAAAATCAAGGACGAAACGGATATTAGTCATTGCTTGTTGTTTTCAATCGAAGGCAAGTGTGAGGTGTGTGTAGAAATAAACATGTCTTCAGATAAGCCTTCAGTCCTCGTTTTGGCTATGTATCAGACGGATAGGATCAAGTGTCATTGCTCATGGAAGCTTGAAGCGCAAAGTATCGGCGTCAGAGGTGTAGTACGAATCTTCCATCATCAAGCCGTGAGCATTTACAGTGCATGCCGCAATTGTATGACTATGCTGTTCGAAGAGAACCATGGTCAGACTCGCCCTGTAGTCATGAGAGTATACCGCGGACCTTGTAGGACTTGTACCCCACTTTGGAGATAATATATCTGTAAAGCTGGAAAGCAGCACTTTCTGAGATGAAGATAGTAAACTTGGCTTCCGAAACCATGTTCCTTTATATCGAGCTTCGAGAACGTTTCTGAAGAAAACCCGACACCCAGAGAACGTTCAACCGGTCCTTTCACAGAGGCGTTGACTCCCGGTAGGTAAGAATAGTATGTCGGACAGAATTGTCGACTGCAACTGCAATCTTATGCCAACATCGTACCAAATTGAGGTAGGGGAGTCGCGACGAATCACCGGCGAAGCTGAAAGTAGTCCATGGTACTTTCCCCATCATGCAATAGAAATATAATTTGCGATATGAACCAACAGATGAATATAAAGCATCCCCGTAGTTCCTTGAGACAATAGCCGCGTAGGAAGCCCCGCCTGCACGCGATGAAGCATGTTGTATCGCACGGGAAACACAACCTTTTCTAGGAGCCGTGTGTTAAAAATATCAAATAAAGAGAGGCCTGAAACACACCGAGAGCCCAGCCTGTTCAAATGAACGTCTTATCAGTGATTATATACGTGATTACTGTCAGAATGTTGTGGTTTGGCGGGCATAGCATGGGATGATGGTGGTCAAAGCGTCGTCAGCGGACTTTCAATGGACCCGCTGTAAGTCGAAGTTGAACTTGTTGAACTTTGTTGAAATTGTTCCCCTTTGCCCCCTTGTTCCCCAACCACATCCTTCCTCTATGGCTGAGAAACCCTCTGGATATCGCCTCGAGTACGCTACGTCGGCTCGCGCAAAATGCAAGGGTTAGTCGATTTTTATCTGCTCAAAACACGGCGTTGCGCACAATGCCACATTCGTCATCGTTACTGACGTTCTGCTCATTGTTATTAGGTCCTGCACCATGCAAAGGTCGGCGCTCACGATCTAAGCCGACGTCTATTTTTTAAACATTTTATTGTTCAGGTACTACCATCCAGAAAGGTGAATTTCGTGTTGGTACTCTGGTCGACTTCCGCGGCAACACCAGCTTGTGAGCTCTCCTTTATTGTCTTTAGTAGATGCTGTTGTTAATAGGCTCGTTACTCTCTTAGCGCTTACAGACATTGGGGCTGTACCACCCCCAAGATTTTTGAAAACATGAAAAAGTCTTTCGAAGATCCTTCTGAGCTCGATGGTTACGATGATCTTAAACCAGAGGATCAGGCTAAGGTCAAGGAATCCTGGCAGCAAGGCCACGTTGCTGAGGGGGACATCCCGGCGTCTGCCAAGAAGGATGATGGTGCTGCTGAGGGCGAGGAAGAGGAAGAGAAACCGAAGAAGAAAGCTAAGAAGACTGCTGCGAAGAAGGCTGACGAGTCTGAGGGTGAATCTGCTGCTGAGAAGCCCAAGAAGGCGCGCGCTTCCAAGGCAAAGGTTGGTTTGAATCTCCCGTACCCTACGAGTTGTGCTAACTAATTTGTAGAAGGCTGTCGAGGAGGATGCTGATGAGGAGGAAGAAGAGAAACCTAAGAAGAAAGCTGCCCCAAGGAAGAAGGTACGCGTTTTTCACCTCTTTATGCTGTCCAATGCTCATGATGCAACAGAAAGCAGAAGTTGAGGACGCGGAGAGCGGCGAGGAGAGTGAGAAGCCCAAGGCAAAGCGTGCCCCTGCCAAAAAAGCGGCTGAGCCCAAGGAAAAGGCTGCTCCCAAGAAGCGTGCTCCCAAGAAAAAGAAGGTCAGTGGCGTCGTCTGCCCACCCTTATATCTTCCTATACTAACACCTCTTGCATAGGCCGAATCAGAGGACGAGTCTGGAGAAGATTTCACCAAAGAGATCGACGCCGTGCCCGCCGATTCCGACGACGAAGCTGAGCCTGAGGAAGAGAAACCCAAGAAAAAGGCCGCTCCTACGAAGAAGCCCACCTCGAAAGCTGCTGCACCTGCGGCTGAGAAAAAGAAGGCTGAGTCTAAGAAGAAAACAGCCGCAAAGAAGAAGGTAAGTCCCGATCGTACACTGTAACGCCTAAATCAATGTTAATCACTCTTTATTCGATCTAGGATGCGGAAGAGGATGTCGATATGGAGGATGCCCCTGTCGACGAAGAGGAGAAGAGTGGTAGCAAGCGCAAGGTTCGTTTGGAGTACCCTTTTCGTATTGTTTTGCAGCGTGCTCATTATGGTGTTGACGTTAACAGAAGCCTGCATCGAAAACGGCAGCTAAGCCTCCCGCGAAGAAAGCCAAACCCGCCTCCAAGGCAAAGAAGAGCAAGGAAGTTGTTGAGGATGATGGAGACGATGCTGATGACTGATGATTACCTGCCTGTTGTGCCGCTGCAGTGTTTCATTTCTTTTGATTAGGTGTTTGATTTGGACTTCCATACCAGCTATATCCTTCTCTCATGTCTCTGGCCCACTGCCAGCTTGAGTTATCCTCTTGTGAATACCTCGCACGTCTCTTCTCTCTGTCTTTGTTTTCAACGTTGTTGCGCTGTGGTGTACTATTAGACTTATTTAAATAATACCCCATGTCGAAATCGAATAAGGCAATATATTTTCTTACTTAACAATTATCCTGATTTGTTCGTTACAACGTAGAATTGTCATTATAAGAGATATGATAGGCATGTGAGAAACGAAGGTGGTATGTATGTTGACACAACACATGAGAAAGCGCCAAAAGCAAGGACACGATAAAGAAACAAATAGAAAGTCAAAGCGAAATATGTCCCAAGTGTCCCAAGTATGGAGTTATAAATCGAAAGTCCTATGCAATAGAATTTTGACCCGGCCTAGTCGGTGTCGTTGGCGTTCTCGGCGGAGAACGACCAGGCGAACCAGACGGGGTACCAGGAGGAGAAACCTTCTTCGAGCTCCTACGGTTCGACTTCTGTAGAGCAGCAAAGACAGACCGCCTCCTCTCAATTGGACTGGCGGCAGTCTCATACCCGTCTTCCCCTTCCATGACAATCTTCATTGTCTGTGGGTCAATTCTGAACTTCTTATCTTGCAGTGCTTGGTTGATATCCCTCATTCCTCGTCGGCCAGCTAAAACGTTGCCAACCCCGGTTTGAGCACCGATGGAGACTGCGGAGGCGATGGTTCCAGGCTCGTGTTGCAGGTGCAGGTGACGCCTGTCGAAGCGATGGAAGATATGGACGATTGTGCCGAAAAAAGCAAGAAGCAGCATGGCTACGGCCAAAAGATGGACGGCGGTGTCGCTGAGGGAGTTTAGTTTAGCCAATTGGAGGATACGATAACTATAATTCGATGCTCACCTGAGCCAAACGCGTTTACGGAAGGTCTTGACTTGTAAGGTGATACGATCCGTCGTTTTGAGGAAGTAAACCTCTCTGGCAACGAGGGAGAGATACATACTCTGCAAATTCAAGGTAATTAGGGGTAGCACATAGTAGTAGAATAAGAATTATCTACATACATAGACTCCATTGGAAAGTCCAACGAAACGATTAGCCTCAAAGCTCGCTTCAAGTCCCTCGGGGCTTAACACAGCAGCTTCGTAAACCGAAGCAGGTAGTTGCAGCTGCGTCGCATTTCGCCTAGCGATAGTGAATCTATCAGCATTTGTGAGGTTGAAATTTATCCCATTGTACGCCTGTCCATTGAGCGAGCTAATGTTAGCTGAGAACTCCGAGAAGTTCGACGACGCTGAGAAAGGCCGAAGTTCTGTTACGTGTGTGAGATTGCTAGATGCAAGGTCGACGCTGACGTTGACGTCCCAAAGCGAGATGGAGGGATAGCAAAAGGTCGCTGAAGCACGCGGTGGGGTGGTTAGGTAACTGAAATCAAAATTTATGAGATCTCATAGTTGATTAGGGGGCAGAAACTTACGTGAAAAACCAGAATATGACAGGGCCGAATTGAGGAAGTTGGCCTTGAGGTCCACAGTCAGGTGTATCGGTGCCTATGGAATAGAAATTAGATTGTAGTATCGTCGATAGTGATGCTTGACTAACCAAAGAGTGTAGAGGTATTTTTGTCCACTTGCCAATCAATGCTGCATCCATTGAACGAGACCGAGTTATTCCAACCAAGATCGCTTGGCAATTGTAACATTTGTACCTGTGGAGAAAGAATCTTTAGTCACTATTATCTCTAATGTAAAGTTGAATATCACGTACTGGAACAGGCTGACATCCGGTCTCGCTCTTCACTGCTGTCGTATTTGCAAATACAGTACCATTCCTCGCTACATCGAGCGGTAGCTGCATATCCAAAGTCAGTGAGATGCTGAGTATAACAACTCAAGAGTTAATCACTTCAAAAGGCGCTACAGTATATGGTCCATTGATAAACGGTGGGCTATCAAGGTTATAGAGTACAGACGCCGAAGCATATCCAGCAGCAGTAAGGAACGCTGTACTCAACATCAGCCTCATAATCTTAACAGCACGGGCACCCAACTCACATGTAAGATCGGAGAACTGGGCGTTCTGGTTTAGGCCAATTGCAGCGAGACTATTCATAGTGACATCTTAAAACGGAATGGTGGAGTTCATCAGTAACAGCATCACATCTCCGATCAGGTAACGAAAGTGTACCGGGTTCTTGCCGCCATGTATCGCGCACGACTAGAAGGGCCGCGGCAAGAGGTTGGAAAGACAGCGACAGGAGGACCATCAACGATGCGAGCGCGACAAGGTAGTGCTTGTTTGATGCAGCCCGTGTCCAGACGACGAAGTTACTGCGGGATGTCAATTAGTTGATAGACTAATGTAAATATAGGATATGACAGCGATGTACTTTGAACGAGTATAGTCTAGCAGAAGACTCCGGTGAGGTGGTGAGTCTCCATGCACCAGGTCGACATAAGGCTGCATCTTCTTGATTTCGATGTCGGTCCATGTCCACATTGCTACGAGCTAGAAGTTTTTCAGGATAAAACAGAAGACGATACAATTATAGCACGCACAATAGCCGCAACAGCGACAGGCGGGAGCGTCTGAAACGATGATATCGCATCAGTGTCAGCAATGATGTAGAGTGTAAGTACCCACGTAAACGTAGTGCAGAACGCTTGACTCTCGTCCAATCTCTCCGTCCGAGGGCCAACCTACACAACAATGGGTTTCAATGAAGTCATCCAAATATTAAGGTAACCTATTTACCTTGGTTTTTGTTGCTGAAATGCAGTGCAATCTCCAACCCAACCGCTCCAAGGGTCATTATCGCGACGAACGGTATCCAGAAGGCGGGACGAAGAGGGATAGGAACCCATTTTTTGTCATCGAGACCATCATTGCGGTCACCTAGATATGTACACTTGTATTAAGAATGCGATAAAAGCATATAGTTACAACATACCTAAGTGCACTCTTGCAACCTTTTCATTCCTATACTCTGCAAACTGCACATTGGTGTTCAAATCCGTACCTAGTAATTGCTGTGATGGTGTTGCTGGAGGACTTGGAGGGCTGTCGCCTGAATTACGTTCAGGAGTACTATTGCGGCCCTGGTAGTTACCCTGTCAGAAAAGGTCATTTATTAGGCGCTGTCCGTCATTGATAAACGTGCACAAAGAGCATGGAGGCCCACGTAGCGCGTGTACTAAGCAGCAAAGAACGTAGTTCAAACAGCAGAAGTTTAAGAGGAAACTCACAGGATGGTAGGCTAATGTTGGCATAGGAGCCATAGCTCCAGCTGGGAGGGACCCAGCATTCTTCACCGCAGAGTCGTCTACAGAATCCGGTATGACTGTGGCGTCCGACATGAAAGAGTTGTAGGTTTCCAATGGTTTCCGATGGCCAGGCTGAAAGGATGCGGGAAGTGAAGACATGGTTGTGGTCCTAGTAGAGGAGTGTTACGAGATAATTGAAGTAGTTAACTGGCTTGTGGCAGTGGAGAATGCTTCGAACCCGTTCCGGTATTGACTGGTCCAAATTTAAGTACGTAAAGTCGAGTGGCGCACCGTACCTACACCCGCCTCGTGTATGCAGGCAGCAAGTATTAGGCGAACCGATAAGATATCTCTTCGCGCAGATGAACAAAGGAGAGAAGGCACGAAGTCATCCAGAAGGCCTGAGAACTCGCTTTTAAAAGCATCGTGGTTTCGATATACATAAGTGCTGATGATCAAGAGGATACAGTTCAACGCATTTAGACAGCTTCGCGTCGGCGATACGTCGTTGTGGTTCCATGCAAGGCGCGTGCGAACTCAGCGGTTCGCCCTTAATTCACACGCGCATTGCACGCGTTGGACTGAGATCTGAAATATCATAGAAATATCATGCTTTTTCGCAGTCGAGTGAGCGAGAGTATTGAAGTAAAGTTCAAAGATAAAGCGTACATAATAATTCCCGAAATTACTCGCAGACGTGCATGATAGAGATAGCCAGACGCAGATGCCTTGAAGTAGCTTGGGAGTTGCTTTCCATTCCGGGTGACTTGAGTCCTGATCTCGCAATCCGCCGTATCTAAGCGCAGGTACGCACTTGGCAACCATCTAGACCAAGACGCACTTGGGCGTTCTAAACCTTGGATAGGCGAGGTCATCGCGCGTCACTCATCTTTAGAAGAATGTAATCTGTGAAGCTTTAAACTTAGATATATCTGTGGCACTTTTTCTTGGAAATTTGGCCGTTGAGAATAACCATCTTGCGGCGGCCTGCAGCATATTTTACCCCAAAGTCACTCAGTTAAAAGATAGTTTACAAATATATCAGTGCTGCCGTCTGCTGTGAATCAAGATTATACCATAGCTCGAGGGTTTTGAAGTCGAAACATTTATAGAACACATAATGTAGAAGAGGTCGTAAAGTACCTGGTTCGTGATAAATACAGTTCATTGCGGAACCCTTTTCTTTCTCAAAATACAAATAAGCTGATAGTGGTCTTAGGATCGCAGTAACTAGTTTAATTTTAGTAATGCAGCGTCCATATAAATATATTATATTCGTATCGTCTATCGTCATTTGACCTGTATACGGTTATGTTGGGTGAATATACAACTTAATGGTGTACATAGATTACTTAGGTCGATTCAATTTCAAAACTGTGCTGAGAACAGCACTGCCTCATAATAATCAATTATACACCAGATTTGTCTTTATAGATTACATGTAATCTAATGAGATAAGGTTCGCAAACTAGATGTGATTTGGTAGAGTATAATGAAATTAAACTATAGACCGCTTTCTGCACAGTCACTGGAACTAGAATATAAATTTTAATACGCATCGGGCTCACATCGTATTCTTACTAATGCTTTGACACGTTTATTTAATCGTAAGTACAGCGATTTTAGCAAGAGGGTATAGAGATTCTATTCAATTTTCGTCGACGGTGCTACTGTGTCAGGAGGAAAGGCGGAGGCAGGTAGTTGCCAACAGGTTCTGTTTCTACGCGAACTAGAGAGCGTAGAGCAATGTTACCGACACATTTGAAAGGCAACTCTACTTTCAAATGCTCTATTGATTATGTTGACAACTATCACTAGATGATATGAGGGACGCTTGTCGAAATCCGGGACACATTCATGATTCAGTATGCCATTGACTTTATATTTTGGTTCTGGTCAAAGCTTGCGAAAATTGTTCACAGCTTCATACACATGTGTATGAACTTCACCCATAGCAGAGGTATCTGCACCATCTGTTTGCTGTATTGGATAAAATTCTTGGCCCCTCGGGCTGTAGCCTTTTTGTCCAGTTGCATCCTCAACTCGGAATCTTTTCCAACACCAGCGCCTTCTCTATGATTTACTTGACTCGATTTCATCGGGATATCCATCACCCTACTTTTCGTTTTCCTAGTGTCTTTAGGTGGAATCAGGCTAGCATAACCTATTCTCAGCGAAATGAGCAGTGGGCTGCCAGAAGTTGGGAGAGACGCATGGATACCCGGGGGCTTAGGCATTTGTCGTTCGTCGCGAGCGTTGAATAGAAGCTTCTTTTTGTCAGTTCAGATGTCGAAAAAAAGAGTTCTGCAGGAATCATGTTGACATCTCGAAGCGGGTCGGTGCAATACAGTCGAGTTGGGTTGAGGAGACATTGATATCTTAAGCTGCATTCAAGATTTAAAACTAGGTCACATAGGCATCAGAAACTTCCAGTTTGTTTCACTCCGTGTCCAGGGATTAGGAGGCTGACAGTTAACAGGATAGCTTTAGAGACAAGTATAAAACCACATAAAGTACACTGGGAGAAAGGATGTCAGACTAAAGAGCACACTTTGAGAGTGCTGACGAAGTGGCCAGGTGTACTCTAGGTATTAAATTAAGTAATAATCTCATTTGAATGATGAAGAAGTGAAAATACCTAATAGCTTGTTGAATACATAGTAAACTTTGAACGTCACGTCTAACTACATACTTTACACTCGTCGTGTCGCAAACCCTCGGCATCCCCCGTCCCTGTCCAAATACGCACAAATACACTCTCCTTATAAAGACCTTCCCCTCACATCAATTTTTACCTACGACGGTTTGCCCCCCTTCCATACGCCAACGTGAGCGAGGTCGGGTCTTCCTATCTACATACGTCGGAGAGCGTATTTGCTTCGCCTTCGCTAGCAACTCTATTGCTCTGAGGTAACTCAGGTGCGATGATGGTTTTCTAGATAGTAGTGAAAGCTACATTTTCTTTCTTAGAGAAGTTTTGTAGTTGGACGGATAAATTGAACTGCTTTGAATATTTCTGGTGTATTTACGGACAGGAGCAAAAATCGATATGATTCGTGCATATGGAGTATTCACATGCATGAAATCTAAAGATCCGTGTCAATTAATGTGAAGTGTATGAGAATTGGATATGCAAGGCACGGCGCTGTCTACAGGAGATAGTCTACAGTCGTATGCAGTTCGACGTACGCACACCGCTGGCAGCGTAAATATATTATAACATTTCTTCGTCGTGACGATCATATGGGGCAAGGCATAGGCCTGAGGACAAGACATATCGTTTCGACACGTTCTTCAGAGCAATGGACATCAGGACATTCATGTATCACACCTATTCATACACGTACAACGCACTTCCCAGTGTAAATGTCCTTGCGTTTCCGAAGAATACCTTCGACAGCCTCACAATACCTATAATCAGGACCAACCCTTCCGACGGATGAGCGAATATACTTGCTGACGTGAACGAAACACACATGGATAGCTGCGAGGAAATTTGGATGTGATACGGTAATACAGGACTGCGTGTTAGAACATGTGGATCTATGCCTTAGCAGCAGCGCCAGCAGCCTTTGCGTCCTCAGCAGCAGCAACCGCGGGGTTGACCTTCTTTCCATCCTTCCATCTGACACGGGGGGGAGGGGCACGGTTGCGACGTCCCTCGCGTGATCGGACGCGGACAACTAACGTTTATGTAAATAAGTAAGGGGAAAAGTGGATGTAAAAGGATGCTTACCGTGCGAGTGGATAGCACACGAAACGCAGTACGCAATTTTAATGTACAGCTTGGGGATAACGTATTCTACATGAGAGGTCAGGAGAAAAACAGGACAAGAATAATTGGGAGACACACCTGGGTAGACGCTAGCTTCGCTGATATCCCTAACGGCGGCGCTCTCGACCATGTTCCTCACAGTGAAACGCTTGATGGCCTTGTCCTTAGGTACGCAGCGTGAGCAGTTGGAGCAGCGCATGAAGGTGACATGACCGCGTCCCTTTTTGTTGCGTCCGCCATTTCTTCTCTTCTTGGTCTAGAGGACAGGACGAGTCAGAAAAATGCCCAAGCAGAAAGAAGGTCCGCCATCTTGAATCGACATCCAAAGTCACTCGGGCGCATCCACGCCAAATCCATCGCAAATCACCAGCGTTTCGCCATACGGGACACAGAGAGGACTGGCAGACTAGACTGGGGAGCGAAATAACTCACCATTTTGGAGTGTCGGGTCGATAGACGATGTGTTGGACGCCGAGCACAGTTTCGTCGATACTCTCAAGATGGCGCGGCTATGTCCGTTCCCACCCTCTGGCCGGACATCCCGCCCGCCGCGGCGCCGTCAATGCCGAGAAATCTTCTCGTCGCGGTCAAGTTCGAGGGCTCATAAGGAATGTTCCTCATCATTCCTGACTCCTGAGCTTGTAACATTGAAATCTCAGTTCGGAGACTGGGGTATATAAGGGTATATAAATAGTTATTCACTCATCAGAGTTAGAGTCAGCAGCTCCCGAAATCCTGGCGAACCATGATTCTGAATATGTATGAGCTTGTATCGAGAGCATGTCTATGTGTGAATGTGATTTCAGAAGTATGTTAACTTTACCGAGACGTTATTTCACCGTTGAATTGAACAGGGAGTGTCAATGTGTATCCATCCTTCTGTTTGCTGAATTCTCTTGGCTCATATCATTATATTCGATTGATAAATTAAGAATAATTTCTTCGACTGGGTTGGCTAATAATATCTTGGTGAGGATGTCGGCTAAGATTAACAGATGCTACTCATGATCCTTCAGGTATTATATTTGAAATAAACGATGGGTTTTCGCAAGGCAGTTAGAGGTTTGAAATCTATTTTTACGAGGCTAAAGTTAAACAATATTAGTGTCTACAGTAGTTACTAAAAATAATAACACAATAGACATAAAAGCATAGAAGGATAGCTACTCGAGAGTAGATCCATAATGCAGTAAGTATACCCAAGCGTCGATAATCTCTATGGGATGTAAGTGGGTTCAAAATATACTATATTGCGAGTTGGGTATACAATCTATTCTTAGAATTTAATAATCAACTAAGCTGGTGGAATGGACACGCATACCAGAGGCTCAAGGGCAGATGGTGGTTCAACCCAAAGTTGGAATAACAAAAGTGCTCAAGTTCACCAGCCCCATGCAGCCGGTGCTAATTTGGGGAGTACAACGCGAGCCAAACAGTGTGCTATTCTTGGCACGAGAACAATGGTCTTTGTTTTCCGCGACAGCACCCACACGTAAGTTGGCAACCATTCAAGTTTTATTGTATAAAAGCTAGCTATAATGAGCTGCTTTCCTCACCCCTGCAGACCTCTCTGCTCGTACCACCACCTTCCTTTCTCTCCCGATTTCATTCCATTTTGAGCCAGGCGCTCTAGACGTGTTCACGTTCAGCATTCAACTTCATTCCTATTCTTACCTCATATCTCGTCAACCTCTCTCAACCTTGCATATATATCACGCTCTCTCAAGCATCACGTCCCTTCTTTTGTTCGGAACACCTAACGAATCAACATGATCCCCACCGTCTCCCTCATATTCGCCATCTTGGCATCAACATTCGTTCACGCAGCGCCAACCGCATTGGATGCTGCCACGCTTCTCAGGAACGGACAGACTGCTCAGCAGCTGAATACCCAGTTTTCTTCGTTGAAGATTACAGATGCGTGTAATGGTGAGTTCCGACGCGTTCTTCTGTTCATTCAATATTAAACGAGGTTTGCAGCTGGAGAACAAGCATGCGTCGAAGGAAGCATCGCCACTTGTACCGACGGGAAATGGGACACCTCTAAGGGGAGGTGCGCGAAATCGCAAGAGTGCTTTGCTATTCCGTCGGTTTCCAAGGAAGGGACTGTGAGTATCATTCAACCATTCTTCATTCATATATAAACTTGGCCTAACCCATTCTCCCTTAGAACCTTACTTGTACAAGCGAGAAAAGTGCTTTATCCATCATCACTGCGTCAGGAGCAAAAGGAGGAATCGCAGTTGCTGATCCTTCTGGGAGCACGTCGTTGCCGAGCCCTGTTCCTGCCAGTGAAGCCTCGTCAGGTGCTTCTGCTACTGCCACCCAGAGCTCTGATACAGAGCCTACGCTATCAAACACGGCGGGATACGAAGCTTCTTCGGCCGTGTCTGGTGCCAATGATGAACCTACGCCATCTCCTTCTGATGACACGCCAACTATCACGACCACGAGAGCCCGTCCTGTAGTCACTGTGACAGTAACCTCTACAACTATCACGCATACTACTGTGGTCGTCCCGGCTACCCCTACCGGGTCTATTGAACCCACTCCGCAGAGTCCAATTGCATCTGTTCCAGCAAAGACCCCCGCAGCCGCAGCATCTGAAATCGCCTCGTCGAAGGCGCCTTTTTCCGCACAGCCAGTGACGACGGTTAAAATCGCGGGTTCTTCCTCTGCCGTACCCATCCCATCTTCCTCTGCCGTACCCATTCCCCCTTCCTCAGATGTACCCATCCCTACACTTGCCCCCTCTCCTTCCACCGCCTTCTCGCGCCCCATCGTAACAGTAACGGTGACATTCCAACCTGGAACGACCACCTTACCCGCGCAGACGCGTACACTTTCGCCCCAGCAAGCGTCGAGTTTGATGTCGAGTTTGATGGCAAGCGGAGGGGCGACGGTTGTTGGTGGTGGCGCTTCAGCAGCTGTTGAGAATACCACTACTCAGCCGACTGCATCCGCTGTTGACAATGGTTCAGGGGGATATGGGTATTAAACAACCCAAAATGAACGAGTACACAACGAAGAGGCCTGGTGCCGATGATTGCATTGTATCACCATCCATGGCATAGCATACTGTATAGACCTTTGTAGCATTAGTATTAGTAGGAATAGGAATTGTATTGGAATTGTGATTAGAATGGAGAACGGAGCTGAAGTTGAACAAGCGCTTTTCGACATCGCGGGCCGACATGTCAAGATTCACGTGTAAACGAGGCCAAATATGCTCTTGAAAGTCGCATTGTGACAACTTTCTCATGAGATACGTTCACTGTAGAGTGGGTCCAGAGAGACCCAGCAACTCAGCTCAAAATTCTGGTTTAAAACAGGTACCACTAGCCTAATTTAATCCTTAAGCTTACTACTCTTGTATGTGTCCCGTTGTAAACAAATCCACTCTGGGACTAACCGAAAAGACCGGCCAATTCAGATCAGTCCAAAATCGTTTTGACCAGTCAGTCACAATACGACTCATGGCATCCATTGTCCTCTGGAATGAATTGTTCTTTTCCCACAGCCATCTAGGTGTACCTCGAATGGCTCTGTCTTCTTAGACGCTACTACTGGTATTACATTTATTTAACTCCAAGCCTGAGTAACATTGCCTCTTTCTTGTCAGGGTTTTGGCAGGTGGACATAAATTAAAATTAAGAAGATATTGCCCAACCTAGACTGGTTCACAGAGATTCATCACCTCGCAGAAGTCTTCTATTAGACTGCACTCGTTCGAAGTACGTCGCTGGCATATATTAGCATGAAGAATTCGCACAATTTACCGCTGCAATAGAGACTAAAATCCAATTAAAGCAACTTTCTCGCCATCGGAAATCAAATTAGACCCTGGAGGCCGAGTTCATGCTAGCTGCCGTTCGATATCGAGATAACAAAACAATTCGCATGGTGTTTCATAGCATTTTACATTCTCACTCCCTCGGCCGTGCGACTAAAAGCTCATAAATAAGGTCCTTAGAAGATTTTGTAATGGGAGAATCGCTGTGTTATTCCTGGACAACAAATGCTTGTTGATATTCCTTAATATCGAGTGATCTCCGTGTGTTTATTTCCCATAAATATGCAAAATTTCCGTTTGAGTTATTTTTAACTGCCTGCGGAACGTCTGCTGCATTGATCGCATCTTCTTCTCACTTCAACCTGAGTGTACCATCGTTCGTACTTTACCTGATATAAAGCAGCGTAATTCGTTGACCCTGATGCCATCGCCATTAGTTCATAATGCCGTTGCTCACCACTTACGAGATGGTTGTGGCTTTGTTCACGGCATCGATCGCTACTGGCCTCTATCTCTCCACGCTCTTACATTGCCTGCGATGGCTACTGTTCACGGATGAAGGATGGAAAATTCGGAAAAAGATTAGCTGGCCGTTTTTAATCGCGACGCTTTCTCTACTTGTTCTTTCTACAATACATCTCTCACTCGCTCTTTGGGAAACGCTCGAACAAGTTCTTCAAGGCAACCAAACCTCGTCGTCGGTCGGTCCTATCCCGTGGTCAGATGTTGTAATGGTCAGTACTTTAAGTCCACAATGCATGTATGCAGTCCTAATTGTGCCTATTCACTCTGCTCCATCTCAAATCTATATCAGTGCACCGTCGTCAACATCTCAGTCCTAATAACAGATGGAGTTCTCGTAAGTTATTTAAGTTTTATTTGAAGGGGAATATTGTTCCTACCATGCGGCTAGATTTACCGCTGTTGGTTGGCGTATTCTAAGTCACGAGCGATCATCATAGTCCCTTGCATATTCTGGATTGGAGGCGCCATTTGCACAATTTTGCAAGTCTACTGGCAGGTCATTCAAAGCGCTGTGATCAAAACAGCCTGGCAACCAGTCAACATGAAAATTGGCCCAGGAACCATTTTGACACCATTTTGGGGATCTACTATTATTGTTAACATCTACGTCACAAGTGAGTTTAACCTAAATTAAAATGAGGCCTCTTCTCAAAATACGACCGTATTTATAGGCATGATTGTATACCGAATCTGGAAGGTCTCGAAGGCGTCAGAAGTCAACGCTTCAATCAAAGATCTCCGTTTCGCTATCCGTGTTTTAGTCGAATCCGGTGCGCTGTACCTGATCGTCACTATTCCACATTTTATCGTCTGGTGGACAACTAATTCATTGGCTATTGTATTGATGGGTTGGATCGTAAGAGTTTTCGTATTTCTTTTATTAAGAAATGCTCAACAATATCTTATACGTATAGAACCTCCCTGTTGTATGCAGTGCATTCAATCTCATTTTGATACGCATTGCACGCCATAGAGCAGAGGAAAGAACGGTAGATCGTATGGCAAGTAAAATGGAGGGTGCCGTGTCTGAGATGAAATTCGACAAGAATTCGAACCTTCCCAGTCACTCGGTGATTACCATTAGCTCAGCTACAGTTTCAGTATAGTATCTATATCTGTATAGATTGTAAACCCCTCATACTTACCCACGTTCATTTGTTTAATTATATCGAATTACAGTAATCACCAGCCAGTGCTGGGGTTTTTTACTCAACAGAGTCCTGAATATTTTTTTGAAATTTTTTGGCGGAAAAGCTGTGCATAAATTAGAGTACCCCCTCAAGTGTCTATGCAAAAATTGTGAAGCCTTCATATTGTGCAAGTGATGAGAAAACAGGTGGTTGAGTAGGTGGTCTCAACCCCGATCCACTTTTAGCTAAAACCGCCCAGGGCCGAATGAGCCTACACTAGCCGCGGCAGCCAGTAAATTGGATTCAGTGCGACTTTCTACCACTGTCCAGAATAGCTGCTACATCAACAAATTTGGTAAGAACACCATCAAAACATTGCAAGCATTGTTCAAAACATTAGAATTTGGGTACTTTTTGCACATTGTATGATTTTTTACAGCTTCAAAAATAATTTTCATACCCTATAAACTACATATATGTGTAGTCTACATGTACAGGATGAGTTGAAAAAAAGAATGATCAAAACGGTGCAGAATTGGGAGCAGTGCTGTGATCACGAGGCACTGGCCGGTGGATGACTGTATATATCGCAATCCATATTTACAGTTGTTTGAACTATATTCCGGTCACGCGACTTCATTTCATCACTGCCGCGGAGATTCTCTGATAGCAATCCGTCAGGTGCGAACCATTTGGATGTGCGTGGATTGGTCAAAGCCTCAATTCCGTCCAAAGTCAAACTGGACGCCTACATTCTACAGTTATTTTTCGATCGCATGCGTGGAGATGCCTACTACTAAACAAGTTCTGGAAGATACTGGTCTTATCGCCTTGATTCTACTGAAGGGCGTAGCGGCAGCCTCCGAGGCGTTCCCTCCGTTAAAGGGTGTTACAGAATTGGCATTAGAGATCACGAATATTGTTTCGGTAAGGGCCAGAAAATACCGCAAAACAACGCTTCTTAATGATAGTATCTTTCTCGTAATTAGGCATTTCGATCCAACAAAAAACAATGGAAGGACTTCGCGCAATACGTGCAAAAAGCGCTTGCTTGCATTATTCATAATCTTCCAGACGCTCCAGATTCCCGAGATGACCTGAAACAAAACATGATCCATTTAAAGGAGTAAGTTTTCCTTCTTCTATTTATCTAAGTGCGCCTAGCTTCTCATGTATGTATTGCTAGTACTCTTGAATCTATTTCAAAGCAGATCAAAGACCTTCAACAGAAGGCTATGGTTGTGAGGTTTTGGAACTTTTTAGGTGATCCCGGAAACATAGAAGACATGAAAAAAGAGCTAGACGAATCGCTGAGTTTATTCCATGTAAGAGGATTGAATCTTACATCTGTATCCGTGGCTACTAATGAACAGAGAGTAGCTGAACTCTCTGATCTCCTCTCAATTAAATATTGCGGAGATCCGATCTGTGGTCGATAATATTCAACATCATCTCGGAAGAATTAATTCTATGCTCGAAGATAAAGTCGGTATGTACTGCTTCCATCAATCTTGCCAACAGCCTGCCTTCATAGCCCATTATTTGTAGCATCAACTCTTGTGCTGGGAACACTGTCATATGCCGAAGGAGCTGCTTGGAATCCCACTCGAGTCTGTCTGCCTGAAACCCGAAAAGCTCTTCGAAAAAGTATCTGGAATTGGATTACTAGTGGCGATCTATCTGCCAGTGCTGAAATCTTCTGGCTTGCAGATGTTGCAGGTTCCGGAAAAAGTGCTTTAGCGCATGCTGTAGCTCAACACTGCTATAACAATGGCGTACTTGCCTCATCGTTTTTTTTTGACAAAGGAACAGCAGGAAGAAATACCCCTCGACGATTAATCAGCACTCTTGCTCGCGATTTGTGTCGGCTTAGTAAAGATATCGCAGAACATGTTGCTCTAGCGCTCGAAGAGGAGCCAGGTCTCGCTGTCGCACAATCTATTTCCCACCAATTCCAAAAGTTAATCCTAGAACCATTTATTCGCAACCCGATTCATCATCCTGTGGTTGCTGTAATTGATGCTCTTGACGAAGGATATGACCCCGAACTTCTTGGCATACTATGCAATGATTTACCTAAGCTTCCTGGAACTTTTCGACTGTTTCTTACCTCCAGGCCCATTGAGGAGATCATGGCTGCCTTTTCAAAACAGCAACACGTTATCTCGCATACCATACAGATATACGAGGATGAAAATCAGCACGACATTGCTACTTACGCTCGACTGCGGTTAAAGGAGATAGCGATACTCAAGAATATGAGACCGAACTGGCCCAGCGAACAATTAGTTATAAAATTTATAAACAAAGCAGGAGGACTCTTCATTTGGGTTTCGACTGTCTGTGAATATTTATCACACTCGACCGCGCCTGAGAAAAAACTTCGGATTCTTCTTGCAGATGATCGACTAACGGCACTTGACGCAGAAGGTAAAATGACCAAACTATATTCCGCTATTCTTACTGCTTGCGATTGGAATGACGAGGACTTCGTTGAAGGATACAATATGGTGATGGGCACGCTCGTAGCTTCCAAAACGCCTCTCTCTGTCACAGCTCTGCAGTCTCTCCATCGTAATGCTGAAATACAAATAAGCGAGATCATCTCTCCACTTGCTCCTCTCTTGATAGGGTCAACTGAGAAAAATGAGCCTGTCCGCCTCCTTCATTTATCTTTTCGAGACTTTGTCACTGTTCACGCTCGATCCTCCGAAAATAGTCGTCAATTCTATATTGACGAGCAGGAGCACAGCCAGAAACTCGCACTTCTTTGCTTGACTGTATTGAACGAGGATCTGCTAGCTGGAACTCCTGGAACCGGATATTTAGACGACTCGGCATCAGACGCATGCGTTATTCCACAGGTCAAAGTACATCAAGTTCCAGAAACTCTTTGGTATGTTTGCCGGTTCTGGACTGAGCACCTAATGCAGGTAGGGAATCCAGTACAACCTGAAATTACTGAAGCTCTGCAATTTTTTTTTGCAAACACTTTAATCCGTTGGATAGAGATATGCACTGCGATAGATCGATTCCAAAAGCTATCAGCACTTCGATACTGGCTGAAGGTGAGCCCAATTAATAATTCTTCAAATACATAGATAATATTTACTAATCCATCTTGGAATAGATAAATGTATCTGCTGTTCCAAGCTTACAGGATTCTAGTCTATGGTTGAGGCTTTCTCGATGTCTCCATCACCTATCCAGAGGTCTCTCTGAATTAGGGCGAAGGGAAGAAGCATTGGAGAGTGTAGAGGAGTCTGTCAATATCCAGCATCAACTCTTAGACACCTCACCGGAACTTAATAAGCAGTTTGTAATGTCCTTGATTCTTCTGTCATGTCGTCAGTCTGATGTCGGGTATCGCGAGGAGGCTCTTCAAACTATACAGGAAGCTGTTGATATCTGCCGAAGGTTTAGCGACGATGGTTTCAAGATGTTTAGGCCTGACCTTGCAACATCTATCAACACACTTTCACGTTGTCTCTCTGACGTTGGACGCCGTAAGGAAGCTTTACAAGCAATACACGAAGCGGTTGAGAGGCGGAAAAGACTTGTCATGGAAGATCCTTCCCATGAACCCGCCCTCGCTATGTCTTTGAATATCCTTTCTGCTCGTTTATCCGAGCTAAAGAGGAATTCGGAAGCCCTCCAAGCTGTGCGGCTAGCTGTGAGCTTGCACCGTCAACTAGCTTCGGACGATCCCATATTCATACCCGACCTCGCAATGTCTTTAAATACCCTATCTGCTCGGCTCTCTGGCGTTGGAAATAAAACAGAGGCTCTTCATGCTGCGGAAGAGTCGGTCAAATTACGGAGACAGCTTGCAGACGAGCGACCCGCGGTATTTATTCCACATCTAGCTGCCTCCTTAAACGCTCTGTGCGCTCGTCTATCTCAACTGGGACGGACGGAAGAAGCATTGTCCGTGGCAGAAGAAGGGGTAAGTTTACGACGAAGCCTGGCGGCAGATCGACCAGCCGCATTTAATCCAGATTTAGCCAGGTCTCTCAACACTCTTTCTGCTCGTTTTTCAGGTTTAGAAAGATGGGAAAATGCTCTTCAGGCAGCACAAGAGGCTGTAGACATACGCAGGGAGCTCGCCATACATAGGCCTGCTGCCTTTAATCGAGATGTCGCAAATTCTTTGGACACTCTGGCTCGCTGTCTGTCCAAACTTAAACGACACGATGAAGCACTGAAAGCTGCTCAAGAGTCCGTCGAGATGTATCGTGGTCTCTCAGACGAGCACCCTGAAGAATTTAATTCGTATCTAATCGGCTCGCTGAGAACGTTGTCTCGCTATTTCTCTGCCGTAAATCGGAAGGCCGAAGCTTCGGAGGTACTCGAGGAAGCTCAGAGAGTGAAGTAAACACTGCGTACTCATAGTAACTGAATCCACCCAGGTATCTAACCACTTTTATGTTGTTAATGTCAGTAGGCGTATGTAAATAGTCGTCTAGCTGTGGTCCTTTGTGGAACGCCAGTGTTCGGGCTAAGAACAGACAGCCTCTATCTCCGTGGAAAGGCCACATAGTGTCGTTAGTTATCACACTCGCCAATTAGGATTTCTAGATACTTTCGATCTGTGAGAAGCTATATTCATAATTCAACATAATTTATACGGATTTATATATCTAGCCTGTCTACGGTAGGCCATCAGCTTTCCGACCTTAAAGGGAATCATAGCGAGGTTTATTTCGCGTACAGGATGCAACAAAGTCGATAAGATTCTCACTTGATAAAAGCCGTTGAGCTCGTACTGACCTTTTAAAACAATGGAATTATTAAATCAATGCTGATTAAAATTGTACCTCGCCTGTACGATCCAACGTGAGGCGAAATTCTTCTGGACGCATGATGCCTGCCAGCGGGTACATACTAAAGTATCTATTTATAGTTTGAGGGCCATTTATGGCATGGCGGCTTTAACGGGCCGCTCTTCAGTTGAACCTTTCTATACGTAATTTCCGTTTTTCAGGTTGAACTTCAACCTGCACAACTTTCCTCTTCCCCTTGCTACTCTCGTTACCCCTCATATTATTCCAAACGTTGCATAAAGACACTTGGCTCTTAATTACTCGATACAATGGACTTTTTGAAATCCCGTACCTCAAAATGATCAGATGGTATCTTGGCTTTATAAATGTCGACGACATTCCCACCGTGACTAGCGTCAGCAAGCACGGGACATGAGCAGTTCGGCGTGGTTGCCCTGCTCCTGAAGCGCCTTCTAGCTTGCTGCAGCGATATTTCCAAGCACCTCATCATAGGTTACGCCAGTCCCAGGGATTTAAAGCAACTTCTATTTGGTCTGCCATGACGAAAGAAATCGTTGTTCTAGGAGCTGGTGAGTCCTTCAGACAGCTTCATATGTTATCTATATATTCATCAATCTACAGGAGTAATTGGTCTGACCACAGCATTACAGATCCAGGAGAAAGGAGGGTATCATGTAACGATCATCGCTGAAGTCCTCCCAAGTGATCCCAAGACAATCAAATATACCAGTCATTGGGCGGTACGTGTTACGTTTCCGTTTCAATTCACACACACAGTATCTCTGAATCTTGCTTTACCAGGGTGCACATCATGTTAGTCTTGCAAATGAAGGCACACTGCAGCACCGTAAGTGCTATCTACTGCCTTTGAATGTGCTGAAACGATTCACAGGTTTGGATAGCGAAACCTTCACAGAGATGTGGAAGTTGTCTGCGCCAGGAGCAGTGGGGGAAGGTTGCTTTCTACGACTTCATCAAAGGGAGTTCTACGATTATGTTCGATCTGAAGATGTACTCCTGGCTATGCCGAACGTGAGTAGTGTCTATTCGCGCATTCTTACAGTGTGGATAACACCCTCGCGCGCAGCATCAACCCATCCCAGATAATGAACTGGTCCCCGGTGCTGTGGAAGGTGTCTCTTTCGATACCATAACTGTCGATATCCCTGTCTACTTGAACTATTTGATGGCACGCTTCCTGGCTGGGGGTGGAAGCGTCGTTCGAGGAGCAGTCCAACATATCAACCAAGTTATCGAAGGCGGAGTTAGCCTTTTCTCGAATGGTAAGGGGGGTGCATGCCGACCTGATGCCATCATTGTCTGCGTTGGATTGGGTGCAAGGACTCTTGGTGGCATCGAGGACAAGTCTGTGATGCCCATTCGTGGTCAGACTGTCCTCCTTAGAGCTCCATGGGTACGCGTTGGATCTACCCTCAAGAAGGACGGTGGATGGACCTATATTATACCACGGAGGAGTGGTAATGTGGTTGTGGGTGGGACTAAAGAAGAGAACGACTGGTATGCTTCCTTTTGCTATTGTCCAGTGTTCGTAGTCTTACTTCTAAGCATACTAGGTATCCCCTACCACGTCCAGAGACCACGCTCGATATTCTGAAACGTGCGCTACTGCTCTGCCCGGACCTTGCTCCACCCGAAGTTCGCGCTCAACGACAGCCAGCTGTGGAGGATTTGCAATCGCTCATTCTAGAGGAGTGCTGTGGTCTACGACCCTACCGAGAAGGTGGAATGAGGTTGGAAGTGGAGCGGTTGCAGGCTCCTAATGGTGCTCAAGTTCCGATTATCCATAACTACGGGCACGTCTTTTGCTGCAATTTCTGGTAGTGCAGTATGCTAACGATGATTCTAATTTCTAATAGACACGGCCCAGCGGGGTATATGTCTTCGTTTGGCTCGGCTTCCGTTGCTTTAGATCTTTTAGAGAAGTCTTTCAAGCTTGCATGATGTAGGCGAAGCTATTAGATCTGAATTTGGGCGTCTGTATTGTGTTTGAATTTCACGTGAATTTAAGTAAACACGAACCGGTAAATTTACCTCCTTCACCTCTAATCTAATTAAAATCTCTTATCTCCGTTGATCTTCCGTGACTAATCTTATCTTTCTCTTGTCATCCTTCACTGGGCACGAGCTTCTGAGGATAATCTTCGTTCCTTCAATGTGCCTCCAATAATTATCTGCACCCGCTGTTGTTATCGGTCCATGATAGGAAGTTAAAGGACCAAATCCATGGCGGGACAGAGGGGAGCATATGTCAAGACTCCAGGTACCTGATCATCGGTCATATATCTACAACCCCCCAAAGTTTACGAGCGAAGTCCAACAACTGACTTCCGCTAATCCATCAACATGTCCGCTCAACCCGACCATCTGAAAGAGATCGTCGTGCTCGGTGCTGGTCAGTGTAGTTAGTTGTTGCGATCATTGCTCGTAAACTTATCAACTTCTATCAATAGGGGTTATTGGGCTCACTACTGCGCTGAAGATCCAAAATCGTGGGGGATATCGAGTCACAATTATCGCGGAAGTACTACCTGGTGACCCGAAGTCTGTCAAATATACCAGTCTATGGGCAGTAAGTGCGAGAAATAGTTGCACTCCCATTTGCTTATCGGTAAATATTTAGGGTGCTCACCATGTTAGTGTGGCTAGAACGGACCTCCGACAACGAGGTTAGTTGCCCTTCGTCATTTCCATGCGTCCACATTAGCCATGAGTTCATAGAGATGGACATTGAAACGTTCAACACGATGTGGGAGCTGTCGGCATCGGGTGGTGATGCCGAAGGCTGTTTTATGCGCTTGCCACAGACGGAATACTATCGAACGGAGAGGAGTAAGGGAGATACGCTCGATTTAATGCCTAATGTGAGTGTCTTCCCCGCCGTTGACACCTATCTCCACTAACATCATCGATCCAAAAGTTCAAAGAGCTGTCCGAGGATTGGATTATCAGAGAGGCGGTCTCTGGCATAACATATGACTCTGTCAACACTGATACCCCAGTATTCCTCAGCTATCTTCTCGCACGCTTCCTCGCTGTCGGTGGTGCAATTTTTCGTGGTTCTGTGCAACATATCGACCAAGTTATAGAAGGTGGTGCTCAACTCTTTTCTGGTTCGAAATCGCCACCATCTTCGCCCGAAGCGGTGATCGTCTGCTTAGGTCTTGGTGCGCGTTTCCTGGGAGGTGTCGAGGATGGGGATGTATATCCAGTTCGAGGTCAGACAGTGCTTATTAGAGCACCATGGGTGACGTCTGGTATGTCAATAAGTGGAGGCCCCAGTAACGTCTGGACCTATGTCATTCCAAGACGGAGTGGAGACGTTATAATTGGGGGTACTTACGATGCAAATGATTGGTGAGTTAATTCTTATATTACTTTAGACGTGTCTGAATTCCTGTATCAGGTATCCAGTTCCACGCCCGGAGACAACTCGGGATATCATAGAACGAGTGCTTGCTATATGCCCTGATATCGCACCTCTTACCAGTCGTTTGATGGCGCGAAAGCCAACTGTTGAAGACGTCCTTCCGATAGTCATCGAAGAGGGATGTGGCTTTCGTCCAGCGAGGAAGGGTGGTATTAGGCTCGAGAATGAGGTCAGGGAAGCTCACAACGGGAAGAAGGTAGCTGTTGTTCATAATTACGGGTATGTCGTTTCAAGAATTGTGTTCCATAACGGAGACTAATATCCCATATTTTAGGCATGGGGGGTATGGGTTCTTGGCATCATTTGGATCAGCCTCAATGGCACTAGAGTTACTAGAAGATGCACTATCAAAGCTGTAATACACGAGGATACCCCACTACAACTCTTGGAAGCATAGTTCTACGAGAGTTTGGACATACACTAGTATAGAATTCTTGAGATATTATCTAGAGAATTTGATCGAACTATGTAAAATCAGATCTCCATTCCAGTTGGTTCACCAAACCACCACTTATATGGCTTATATATCTCTCCATCGATGGTGAAATCAGCTCGTCCAACAAACGTACGCTTTGAGACAAGGTGGGGAATCCAGTACGGATCGGTATCCCACATATCTGCGAACGGAATCGGAGATATGTGAGTAGCACCCTCTTGCCCTAAGGAATTATCGTCGGCAGGAAGCGAGAACCACTGGGGTCGCATTTCCTCTGTCCTACATAGAGCTATTATTAGTTTTCTCACGGAGGAATACCAGAGCACTTCGTTTACTCTGTAATCGTTCCACTAAAAGCTTCTGCACGATATATGTCGATGTGGAAGGCAAATTCGCTGCCTTGGGTGTAAAATAGAAGTGTTCCTGCATATTCAAGCGGTGCTTGAATGCCAGCTTCTTCCTATAGACATCATTCTTTTGATAAATTTGCTGAGAGGACAGTAGACGGAATCACCTCACTTCCAGCTCTCGAACTGCTGCCTGAAGTGGAGTTTCGTTGCCCTCTACTTTGCCGCCTAGATGGGCCATTAATCAACTATTTGCGTCCTATGCTATTATTGGCACTCTTTCGGAATACACCCACCGAATCCATTGTACCTAAGTTCCAATCAGCAAGCCTTGAAAGAGATCCAGCCAATAATCGTACTTACTTATGCTTCCCAAAGCCTCGTTTTTTGTATCCCAACAGGATCTTCCAGTCGGTTATTTCCGATGATCGGATCATCTGTCTGAGGGGAACATGTACTTACCTTCCCATTTTGAATAATGAAGGCGTTTGTGTAGAATTTTGTTTTCTTGTAAGAAAGCCAGTCACCGTCGGATCCTCCACTGGTATAATTTGTAAAGTTTCCTTGAAGTCCTGGGGGAATGTTCGAAGTCGTCATTAATAGGAAGTAATCAGGCAAGGCAAGATGTGATAGATAGTCGTAGCAAAAAGACGCCAGTAAGTTGCCAATTAACACAAAGCTGTCAAGCAAACGCAAACATCTGTCCCTTTCAAACAATACAATACATTAAGTACTTATACGAGACTTTGCGACAATCAAGCGGGGGATCTAGTACCCAAGGTCAAACGTTGTCTCAATGACTTCGAGTAACCTTCAAAAGTGTTAGATAGGTGATCTTAAAGAAAAATAAATTAGCAATAAAGGGATTCCAAACCCTGGTCCCTCATAGTACTTAGTAGTTGTGCTACTGGAATGCTTGATGGTATCTGAGCTCCACTTTCACTATCCCACAAATATTATATGAAGTACAGTGAGCCTAGAGAAATAGCGTTACTGATTCGAACTCAAAGTAAGTGATCAGAGAAAAGAACACCCAGGTCCCGAGTACATATGTATTGGTGTAGACGGCTGTTTGGATGGCTTCACACAAACAGGGACATGTACAAGCACACATAGCTTTACATCCTAATTAGGATATCTATCTTTTTCGGAACTGAGGATGTAATCGATTTAAAATAACTAGATAATTGTATACATATTTCATAGCGAAATTGAATTCAAGATAAAATCCCTGCAGCCGCAAACCTGGCCAACCCCTTTACCACTTCACCTCAATCTGGCGCAGAGTATAGACAGCATAATTACCAGTGGTAACGGACGTGGCAGTTATGATAAACTCTACCATTTCTCCAGCACTATTGTGTCCGGAGTAGATTATTGAAGCTCCGCTGGCGCCTTTATCTGTTGCGGCGCTGTATGTAGACTCAGCTGAGCTGTAAGGCAATGCTGCGGACTTGCAAGCCCCAACAACAGGGTCAGTGAACCCCTAATAGGAATAGAACAGACATCAGCAATCGACCAAATGAAGTCAAAAGGAGTATTCACAAGAGAAAGAGGGAGCGTGTGGCTGCTGTCCAGCTTGAGCTCCCACGCATTCCCACCCGATACACCAGCTAAGCCCCACTTCTTGGAGACAGCGAACTCTCTGTTGGAGAACGGAGAAATCTTCTGGGGAGGACTAGTGTAGTATTCTCCAGAGTCAAAGTATTCGCCGCTATAGGTAGCATGTCAAACGTCTATTTTCCCTTCAAAACAATATACATACACGTAGACCATGTCGAACTGGGTCTCGTTAGTAATGCTGCATTGTACCCAGTGATCTTTGTCTTTAAGGCCTGCATCAGCGCAGGCGAGCGGGACTGATTGCTAGAAATCGAAAAGGTAGTATTATATAGCTGAGTTAATAAATCTAGCCATCGCACTAACCTGACCTACTCCGGCCATAATAGCAGAAGTATTGAGGATGACGCCGGTAATAAGAGTAGCCATGATGTTTCTGATAGAGAATTAGAAGGCTTGAGGAGACTGCTCAAACTAGATGGCCAACAGGCATTATATATATGCAATAGAGCGCTTATTTGAATATATGTTACTTTGCTTTAAGCTTCAAGGCACCCTAAATGAAAACCGAGACTCGGAATGAATTTTCGCCGTCTTCCAAACATGGCCCGAACCGGCTATGAAATGTACCTTAACACTCGTGAGCGCCACCGCTGAGGCTTTCATTATTTTCCTTCCAATCACCACAATTCAAAATGCTGTCATTCGAGAACATGTGTGGGTCAGTGTGACGGGAGCGCGAGGTTAATCGCGGTCACTGCACACGAGGGGTGAGAAGCTCGAGTCGAACGGGATAGACTAGCGTAGGGTATATCCAATTCGTAGAACTTGGGGCTCGTAGGTCGAATACGAGGCCCCTTATATACTGTAGGTAGAATCTATCTAACTAAAACGAGCGTCGAATAACTATCTGGTTAATAAGCTGAGTCCGAATCTAAGTACTAAGATAAGATAAAGGGGTGTACTGTTGTTTGATCTAGGTAACCGTCACAGTCAGAAATTGTTCTTAACATTCAATTGTCCTCATTACAAGTGCCACTGGAATTTAATCTTCGCTTACTTCAGGGCATGTGCCTTATCAATATCCAAATGACGCCAGAGTAACAAATAAAACCTGACAATGTTCCTAGAGACGCAAGGCGCCGATATAGGTTCAATGAAGAGCATCCACATGACTTCTTATTACGGGTACCTTTGATGAATTTGAAATGGGAGTGGAGCGTGAAAATTTTAATTTACAGTCCTTTTTCTAGTCGTAGTGTATCTGCAATTGAAACTGAATGTGCGCCGATGGGTTCCACTGGTATAGAGGATAAACTGAACGTAAGTAAATGACTTTATAAAGGGTCCTTGATCCTCTCGCGACATTCCGTATGACTCAGGGCTTCCCGTATTCTCCACTCTAATGGAATACGAAGCTCGAACAAATCAAATCATCGCCCTTAGAAAATCCCCGGCGAAATATCATTCTACGTCCACTTCCAGGCTAGGAACGTGATACCAGAAAATTGGCAGAGAAACGTTCGAAAACTTCAGGTACCCGCATAGATTGAAGCAGAGTAGGAGCACTCAACTCTTAGGTCGTCGGCCGTCGTTAGATTTACTAGATTACCACGCCTGAAATGGGTCGATTTTACTAGGGCTGCCAACCGTAACAGTATAAACGGGTTGTACGGCACCCATAGAGTAAATACGCCCGTATACCGTACTGTCGGCAGGTTTGGGGACCATTTTACGGTACGGTATTCACCCGTATGGTTGCCGCATAATATGTCTGTGTATGACCCGTTTTTGGAACAACTGCGACGCGGATTTGCTACTCATGCGAATATATGGCGCGGTGTGTGCATCACGCTACCATGCGCTAGTTGCGATAGCTTGAGGTATGTATGGTGCTGAACGCTCGAATTATCACTGGAGCTAGGTCGTTGGCCAAATATGACCTTCGCGTGGCGCGTAGAGCAATCATATCGATTGCCGAATAAAGAGTCACGAATCAAGAATTAGTTTAGACGTACAATCCGAGTTGTTCACAAAACACACCATGAACGACTTCGACTTCGAATACTTCCGTGCATTTCCCCTTGCCCGTGTCCGAAAATCACCTACTAAAGTGAATAAGGGCGTAGATGTCCAGATTCTGCTGAACCAATTGAGCAAGGATATCAAAGAGACACACAGCTAGAGAAAAGGCATGACCTAGAATATGCTCCCCTGAAACTGGCGTCAGGGTAGCTGGTAAAAAAGGAAACAGCCTGGGTATAACTGGAAGGAGGACGAATGCCGCCGTTGAAATCGATTCCATCTTTCCCCGAGACCAGCCTCCCAAAGCCACTTCACCTGTCGCTAGATCCAGGGCTCAGGAGCATCGTCGCGATCCACGAGTGGAGTTGTCTGTCTAAGCAACTTGACAAGAGTGTCTTACACAAGGAGGAAGGTGTCGAGAGATGATGAGACTCCTGGATCATACCCTAGTTTATATTAAAGCGTGGTCCGTCAATCAAGAGTAGTCGTGTGTCAGGGTACTACGTGTTCTGGTGCTCGTGCGGAAGAGTGGTATGTATTGCCTTTGATAATAAGTAGCGATGGGTGCTATTCGTATAGAAGGTAACGCGTGGAGTGTCATACTTCTCATCGGGCTCTGCGGGATAGATTATGCTAACATCATGCCAGTGAGACGACCAAGTGGTTTGGCTGGCTCAGCCACATGCATGGACGGGTCGAACGCGTCTCCGTGTTTGTTATCATGCTCGTTCTTGGGCGGGATAACATTAGCATCGACGCAAGGCGTGCTCACAAGAGTGTACGCTGGTGGTGCTAGCGGGAAAGCAGGTTCCAATATCATAGAGCCAGTATCAAAATCGAGCATATTAGGATGGGAAGTCATAGCGGCAAATATATCATAATTCGAATAGATTTGCCTATTATGGTTATCTGGTCCTGTAGCATACATGTCTGACGTAAAGCAGTTGAAGTCATAAAAGAAAGCTGAAAGAGGGAATTACTAATAGAAATTGCACAGATAGTTGAGATGCAGTGACATACCAGAGGAGAATAAAAGATACATCTAGTCGTTCGAATCGAAGGTGGGCTGAGCCGCACCTTGTGCATAGCAAATTCGATATTGTAACAAATCAACTTAACGTTGGCAAGATGTATGCACAGCCAATCCTTTCAATGCCAGCTCCGATGAATTGGTAGTGTACACTCAGGAAGGTGATGCTGGATTAATACGGATATAATGAGTAACATGTATGCAGAGCAATGTGTGTAAAATGCGTGAGTGAACAATGTCCACTCCACTCCTATCCGTAATTGAGCGGCTCTGGGCCACCTGGTGGTCCAGGAGCGTGCCCGTTAGGCTCCCCTCGTCTATCATGATCTCTCTGGCTGCCATGCCAATCCCGCTGTCCGCCGTGCCCACCCCTCTGCGCGCTATGTCCATCCCTTTGCCCACCATGCCCATCTCTCGTTCCCAGAGGCGCTGTAGGCCTAGCGGGCAAGTTGGGCGGTGGATGTCGTGGAGCCCATCCACCGCCGCCGCCCCCACCTCTTGGTGGGCCAGATCCTCGATAACCACCGCCTCCATATCCCGGCCCATGGTTCCCACGCCATCCTGCGCCAGGCGGCAAGGGCTGCTGCTGTTGCGGTATCATATGGGGAAAACTGCCTGGTGGAGGTGGAGGTAGGAAGTTCTGCGTTGGATGAGGTCCAGAGACACCTGGTGGTGGACCATGCTGAGGGTGGTAACCAGGAGGGCCGTGAGAACCATGAGGAGGGAAGTTAGGTAGAGGGCCATGTCCTGGACCACCATACTGCTGGCGAGGAGGTCCTTGATGGAACATCTCGCGTGTGGGTGGTGGGCCGTTGCGGCCGAGGTGTAAAGGAGGATTCATTATCGGTGGAGGCTGGTTATGAGACGGTTCTACTGGTAGTGGAATACCAGGCGGAGGGTGATGCTGATTACGGTGGCCCCGTTTGTCAAATTCGTGAGATGCTTCATAAGAAGGCAGCCTGAATCAAACTTCGTCAATACTCAACAATCTGTTCCTAATAAATGCACTCACGATTTCGGATCCGCGGGTAATGGGTCCGTCCAGAAGTACTCGTGATCAAGGGCTTGTGATGCAGTAAGGCGTTCCTTCGGGTTGCAGACCAGCAACTTATCTAAAAGGTCGCAAGTCTCTGGCCCAACGCTGCACGCAGAGTATTAGCAACTTGGTTATGCCTACCAATTTTCCGAAGTCACAAACCTCTCGTAAACCGCCTTGACCTTTCGTGGATAGCCATTGTTATAACGCTTAACACCTTCACAGCCCGGGAGTCTGTCATGATTAGGCCAAGTATGCTGGTTTGGTGATCCACATAGCTGCCATATCTTCTCGAGCTGGTCCAGGTCCGAAGTACCAGGTAAGATAGGTCGTCTGGTAAACATTTCGCCTAGAACGCATCTACGCAGGGGTCAGACTTGAAGTGTAGAATTAATCCCAACCAACAAACCCAATGCCCCACATATCCACCTCTCCACCATACTGCCTCGTTCCCAACAACAGCTCAGGGGGACGATACCACCGCGTAACAACACAGTTGGTGTACTTCCTCTCCTTGCCTTCACCTCGCGTGATATTCGAGTCGAAACTACGCGCCAGACCGAAATCCGCGATTTTCAACGATCCGTTATTTGAAATTAATAAATTGGCTGCCTTCATATCTCGATGGAGGATATGATTCTGAAATCGAAGAGTAAGCTCCCCGATATTATTAAAGGGATCAGATTACACACCCGATGCATATACTCCGTTCCTTCTAGTAATTGCTTCATATATAGCTTAATATGACTAGGTTGTAACTTCACGCGCTCATTTTCCAATAGACCCGCCAAATCATGATCCATATACGGGAATACCATGTATACCGACAATGGATCCTTCTCGTTACCTATTCAAAGATATTAGCCCACGCATGAATAGAGGAAGGATTTATTTACTCCGAACAACAAACATGTCCAGAAGGTCCACAATACAAGGGTGTTTGAGAGCTTTAAGGATCTTGATCTCACGGAGTGCTGTCACAGGCATGCCCTCCTTCTCGTTATGCATAAGAATGCGCTTTAGAGCAACAAGGGAACGAGTTGGTTTGTGGATAGCTTTGTGGACCTCGCTACAGAGGGCTTAAGAGGTCAACGATGATCCCTTTGAAAGAAGAAAGAAATACGCACCCAAAAGTGCCCTCTCCCAACTTGATCATAACCTCATAATCCGCCTGCATCCCACAACCCTTAAATTCACGTCCATACACCTTCAGCTCCTCCTCCCTCGACCTGCGCACAGGCTCCCGCTTGTGGAACATGCGCACCCGTGGTGGCTCAGGCTCCTTAGGCTTTTCAGCACCATTCATCGCCTCCTTCTTTGCCGAGGGCAGGCCCATAGGCGGGGGTGAATGTGCGTCCATCGGTGCACCAGGGCGGGTCTTTGGAGGCGGTGGTTGGGCCATGATCGTCACCCGTGCATGCGTCAATGGGAGCATACTTTGATCATGTTGCAGACGCAGGTCGGGCGGTGGTGGTGGCGGAGGCGTAGATGAAGGAGGACGGGGCATGGAGGATGGTTCGTGGGGAGGAGGAGCGCGTGGAGGTGGGGAAGGTTCGTGGGGGCGGTCGGCTGGTGCAGGGGGTGGTTGGGAGACGGGTGACATGTATCCTAGCACATCTGGGGAGCGGGGAACGTAGACATCATGCTCCAGTGGTCGGTCGTATTTGTGGTCGTAGTCCCGTCGGCGGCTGTCTATTCTAGAGTCTCCATCGCCGCGGTGTGTCCATGGTCTCTCGTCTGTTCGTCTGTAGCGATCAGGACGTCCTCGACCATGGTAATCTCTATCGTCGTCGTCATAGTGTCCTCTGGTTCTCCAATCACCCCGTCGGTCATAATCTCGAGGCCTATTGTCTCGATCATAATAATTGCGTGTTGGAGGAGTGAAGTTGGCAGCAGGTTGGGGTTCTCGTGGGGGCGGAAGTCTATGTTTGTCGTTCCGGTATGACCGGGGAGATGGAGAACGAGAGCGACGGGGAGAAACTGTGCGTGGCGGTGACCTCCCTCTGTCATAATCCCGGCTTCCGTGGTCTGTCATCGGCGGGGGCAGATACAACTTGTGTTCTCCTCGTCCGTGACTATGGCTGCTATCCCTATGGTCCAACCTGTTGTTTGACCATCCCATATTGCGTTTGATATCGCCTCTCTCTCTTATCTTCCTTTCGTCCTCCTCTGACCTCTCGTAGACAGCTGGTCCTGCATCCTTTGGTTCCGGTGGTGCAAGAACATTTACGCTCTTTATCGGGGGCTCAACCTTCTTCGCCTTGAATGGAAAAGGAACCTTGACCTTTGGTGGTGGTACTACCGCTGAGGGTTTAGGGGGCAAGGAGGATGGTAGGCGTATCGTTGGCGGTGCTGTTAGCGGTGGCTCGCCATCGTCAACTTCGCCCTCTTCTGGAGAGGATGTTGCGGGCCTCTTCGTTGGCCGTTCGCCCAGCGGTGACCTTGAGGCGTGTCGTTTTGGAGTTCGGCCCATGAGCTGGTCGAAGAAAAGTATGAGACGCCGTCGTCGCTGTGGTTTAGAGCAGGAATAGCAAGCTGACGTAAGCGGCCACTCTGTCCCGAATCGGAGTCACCGCCAACAGCTAGATCTGAATGAACAATGGAATACTATATCTCGTATGTTTAATTTCTGGCTAGTATCAAGTATCGTTTGATTGGATCAGTTTGTAAAACCTCGCCAAAGACATAAAACCCCGCAGTAAGCCTGTAAATTGGTGAAATTTGAATGTTATTTAGACTAATAATGAAGATACTAGAGAGTCATTCGCGCTATAGCTAGTCTATCTATGTGGTAAGTTTCAAAGAATATAGTAGAGCAGTGAAGCAGAAGTTGAAGACGGTGGAAGAGCATGGTTTCGTCCCTGGGAAAAGGATATTTGACATTGATTGATAATAACGTTTCTACCAAATATAACCATACACATATATTTAGATTCAACCCATTTCGATAGATCGCGATCGTACTAGTAGTAAGTACACGCAATGTCGACTGATCGAAGAAACGACGGTTCGAATATAACAGGTAATAGTTTAACAGCTTTACAGTTGATAATCAACTCATACATCGACACTATCGACGTTCAGGACAAGGCATCAATTCTCAACATGCACGCAAATCTACCACGGTGGTGACAGCAGCCTCAGCTAGCCCTTCTGGACAAAATGCGGCTGTAAGTGGTACAAATGAATCCTCACTTGCGCATAAATCTAGTAGCTCTGCCGGTGTTTCTTCGAAGAGTTCGATACCCCGCCCACGCGATGGCGATGGTAGGTTTGTACCACCTCCAGCCATAAAGCATGTCACTGGAAGGAAGGTAACCAATATGGCACCTCCGCCCCCACCTCCGTCACTTCCAGTTCAACATGCTCCAGTTCGCTCACCCCTTCGCATTACTACTCAGCAAGGTGCCTTTAATAAGGTAAATTCTTCTGGTCTTGGTATAAGTTAACCTGTTGAATTAATGAGGGATCTTTTCTGTCCAGAGAGTCGGGGCTTCGCGAAAAGCAAGAGCGTCGTTTCCAATAAATTCAACAGCGCCTGCGCAAAGAGCTCATAACTTCTATTTCATGAACGCTGGTAACTACCTTGCTAACTTATGGCACGATCAATTCCTTAACGTTCATACTGCAGGACCTGAAACAACTACAACTGTGTATGATAATTTCTCTTCACAAGGCAGCACTTCAGGCCATCATAGACATTCGATGATTAGCCATATGGCACCATCTACATCTTTACCTATTCAGATGCCCACCAAATCAAGTAATCCCATCGTTCCTATGTGGCAAATGGAGGATGAGGTATACGAGAAATTGCACCCTAATAAAAGGCGCCGCCAGGAAGAAAATATTGGAAACGAATTTACTAGAAGGATCTCTATCACTTCGAACCCAGCTAGATACAGTACCGGAAGACCAACGACTGCGCCTAGGCGAAGCGAGCCAAGCTCTCAAGCAAGCAATGGAGCTTACCTCGGTCGCGGGCTTTCTTTACGAGCTCAGAATAACTCAGATGATTCAGATATGGATCAAGATACTCCTCCGGCTCAACGAGGGTCGCAAAGTGTGTATAGAAAAGTCGCAGCTAATAAGTGAGTGAACTTTAAAACAACACATATGAAATTTTCTGACTCCGATTGCATAAACAGTAGACAAGTCGGCATGAAACGCTCTGCACGTAAAGTCGAGATGCAGACCCCAGACTCCAGTGACGAAAGCACTTCATCACCTGGGTCGTCGAACGAGGAGGAACAAGTCGATGAGCTATTCTCTGACCATGAAATTCCCACTAGCGACGACGAAGAAGGTCAGAGAATGTCGGCACTGAAAGTAGAAGATCAAGATGTGGATATGGACACTCCACAACGCCGTACTCGTAGTCCTCCAGAAATCATTGTGCTCGACTCACCTCCAGAAATCACGATATCCTTGCCGCAGATCGCACCTGAACTAGCCCCACCTCCCGCTCCTTCCGAGCCTTCTGATGAGCTTCTCGCAGCTATGGAATCTCTTACGCTCTCATCCGTCTTAATGCGACATCACCGTCAGTTACCGTTCCGTAGAAAGAATCTTCGTGCTGGCTTCGAACATCGGTGTCGCGCTCTCAACATTCCGACAACGGCATCTACCAGTGTTATCTCTGTCCTTGTGCGCTATGAGTATCTTGAACACGCCTGCTACGAGGCTCATATTTCTGAATGGCTGTGCCCTCTGTGTGATCTACACGATACGTTCAAAAACCGTGATATGCTTGCGGCTCATCTTGGCTGGGATCACCAGGAAGTTTTCGTTGAATGGAATGAACTCACAGACTCCAAGGTAGCTCTTTCCTTTTTATGCTTGTAACATCTATTTGGACATTAAATATCTTAGGGAGCGACGACGTGGAAGGTGATCCTGTTGATTCCAGAAACCCAGGAAGAAGAAATAAGGTATATGATAGTTCAACTATATCTTCTCGCTTCTAAATCAATTGAGCCACTTAGTCCCGACATGCAACATGGTACTCAAGAAGGAACTAAACCTGCAGAACAGCCTGTCTCTGCAATCAAAAATGATCACGACGGCTCAGATGGATCTTCTACCCCTACGCGTCCTCTATTCAGCAGCCCATTTCCCTTTGTGGCGCTCTCGCCATCTTCAGAGCCTGCGTCTGCTCTGAGACTGACTACGATATCTTCCCATGCTACCCAGGAGTCTCCTATTTCTCCTGAACTCAAACGCCCTGAACATCCCGAAGTCCCTTCTCCATCTACCTCTGTCTCGCGCATGGATAGACGCCAGTCATACCAAAGCTCGTCTTATCGTCAGACATCTTCACAAATCGGACGATCAGCCACTACGCAGACAACGACATCGATATCGACATTTCGAGCGCTGCTTGCAGATGATACGGAGCTTGTTCTTCCTCCCGAAGATGACCCTTTGGGTCCGGCTGCCCGATATCCGTATCTTCCTGCTACATCCGATTATGGCGGCCCCACTGTTTATTATTCTTGTCGGCCCGGAGGTCAATGCCTATTTGACTTGCTTGGAACTCTGCCAATGGATCAGTTTGGAGTGCTGGATTGGGCAGTCCTCGATCGAGAAGAGGAGATCTACGAAAGTGACGACGTGAAGGAAGAATTCAAGGTCATGCATGCCCTTTGGGCGAGGTGGATTATGCTGCATAAGTAAGTGTTCGTTGAAGCAATTCAATTCTTCATACTAATATTTGTTAGAAATACATTCATGAAGGATTATTACAAGGGCACTATTGCGTTTGTTGACGAATATTGGAAAATGATCCATAGGGCTGCTGGTTGGGATGCACTGCGCTACTGGTTGCTTGTAAGCTATATTTCCTCAATATTTCTTTGATGTTCTTCACTCGAGTAAATATAGATGCTACTCGGAAACCGCTTCCTGACAGGTCGAGAAATGGCAATGGTTTTAAAGCACTATGAATCTCACACTGGAATGGATAATTGGTATTGAGAGTCTCACTATTGTGCTTACTCGACTTGTATAGAGTGAATTTTCTTAGTTTTGGGCTTGGGTTCTCGAGTTAATAACCTTTGATAGTGACCTGACTCTGGGGATATTACAAGAGTTTAGGCGATGCGTAAGCAGGACATTAGGTAGACGAGAAAATATACAGAGTCAAGAAAAGTTGTATCCTAGACTACATAAAATATATGCTATATCTCCGCTAATTTATAGGCTTCTGGCTGACCATTTTCCCGGTTGACCAGGGAGAGAATACAACGCCCTGCAGGAATGCTAATCAGGGGGAATATGTTCACGTTGACGAGTAGACCTTTATCCCAGCCAGACATTAAGCACATTCTTAGGCTGCAAGCGCGATGAAAATAATTTAGCCAAGAAGACACTCAGAATAGAAGCATAGGAAAAGACCTCGGAAATGTGAAAGGCCGACGCCCATAAGTGATAGGAGCGGTTGCGCGTCTGATTGCATGGCTCTACGGGCAATGTATAGTATTTTAGAGGTATCAGAGTAGTTCAATGAGTGTTAATAGTTACAATCAGAGAGGAGTGGAGATAGAAAGTCGAACACAAACGATCAAGTGATATGTTTCACACCATAACAGACTGAATTATAATTTAAGCGCCTTAATGAGAAGATAGAGCTCGACTTTGGTTTGTAACGGCTCCCTGCTGTACACACAGCGCCCATGATGGCGCGTTAAGCTTTTAGTTTATCTAAGCCGCAGCCTCTAATCTTTCTTGTGTTTTTCACATGAGCATCTAAGAGAGAGATGAATGGGGGTTGTCCACATCTTCCGCGCTTATTGAAAATGTTTCTGACAGAACAATGTGCGGAAATGGGGCTGAGTCTTTCGAGCGTTACAGTGTGTGGGATGATGCCATCCACCTGAGATTTAGGGTTGATTCTGGAATCAATGCTCGATTCGATCATAAAAATCAAGTTTGAGCGGAGGTAAGAGTGAAATGAGTTGCGGAGCGCCGCTAGTGTCGATCCCGAATGGAATAATGAAAGGGCTCTGTAGCTATGACGGCGCCAGTTCTTATAAATCAACACGAACGGTTGTACGATAGTCTCGGCTTTCCATACCCTTTCTGTCAGTCGTCTTAATTGGGACTACTGACCATAACAGTCTGGGACACAATCGGCAGCTCAAGGGGGGTTTGGCCTTAAAGGATTTTCTCGACGCTGATCTCAGTCTCTTGCACCTATTATCCTCCATCGACGTGTCACCTCTTCCTATGTTGCCTATAAAAGTTATTATTTAACCTTATTACATGTCTAATTCTATTTCTTTATCATCTCCACTCTCTAAATGGCCCTGTTTGAATGACGAAAATCAGCCACCCTCAACCCCCTCAAGCTCTCGAAAACCGCGTGGTCTTCGCTGGCCAGCAAATTCAGCACCGCAAGAGAATAATGGGTGGACGCGATGCAAGAAACTCCGAGACCAGCGCCAAGAAAATCCTTAAGGCCAAACCCCCTTGAGCCGTTGGTTGCGCCCCAGACTGTTATAGTCAGTACAGTCGAACCCCTTTTAACCCATACTCCTCATAACCCATAACCTCCCATAACTCATAGCTTTGCTCAGCTCCCAACTTGTGATTTTGCACCAAAATAGACCCCTTATAACCCATAACCTCTCATACCCCATAGCCTGAGCCATCCACCAAGGGGTATGGGTTAAGAGGGGTTCAACTGTAGTCCCAATTCAGGCGACCGACCGAAAGTGTATGGAAAGCCGAGACTAGTGTAGACGTCACCTTACGGGAGGCTTCTGTCAAATAAGGACACACTGAAAATACGCGAAGCCTGTCAACGAACGCGTCGCTCGTGACCGTATCTCAACTCTGATAGACGCGCTTCCAGAGCCTTCTGCCTTTCAAACTAAACCCACACTTGAACTTACACCGATATTTTTGAAACCGACGCAAGTTCATGCATCCTTTCGGAATGGAGGATATCAACACGTTATATGGATTTGTATAATCCAAGACTAGGTTCTTGAACCACCTTGCAACTGTCGAACACGAGCGGTGGCCCCATGGTGACGGAGATTATTCAATTTCAATTGGTACCAGGCATGAGGAAGAGATTTAACAATTTTGTGAAGGTGCATGGCTGCTTTCAAGTTCCGTTCCGTCTCTTACAGACGCCACTCTGGTAGCAGGCTGGTGGCTGATCTATACGTCTGTCTATAGGGCAACCTGACAGGATCAATAAGAAGCGCATACGTTGAGCACCTCTACAGCGAATCTTTCTGACTTGTCACTCGATCAATTCTGATCATAATTATCGTTTGAGCCCTTAACTCATGTCGGTCAAAGTCACCAGACGCGCAGTGCACTTTCCGGAAGAGCGTCTGAAGGAAGCGAAGCAAGCTCCTATCGCGATACCATCAGACACAGCTTCCAAAAATCTTCCTCTTCAGGACATTGACATTCTCAGTTGCTCCGAGATGTGTCAACATATTTGGGGGATACCGTAGAACATTAGCGTCCTGACAAGTCTCATGATCACGTCGAAGGCACAATACTGAAATTAGTGTGGGCAATGGGACTGGCAAGAAGCAATGCAGTTGCAATATGGACAAACTACAATGGCAGCTATCTCAGGCGAGCGTCTGAAGGCAAAAGAGGGTCTTTCTATGTTGTTCCTAATGAGATTTGGGGTGGTACAGAAAATCTATAAAATCTAGTTAGTGATATCGATGGATGATTCAGCTCGAAAAACCGACTTACTTTCACAAACTTATTCTCTATAACCAGCTCGCTACAGTTCACATGGGTCTTATCTCTCTTGAACAACGTGCCGTGGTGAAGGCCGCCACAATTATCAACCACACCACCAGGCCCGAAGCCAACAAGGCCAGCGAAACTGGTGCTGACACCCTCGACGTTGCCCAGACCTTGTCCGATGGTTTTTACTGCATTGTACAAGTGGACTCCCACGACAATACTCTTGATGCGGCTGTGACCAACCCCACGTCCGTTGGGCAATCTAGCCTCCCAGTCGTGATGGATAGCTCCGCTCAGCTTCAAGATAAGTTTGTAAGTAGTCCTATTCTTTTGTGAGTGGTTTGCCAATCGGTATGCTGACTGGTCATTATAGTGGAAGCTCACTCGCCAATATGGTATCAAGGATGGCTTTACCATTGTTCCGGTCATTCCCAGCATTGCTAGTCCTCCAGGTGTCGGAGAGACTACCAAGGATGAGGTAACTCTTCGCCAGCGTCGGATAGCTCACACTGTGACTGATATAATCGATATAGAACAATGTTGTAGTAGTTCAGAAGTCTACATGCTATCCCATTTGGATAGTCAGGTGCGATGAGCATATCATCTACAGGTAAATATTGACATTTACAGCGGAACAATCGACTAACTATCTCTCAGGAAAAAAGATGGGAGTAAGGGTGAAATCCTTATGTATAGGTGAGTACTGCAGTGTGATCCATGCGTCATAATTAACATTCCAAACTTCAGGATCTTAAAAGCTGGTTCCGAGAGCTGCTGGCAGACCAGCGAGTCTAATGCAGTAAGTCAATCTCATTAATGGGTTTCACCTTCAATGTAGTTCATTCATTATGTCTTTCGCAAGGTGGACATTGCCACCGTGGCAGATAAGTCCGATGGAAGACCTCGGGTTGATCAACTCTACCAGCTCATCTTGAGCGTTCCTGTGCAATCCGTCACCACCAACAGCGTAGACACCATTTCCGTCACTGCTGATGATTCCAATATAGCCAAGAAATTCTACTTTGGCTCTGGAGTCGACTTGAAGAAGACTTACGTTTCCGTCCAGCTTACCACCGATGCTCGTGATCAGGGTTGGGCGGATGAGCCTGACCAGGGCTTGTGGAGCTGGTTCGAGATCGCCATTTTCAAGTCGAAGTCTGCACCTGCAAAGGGGTCTGTCCTTCATAGTGATAGTATTAAGAAGGATTCAACCGGTAATACACTCACGTGGCTTTCCCATAGGGTTGCCTTGAGCTCCGAATATACAGAGCAGACAGGCCCTGTCTTTGGGAAAGACCACGAACTGTGGAAGAACATCGAAACCGGCGATATCGTCGGTGTCCTCGCTTGTGCCCAGTATGCATCTTGGGAGTGCGATGTTCGAAGCGGCAGTTTGAAGTTCTTGGAGCTCGTTGCTAATGTCAACGCTTAAAGTTAAAGTTCGACTGGAAATTGGACACACTACCTATAAAAAAGAATTACTTTGAAGTGTATAGCATGTATCTTTTGTATCTTTGTATTGTCGGGTTGTACACCAATGATATATCCGTGTTGATGTCACCACGTTGAAAGGCGCTGTGGAATAAAGCGTCTTCAGCGAGCACTGGATAATGCACCTATACACAATCCTTCAACTTGCATCCAACCTCTATCCCAGCGGCGCTGAAGGCCAGTCCCCCTTCAGTGTGATCGTCAATTTCTTTGCATTGTAGCATATTCACGCACAACTGTACCATTATATTCCTTTATTAATAGTCGTTTTGAGGTTTTAACCTGTATCAAACCCAACCTTTCTTGTACTATATCTATAATATTTAATTGTACGTACCACTAACTGAATTACGCTATAATCCCATAGTTTCCATAGCACTTGCGAAGTACAACGGAGAACAAAAAGCCATCTAAGTTCAAAGCTCAATTACATCCATCGAAGCAAGAAAATATGTGACTGAGGAAGTACGAGCCATGCATTTAATGAGTCCGCGTATAACTGCAAGGAGAAAGATACCAAACCAAGTACAACTTAGTACGTAAAAGTAGTAAAATAAAACGGTAGATAAGAAATGCAGCATACGGCGTAGAATTACAACATCAGGTATAGAAGAAATAGATAAAGAGATATATACCACATGATATATCGTTTAATAAGTATAAACGAGGACATGAGCAAGAGAGATGCTGCAAAGCGCGATGCACGAGAATAAGAGTGCTCGTGCTAAACATAGCTTGTTGCGTAATTGCCATTCTATCACAAAAGACTTCTGAATGGGTAGTAGAGTCTACTAGACAGTATAAACAATATTCATATACATAGTTAACAAGAGGAACCTAAAGTAATGACTGAGAAACGTGAAGGTTTAAAAGACGAACGTCTTTAGGCCAGTTATATGTGTTATTTTGTTAGGGCTGACCGTTGACATGCTGCAGAACTTGCGGTCTATTTTTGTGCTGGAAGGCATTTCAAATGGCTCAACCCCCGGAGCATACAGGTATCTAATTAAGCAAATAATCAGAGCGTATAAATGCAAATGGCCTTATCAGCACATATACTCCTGCATTCCCCAAACCCAGTGATAAAAGTGGACTAGCAAATAGCATAATCGAACGAGGCAGAAATGGACAAGTACTTAATATAATCCACGCTTCCCCGGGCCTCATCTCACCGTCTTCCAGGATGATCTTGATAAACGTCGGATATAGTATGAACCTCAATGCAAATTCAGCAACAGATGTGAAATTTTGTGACGGTTGCGTTGACAGCCTCTTTTGAGTTTATTAGAGTAGAGAAGCGTCATCGTGCGTAGAATAACACGCCGATGGCGAAAGTGACATTTTCTAGTTCGACAACAAGGATACCCAGGCACATGCGCAAGTCAAGAGTGTATGAAGAGGGCTGGAGTAAGCAACGGAATTCCTTGATCGTAATATAAATGCTAAGAAATGGGGTGAACGTTCGAGGATTGCCAAGTGATTGCGTCTATATATAGATACTCAATTTTGTTAGTCACAGTGTCTATATCTCAAGGTATCGCCCTCCATTGTAAATATCGATATTCTCAGGCTAAACTTAGCCTCCCTTTCCTGGTATACGCCCTTTCCACGAAGTTGATTGAATCTTCTCATGGCACCTTCTACGGGTGAGAGTATCTTGACACAAGTATCCAAAGAACCAACTTATATACACCCAACTATGAGTGTATATAAGTACACTGAGTTCACGTATATTTCTTCGAAGGCTTGAATCAGCAACGTGTGTAGCAGCTTAGGAAGAGATCGGTGTTTCGTTCTGGCATCACCATCCCTTGCTCCCTACTGCTAGCAGCTAATTGCTCGACATGGACGAACCAAATTTTCCGCTGCGAAGAAAGGGGTTGGTAAATCTCCCAGGAATCACCCCTGATGCCAAACGACTCGTGGAGATCCTTCTATCACAAAGCGCACAAAGACATCATTGTTTCTTTCAAGCTTCGGGAGTCCACAACCATCTCAATCATCAGTGAGACTCTAGATACTTGAGCGAAATGATTACTGATGTCTATAGTCTTCTGGCAGCTTACGATCTAGGTGCTTCTCCATCTCTGCTTCAGCAAATTTACGATGAGGAGGAACGTATCCAACGCCCCATATATCTTGACGATGCTGGTCAGAGTATCTCGATTACAGAAGAAATTTGGACACAATATATTCAAAACCCAAGGTATTTATAACAGAGCCTCGGTTTTCACATTTTAATTGGTCATCTCTTACAGTGCATATGCGTCCTTCGTTCAGTTCTTTTTGAAACAGATCAAAGGACTAGGAAAAAAAGGGACAATAGAAAAGTATATATTCTCCCCTGAAGCAAATGATGGGGGACTTGTTATGCTAGTGCGTTTTGTGAGTGGAGGGTATGTCAGAAATATTTCAGCGTGTGTATACTGCTTACACATGGGACTTTTAAAGGCTTCATCCATTTATCCAGGTGGGGGTGAGTTATTCTCGTTTGTAGGTACGTAGGCAAACTGACTGACCTCGTGCGAAGTACGGAGCAGAATTTGGGAGCGATATAATGATTGCGACGGGTACAGTTTATGTTTTTGATTTTTTATTGGCCTGCTTGACTAATTTGTATATGTTGAAGGTCTCGCACAAACGGCTGTTCATCATGCGCTCCCTCCATCTATTTTTAATCTCGACTGTACAGCGGACGAAGTGTCTGATGGAATTTCTTTTCTGGAGGTGCTGAGATGCGTTTATGATTCCGAGGTACTACAACCACCAATGCCTTATGACCCTAATGGATCTTTCAAACAACGGCAGGAGGCAATTGTAGATGGTGTTCGTGATCACGAAATCCATCGGATTTGTTCGCTTTACAAGATCAACGCTTCTACCAACGAGTCTCTGCAACGACATGTGGAGGAATTTATTTGGACTTCCACTCTGCTCGTCTTTTCCACTGGCGTTAAAGAAGGAAAGGCACCAAGAATCGACTTTTTTCTGATGCATCTGCTCACCTCTTCTTTGTTCCTTCCCTCGCTCTTCGATATTATGGTCAATCCCACCCATAAATGCATGCTTATAAGGGCTTATGTTTCCATCACTATCTTCTATACACTTGCATCTGGACGTCCAAGAATAAATCCTGGTCTTTTGATGTCGTATTCGCAGTACCCTCGCCCACCTGCGTCTTTTTTGCATTTACCCTACGACGATCCTGTACAGAAATCTCTCAGGAACAGGGAATATAATCCTTGGCCTAAAATGTTGGAGGCCGTGGTATTCCATCCGGACGCACATACCACCAAAGTTCTGCGCACTTTAGCATTCGCCGCTCAGCATTACGGCCATACACCTCCAGGACACCCCATCGGATGCGTAGGGAGTCATACGGCTAACAGCGAAGAGAAAGAGATACATCTGGGTTCGTTGATTATGGATGGAACAATTTTCGTAAGAGCAGCAGGAGTGTTGATGGATTATATGGGTTGGGTTACATATGGTCAACGCGCCAGAGACGACTGGGATCGCACCGGACTCGGGTGGAATGCCGCTTGGGATGATGAGAATTGAAATGTTAATAATATTCTGGAAATTTTCTGTGTATTTTCTCAGCATTAGTATGTGAATTTAGAGGTGGATAACTGCTTTGTTCAGTGACAAGCTCCACGAATCTAAAAATAGAACAAGCTCTTGGCCAGCGCCCCTGAAACGAACTACGATCTCCTTCGACTGCTTGCTCTCCACAACATTGTCATTTACCTCTCAGACATCACCAGTGGAGTATCTGCATTGAAATTTATGGTATATATCACCACGAAGCCCGAATTTTATGACCGGTGACCGTCGGAGGATATACTTAAGGGAGGAGATGTCATGGCGAAGGTCAATCGACTCACATACCCTTTCCGGCATGAGCTTTATCTACGTACTGGCTTCAATGTTTTCGCTGTTACTGAACGCTTCGATGGTGCCTGCCGCAAGTCCCCCGATGAAATACATGTTGCGAATTTCACCTTCGTTCCATTCAAGTGTCAATTGCCTTGTGATCCAATCAACGCTGCAATTGCACCCAATGTAAGTGAGCATTGATTGCACAAGTGTTTCACCGCGTGCATCCCTATACTGAGGGTATTTTGCAGAATTCGTGTCCACCGGCAGAATGTTGCACCATCACGTTCGAAACCAGCTATTTCGCCTGTGCTTTTTGCAACGTAAATGATACAGCATTCACACAACCTTGGAATATTCTTGCTGGAGAGCACACCCAGCAGCTCCGGTTGGACAGTGAGTTGGGCTCGCATAGAGCTACCAAATAGCTGATGAATTGAAACGTAGACCTTGTCAAAGCTTGTGAGAAGGTGGGAACGACATTGCCTAGTCTTACGGTTACCGTTCCGGATCCGCGGAGTGCACAACTGACGATAGCAGCCACGGAAACGGCCATAACAAGTAGTAGCGCTGAGGTCGGTTGACGGACATCAGTTGGTGTGCAACATGAATTACTGATTGTGATCGTGTAGGCAAATTCGAGCAGAAGCGAGAGTGAAACGAGTTCAGGAGCGTCGCCAACGTCTAGCTCGAATGGAGTGATCAGGTTGGAGAGTTATGTGTCGAGTGCGATAGCGGCAGTGGCACTTGAAATAATAGAAGTTGTACATGTATTAGTTGTTTGAGAATTTCGTCTCTGAGAAGAGAATCCGAAAGGAGAAAGACAGTCGCTATGCCGCAACTGTACACAGGAAGAACTTGGAGTTTTATGTCGATAGCAACATCAAGAGCGCAGTGAATATATAGAATTCAGACAAAATTGGGGCGATTTTTGACTAATGCCAGATCTTTTCCAGACAAATGGGGAACCAAAAAGTAGTCTGGGCAAAGTCCAGGCGTTTGAGGTTTCCAGATAAGATGACGTAATAACCAGTATGCCATTTTTTTTTTTCAGTGGCTGAAGCGCCCCTTGGCGGATCAATATTCCGATTCTCTCAGTATACAAAAAAAATGCAGCATTTTTCCACTTTTCATCGGCCGAAGGCTGATGCTCCCAAGCTCGATTTGGCAGAGGTAACACATTCAAGAGGCGTGAAAAGAAGACTGGCAGTATTTAGATATCCAATCCAAAAATTTGACTGTAAATTATTGATTAGTACTCTGGATGCTACAAGAGAGATCCTCGTATTATTTCGTAGGCTCTAGAAGGCTGTTTGGCTATTTCCAGATAAATTTTCTCGCTGGAAGACCACCCCAGATGCCCAGACAAACACTCAAAATTCGGATTCTCGCAGCCTGAAACAGACAAAACTGCCACATGGTGTCCATACAAGAAAGGCGATGTTGGGGAAATTAGAAAACTGCCTTCAACCGAATAATCCGTTTTGTCGCTGGGGATGGTAACGAGTTCGGGGTCGAATATGTCAACAGGAAGGGGAAGACAGTAGGCAAGGGACAACACGTAAGATATACACATACTCCTTTGCGTACACCGTCCTGAAGCCCATTCTCGAACTTGTAGCTCATTTTCTCATAACAAGTTGGCTCGTAGCCCATAACCCGGTACTTTCGTTGCCCGTAGAGGGGAACCGGTCTGGCATGTAGTGACCTACAAGCCTTGGATGATGTTCGCAATAGCTAACGAAAGCATAAATTGTGATGTAGACATGGCACCGAAGCGGAGCGGTACAACATGAGACTAAGCATCGGAATATACATAGGGTAGAGTACATGAAGGCGAATCGAGAAAACAATATGAATAACCTGTAAACAGAGAACAGTAAGTTGGGTGTTTAAAGAATAACGAGCCAAAGATGAAAGAATCAGAGAAGCCGATGTTTTCTTTTACCTCGCCCATACATGAACCCACGAACCAGCATACATACACCAAAACGATGCATATACGCGCGCCTCCCACCGAAGTAAGAGTGGCCCGTGAAGCACAGCATCAGACGAGTTGATCAACGAATGGATGAACTTGGTTTCGTCTTATTGGAGTGGGGGAAGAGCAAGACTCACTAGTAGCACAGTAAAAATCAACAACCAACACGCAGCACAAAGCCAAAACGTTACACGGAAGAGTAGATCTATTCAAGAAAGAATAGTTAGCTTCATGTTAAAACAAAATTGAAGACGAGAAAGATCAGATTGGTTATTTTGGTAAAAATGGTTGTCCACAAGAGGTTGACTCTCTCATTCGGAAGCAGAACTGATTTGATCATCACAAGAAGAGGGCGCGGAGGACGCATTATACGATGGAGAGAAGGTGCTTACCAATGAGAGCAGCGTTGAGGAGTGCCAGCGCACAGAAGGGAAGGAACGAATGAGAAAAAAACAAGCACGTGGGCCTGAACTTATATGAGAAACTGTACAGTTGGGTTCAAGCTCCGATTGATGTTTCGACGGAGACTGAAACCAAATTTCTTCTCAGTGTCGCGTTTTTCCCTTTATCTACCCCTCATCCTACTCCGTCGTTCTCAAATTTTACAGGTCCTCTCCCTCCTGCTGAGCGTGTATGGCAACTATGCTGTGAGTATATATTCCACACTATACCTTGGCGATGATGATACTTTCCATATACCGAGTTGGTGACGATTCTCGATGATCCACACTCGTAACATGCATCACCAACTGAGCCTTTTGTGTTTCCTTTTATGCTTTTCTTCTCCATATCGTTTTAAGACTGGAATAGGAGCATAAATACTGACAACATCCTTAGGTCCTCAGCGCACCGCGTAAGTCGCCCTTCCTCTCCGAGCCGGGCTCGTGACGATGCACGTTAGTGGGCGACAAACCAATGGGCCCTTCGCTAACACACACCACCCGCTGAAGCCTTGCCAGGCTACTCGCTGCCACTTCTTCGCGCGATACGATTTCGTTGGAACCTCGGCTGACGTGTTGTGCTTTCAGGGTGTGGTCGGCCATGCTATGGATACTAGCCGGCCAAGCTGAGGACACGTATAATTCATTATCAGTGAGGTAAGTTATCGTGTTTTTCTTTGTGACCCTTCTATCCTACGATGCTATTTAAACTATACAAGCATATGTCCGACCTTCATGAAGGATACCCATGTTCGTCTGAGGGCCTTTTCCTTTTCTTCGATCCCTTTTTATCTATCACTTTGCTGATCCCTTTTTTCGTCAGTGTGTTCGCTATGGCTCATTTACCTAACATCTCTATTCCTCTGTCATTGTAATGGCCTGAGGTTTGCTGTACTCGATGTATTCTGTATCAGTACTGCCCAATAAACTGCCTGCTTTATCCTAGATCGTTTGTTATCGTTACTGAATACATGAACCTCCTTGCGCTCATGCAACTGTTGTCAGTGCATTGAAGCTCTTGACCAGCATCGTGCAGATTTCCTGCGTTTGAATTTGGCTAAATTGCTAAGAGAATGGTCACAGGTCTACGTTCAAATGACTCTAGCTACCCTTGCAAAACCTTGATTGACATGGTGTAATGCAGATATGTGTATCAATACATGGTGGATACATCTATGTTCGCCATCAACATCGAGGAAACAATGCGGCCTTTTTTACGTTCAAATGACTATGATCAACCCCACAAGACTAACATGGGATAGAGGCCTCTTGAGTCTCAGCCAAATCCGTGATTATGATTATATCTTGGCGTTCCTCTGCACATGCACCGTCAATGGATTCATGCTCAGCTCGAAGGGCGTTGAGGAGACCTTGCGTTCGAATGACTACGGTCAACTCTCAAGAAATACTGACGTAGGGTGTAATGCACCTAACTTACGCCGTGAACTAGATGCAGTCAAATCCTTTTTAATTCGATAATCCACTTCTTACGTACGTTATAAATATATCTCGATAGTTTACAGCATCGTTGACAGAACTCACCTCGACAGTTATTGCCGTGATTTCGGTGATTATAATCACACCTAAGAAGCGTTCACATGGTCGTTCGTGAAGGCGTGAAATGGAGGCAGGTAGACACGAAGAAATGACATCTACACACCCTCTCAAACGCCCTGCATGCTGTAACTTTTGTACAATATCTCATTCTTGAGACGAAGACTTCTACCGGTAAGCCTCGTACATTTTTCTGACCTTAGTCTATCTGAACTTTGCTAATTAGTCGTTGTTTTTGCCACTCGCCACAGAGAAAACTCACAGCTTCGAAATATGTCCTGGTTCTCAGGGATTTACGACTTCTTACACATGGAAGACGCCTGACGCTTTCAGGTGACTTAGCCAGCTGATTTTGAAGGGCTCAAGATTGTTTCATATTCACAGTGTGCACTGACAAGTATCATAGGAACGATTTTAATCACTTAACGTACAAGTATACTGTGCCTTCGCCACAAAGTAAACAGAAAGCATATAAATATACACACCAGTGCTTCCTCTAGCCCTAAAATCAAAATCAAACTCAGGTTCACCCTCCAATCCGAATTCCAAAATGAAATTGGTGATCCCCGTTACACTCCTGCTCCCGGTCTTCCTCCTGCCCACTCTCGTTTTCGCCACCGTCAATGGGCATTGCACCGGTACGAACCACCCACTAGATGGGATATGTATCTCCACCTCGAGCTGTTCAAGCCGCGGAGGAACGTCGCACTCGGGGTTCTGCCCGAACGATCCCAACGACATCAAATGCTGCACGATTGATTCGTGTGGTCCGAGTGGGAATAAGGGGTACTGTACGTGGACGGATAGGTGCCTTGCGCCGCCGCCTTGGGTGCCTATTAGTGGTGAGTGAATTGCATGGTTGGATGGATGGGATGGAACTTATCCATATATTTTTTTGGCTTTGTATAGGGTATTGTCCTGGCCTTAGCAATTATAAATGCTGCACTCCTCCTTGAAAAGTCGAAAACTTGTAGGTTAAATAGGCGGGAGAATTGTACGAGTATTAGTTGAGATTTCGCCGCAGTAACTGTTTATTAGTCAGTCTTCTTGAGCAAGAGCTCTGTTTATTTTAGCTATTTTCTCCTCGTTGCTGAAATTTACCATGTACATACTACTGAATTGTTTATAAGGGCGATTGCGATGGGCTTCGGTGGTACCATCTTCCAGCAATTGTTAGCATTTGGTTGGATATAAATTACAGTCCAACGCAGCCTCTATGCGTGGACGTAGAATGGAAGGTTCTTGCCCGACGTCCAGATGATCATCGACATCTTCTCGACTTCTAGATCTGCAGTAAATCAATGAATTAACATCTTCATCGATATTCTACGGTCACAAGCTCGTTTTTCTTCCTACATTTTGCAATGAATCTGGTTCAATGACGATTAAGCGACGTAAAATGGATTGGGGCCTGCTGCAATTATTGTGGCGTCTCGTCACACAAGCAATGGAAGCCTAGAAAAGGACAGCTAGAAGTGGGGTAATGACGCAAAGAACCGGGAATTGGAAGAGTATGATGCTATATTCGCGATTCATCACTGAAGTTCGAAGGTTATTTGAACAGGAGCAATAATTGAGTATATAATTGAGGTTGGTCGCGCTTCACTGTTACTCATCGCAATAACGCTCATAAACCACCCAACCTACAATCATTGTTTAAAACAGCAATCTGAGGTCTGTCCTTTCTTATTTTCTGATCGTAGAACGTTCCTAAACCCATAGTTATAGAGAAATGACATCTTGGGCTGCCAACCGTCTTGACCTATGCACCCTGGGAACCGACTCTGCTCTGTACCATAAAGCGTGGACTGGTGAGAGCTGGTACCCGCAGTCTAAAGACTGGGAGAATCTTGGCGGAAGCTTCATCTATGAGCCAACTGCTGTTTCCTGGGGTCCCAACCGCCTTGATATCTTTGCCATTGGCGCGAAAGATTCTGAGCTCTACCACAAGTGGTGGGACGGCCATCAGTGGGGACCAAGATCACAAGAGTGGGAAATTTTTGGTGGTAAATGGCTCGAGAAACCTGCTGTTGTCTCTTGGGGTGCGAACCGTCTTGACATATTCCTCGTGGGGCAGGACAGAGGACTTTACCACAAGTACTGGGATGGGAGCCAGTGGAACAGTGGGTTTGAGAAAATGGGTGGGAAGTTGCTGCATAGCCCTTCTGTTGTGGCTTGGGGTAATAATCGTCTCGATATCTTCTGCACTGGGACGGATAGTGGGGTCTATCATAAATATTGGGATGGTAGCGAGTGGGGACCTAGCGGCGTCGATGGCGCATTCGAGAAAATGGGTGGAGCAGTTATTGGGCGGCCCAAAGCAGTGTCCTGGAGCAAGGATCGTTTGGATGTTTTCGTCATCGGGATGGACTCAGGTCTCTACCATAAGTGGTGGGATGGTTCTGGATGGGGTCCGAACGGCGCTGCTGGTACTTGGGAGAACATGGGTGGAAATTTCCGTGAGGTTCCCGAAGTAATCTCTTGGGCGAAGGGGCGGCTCGATGTATTTTTAGTTGGTAAGTGCATCGCATCGATTTTATTTGATCAGCAAGCTTGAAGATATACTCATTTAGGAATGGATGGCGCCATAATGCATAAATGGTATCAGGAGGGCGAAGGGTGGAAGCCGGACGGTACCAACTTTGAGAATATGGGCGGCACTACCATACGCAGCGTCACCGCGTCGTCATGGAGCGCTGAGCATATCGATTTGTTCATTATCAGCATTCAAGGAGAAGTCCTGCAGAAGTATTACAACACTGATAGTGGTTGGTGTCCTTCCTTGACTGACTATACTAGTCTGGGAGGAATCAGCATTTCAGCAGTTGCGAAGCCATCCTAGGGAACACATCAACGAACATGTTCGGATATTCAACGTATATGTTATGGACGATACAGCTTCCATCCTAAATTAGGCAGATGCTCTGTTGTACTTCCTGTTTGTTTGTTTCTATAAGTCATTGTCAAATAAATAGATCAAACTACCGATTGATTACATACCCTTATGTCCCGATCAACATCCAGACAACGTTCGCAACAAGCGCGATCTTCTATTTCTCACCTCCCGATCGAGGTCATCGAAGTCATCGTCGACCATCTACACCCCGACAATAATACGTTGAGATCATGCACTTTGACCTGTAAAACTTGGATCCCAGCAGCGCGATTCCACCTTTTGAGCTATGCGCGTCTTCACCAAAAGAACATTTCAGTGTTCTTACGACTATTAGATGCATCACACTCGCGTATCGCTGCATCCATAACGCATCTTTCTCTCGCTGCTCTACCTTCCAAGCCAAACGACTGGATGAACAACAGCATCACAGTTGCAGGAAAGCATCTAGTGCATGTGAAGACATTGACACTCGCGGGTATCAAGTGGTCACAACTCGATTCGAGGGCGACCGATTCTCTTCTCCGTGACTTTCGTCGCGTTGACTGTATCAACCTTATCGACACAACATTCAGAACTTTCTCACAACTCGTCGAATTTCTTTGCGCATTTCCTCTCCTAAGGATAATAACGATCGACAAAAGTCATTGGGAGACCATTGGTGCCATCCCTTCCCAGAATGCTCGACTCTCCAGATCTCTTGATATCCTCATGATTACTCCTCCATCTGAACTGCTTATGGGATGGTTAAGCGCACAATCAGCGGCACAGATGGTTAGCAAGATATCGTTGGATGAGGTGGTCGACAGTCGCGTCAAGGGTGCAGCAGATCTGTTGAAGAAGGCGGGGAGTCAGCTGACGGATCTGAGAATTAGGTTTGGAGACGCACAGATGTCGAATATAACCAGTGCGTACGAGAATCCCAAACCTTGCAGAATGATGAAATGATCCGCAGTGTAGACGCTGGCATATCACAGATGGACTTGTCTTCGAACAAACGCCTGTCAAAGTTGATCCTCAGCATCCCACTGACGAACGCGCTAAATCCCTTCGCTCGACAGGGATACAACCTGGCTTGGATACCTCGCTTCCTTTCTAGCGTGTCATCATCCGCGTCATCGCACCTCAAAGTAATACGGTTCAGCCTCTTTCTTGTGGACTCAGACGATCTCACTCTCGATTTTCCCTGGCGGGAGGTCGATCGAGTCCTTGAACTTCCTGCGTTCAAAAGTCTGGAGAAACTACAGTTTGCGTTGGACACACCGGCGACATTGAGAGCTCCCGGAATGTCGATGCTTAGCGAGGAGCTACCAGATCCGCTGGATGTGCTTGAAGGAGTGGAGATTGCGGTATACCAGGGACTGAGGAAATTTAGTAGACGGAAGGATGTTCTTGTCCAGTGTGGATTTGGAGAGAATCTGTTGCATCATGTTTAGATTGGGTTTGACGATGGTTTCCTGATGCCTGTATTACCGACGATTGAATATTTATATACAAGATGGCTTGTAGAGAATACCAAACAGCTAACACGATCCGGTATAGGCGGTTTGTGTCCTTTCATCCATGTGTCATCGATAAGATCTAGCTCTGCCTACACCAAAAACATCCTGGGGACATACTGTCATCCCATCCTTACTCGACACCATCTTCATCAGGGTATATGTGGATACTGGACATGGCCGAAGGTAGGATGAAGCCGTAGTCATCATCAATATCCACCGATGTCCACATTTTCTCTCCAAGCCCACACCTTACTATCACTTCCCGGCTTGGTCTAATCAAACTCCTCAGTCCTTGATATACCGCTATCTCCACCCCTTCAAGTACATCCATCGGGTCTTCCCAACTCCCGCGAGGTATCCCCGCCTGTGCAGAGAGTAGTGCTGGTGTCTCGATTGCCCACTCCATCTCTTTCAGGTCCCTCCACTGGGGGAGATCGAATACTCTATCGAGCTCAGCCCATGGCATGGCAAATTCGAGCTCGGTAGAGGATATAAGGATCATACTAAGCCGGAGATGGGTGACCGAAGGAGAGGGAAGGGTACGTAGGAAGGTTGGGAGCCAGGAGAGAGTATATCGTCTGTCGACAGAGGATGGTGGTGTTATAGATCCGATGGATTGGCCCAGCGAGATGTAGAGATTGATGCTATGGAGGTGGGTGTTGGATCCTAGGTCAAGATGCGAAAGGCCGACATCTAGAAGTAAAATTAGGAAGGCGATACGAAGGGTATGAGTAAATAAATTTACTTGTCACACCATTGGGCAGTCCTGGATCGAGGAAACGAATCTTTAGCTCTTTTAAGCGACTCGCTGCTCGTTTAAGTAAGACACTTATCCCCCACATACGGCCTTCTGTTACACCATCAAGTTCGATCTTAACCACCCCTCTTGTTGCTGGTTGGTGGTTCAGCTAAGTGAGCAGAGCATCGTGTGGAGTGTAGAGAATGAGTGTATGGATCTTGTCGGAAAGAACTTGGTGACTTGACGCGTCACCAATATGGCTAGCACCTTCAGTGCGACACGTCATGAGGGTCTCGAGCGACGGAAAGGCGGAGATGAACTCTATCATTTGCTTAAACGTTATGAACATAAGGTCAACCATGTCTAGTATCTTCAACGCTCTAAAGTCCTTGAAGAGGGAGTTGGTCGCTTCCGCATCAAGTTGAGAGAACTTCAAACCCATAAGAGTGAGTTTCTCTACGCGTTGGAGATGCTTGCCTAGGATAGGAATCAACGGATTCATCCATGCTTTGTTTTTTTCGGGGAGGCTGACGATAGTGAGTGTTCTTATGGACATCGCAATGGATGTGTGTGAGTTCTGGAGTAGAGGAACAAAACTGAATATGTTGAGCCTGTTAAGTTCGACAGCTGGTATAAGGTGAAACCGAGCTTCCACCAGCCATTGTCTACACACTAGAGTACATGTTCGAAGACTGTTCTTGTCACTGTGCAGGTAGTCGATGACGAGCGCGAAAAGCTCTGGAGGTAGAGCACGGTCGTGCGTAGGGTCAGATTTCGCTCGTGGTTTGCGCTTCGGAGGTTGAGCGGCTCTCCTGGCACGTTCGCTCCAGACAAGATACCAGGTTGATGCAGCTAGTGCAACGGAAACAGCGACAAGGCAAGTGAATTGTGCGGAGGAAAGGGAAAAGTTTCTGCTCATCATGGATAAAAGAAAAAAAAATGATGAAGGCAATTTCGCACACACATGATGGTGTTAAATAAGCGCCCTTAATAATTCCCCCATTCAGGGAAGAGGCTGAACAGCTTCGAACAGAAACATGTTTATTATGTTAATACCTACGGCTATCCAGTCAGACAGATGCACTTGGTCTGTCAATAATTATCTCGAGCTTCTGACTCTGTCAAGTGTGTAATTAATGTTGATTGCATCACGCGTCGACATGGAGGTATCGTTACCTTCCCGCTCCTACTGTTAAAATAGTTATTGCTTACTGCTGGACGCTCGCCCGAACTCCCATTTTGCATTGCCGTTGATGTCGTAGAGAACTCCAATGGCATTGAAATAACATCTGAAGTCATTGATCTCCTTGCATTTAGACTATACGTTATTCAGTTTGAGAGCTTTTCCCGGGAAGCTGATGACCTACGTTGCCAATAGGGAGTTTGTGTACACTGCATGGAGTACCGAATTTGAGATATCTTGTAAGAGAGAAAATTCATTCACTCACAATTTCCAATGACCTGGAAGACCGCAAAATAAACCAAATTATCACTCTTGACCCTCAACTTCTCTGGTGTTAGTCTTGTGTCGTGAAGTAGTAACAATTCGAGAGGAGACGTACGGCTATTAAGGTGACTATTCCAAATACGCTACGAAAACAGTAAGTTTCGACTTTTCATTACGATGTAGGTGCTGACCTTGTCAGCACTCCATTGTTTATCGCGAAAATTGTTAACTTATTGATTAAAGTGTCAGTACTTGTAAAGAGTTATATTAGTCAAGAAATGCGATAACCACAGTAACCTTTGATAATACCTTCGCAGTCCAGTTCGACTATGATGTAAATGGTAGGAGAGCGAGGAAGCAATGAGTATGTCTGTAGCCACGGAAACAGAAATGGAAGCCTCTTGCAACGCCTATTTTCGAAATACGTCAATTTTGAATCAGTGAAGAAACCTGGATACGCACTACAATGGCTCCGAATAAGTAAAAGTATTTCAGCCGAAAGCTATGATGCGTTGAAGTTAGCAACATAGACCAAAGAAGACCTACTCGATAGACCAGCACCAGCACTTACGCTTTGACTGAAAGCACTATAAGTGTTTGTGTAAAGTGGAACTTCTTTGTGTACAGTATATAGACGTACCTATTCCCATTCCTATATTTTCACATCCATGTTACTATTAGCCTAGTGAATTTTCAGGCCCGTAATACTCACCGAAACCAGCCAAGGTCAAGAGAGCCTGGATTAATCGTTCTTCAATCGAGCCACAGAAAGGTAAAAGGTCACAAGGATGACTTACAATCGCTACAGTGATTATTTTATTTTTGCGACTCACTACGATGGCATTCAGAATTTAGGGGTCAGATCGGTTGGAAATTATTCAGTTTACCGGTGTATACTCGTTTTGCATAAAATAAATGAACCAGAAATATGATAAGGGCCTGAAAGTTACATGGACTCGTTATTAAATGATGTCCTCGATCATTGATATCACTTACTGAAACTAGAACGCTTCCCTATAGCAATGGTCAGTAAATTAAAGGAATGCTCACTAAAGTACCTACTATAGCAGTCCTATCGAAAATGGAGTAAGTTCAGTATATCGAATAAACGGATCAATGAGTATCAAACTTACCAGGTACACTTCAACAATGCCAGTGGGTTGTCGTAACTGGTAACCAGAAAGTAATAAATAGCATGTATACAGAATGCTGAGTGGAGAGTCTCTAGCACACTGGATAATAAGTTTCATATCAGGAAAGGACTTGGTCAAAGTAGAAAACAGAGTCACAGGAGTATGATCACCTGTTGAAGGTGGAAGACGATCGAATGGGAAACTAGTTAATGAATTTCATAAGGAATATATGACCGAGAGCACTTACAGTAGCTTTTATAAGCGGAGGGTCCGAATAACTCTGGAAGTAATGCCAAGTTTGAAGGCAAGTTGCTCCGTACAAACTGTTGATTTTGTCAATGGGCATCGCTTTTGGAGCACTGAAGGCTCCTCACAAAGCGGATACGAATGTGCCAATAAGCAAAGCCCCGAACGTAGTGGTCAAATCCAACAACGCCATGGTTCGTGATCGATTAGTGCGAGGAAGTTATTCTGTCGGTAAGGGGAGGAGAAGAGGGAATTTCAGGAGAGGCAGAACATTGTATAGTTTCACTTATCGTCGGTCTCGTTCCCGTTGGAACTAAGGATGATTGATGTGATCAGTGGTCTTAAGCGCTTACTGTACATAGTTCCTGGGCATTACACTGAGTCCCACTGTAGAGCAATTAATACTTATCGAGGCTTAGTTCGACATATTCACTAGTCGGCGTACTTCGGTGATCGCGGCAAAAATAGAACGGATGTTGAGGTTCCATCTTAGAGATTGTGGTTTTCCTATGCAGTTTGAAACATAGTGATATCAGCCACAATCATGTTGCCATCGGCGAGCCTTGTACTACATGCATAATATCGCACTGGTATAGATGAAAGTATGAGAATGGTCGGAACTAGCGCCAGCTTGGGAGTCCGTAGGTGTGGGTCTCTAGGATTCGAACATCGTGCCGATACGTTTTGCGATGCCAATTGTGGAATTAGTTGTCGATGTTTGTCTGTAATGACTTTCCTTCAGAACCCAACTTGCCCAAAGGCTCGCAGTGAAGAGAAAGGTTTAAAACGTGAAGCAATTTTATCATGAATAAATTAATTAGGTTCAGAGGACGACGCCAGCATATAACTAAAACCAACTATATACTTTACAAGCAATCCACCTATTTCCTATTTAGTGCCCAGCTCACTGACCTCGGGGGGATAATCTTCGATTTATCTTCCATATCTTCTCGTTCTTCTCCATTGCGAACACTCTTCTTTATCTTCTACGTTCTAGGCTTCAGATCTTCGACTACTCTTGGATCTTGAGGGATATTTTTGCCGTTCGCTCTAGGGTAGTAGGACAGCAAGCAAGACGAGGTCCGGTTCTGTTTCTAACCTTGATCATTGTTTTCATTTTCATTTGCTTCGTCTTCATTTTCAATGGCATCACAGAGTGAAGACGCAACTATGAGACCGCGCAAGGACTTCTAAAACTCTGGAGTCTTCAAGGGGTTAGTCACTCTTCATCTTTACCTTCGTCTTCATCTTGAACAAGAGGCATGACTGACGACAAATTGATGACTTCGCTAGGACGCGTATGATCTTGGAATCTTCAGGAGATCAATCGGGCTCCAGTTCACTTGGCATTTTGGGGGCTAGGTTAAGGAATGGGGTAAGGCGCGGACGCGTAATAAAAATAGAGAAACAACGAAAAAGTGTCGGCAGAAGAAACAAAAAGAGAGGGGTATCTTGAGCGAAAGTCCATGTCACTTGAGATCTTGATTAATAATCTATACGTCCAAGATCGTGGGCACCTATGTCGAATATGACAAGATACAAGACCGAAGGACGGGGTTTGAAGTGGGTAGTTGGACTTGAGCAAGAGAACAAGCAACAAAACGGGGGTATCGCAGGAAGTCCAAGATCCACAATCAGCAAGATCGCAAACGAGACCATCTGTGGAGGAGGTAATGCGGTTAGTAGTGTGTAATGGAAATAAAGTAGGGACGTACCTAGCCCTCAATTCTAGAACCTGCCGCGTCCCACCATCATTTTCATGTTCAAAGCGAGCTTGACGAACTTCAGAACGATGGTAGACTCGGCCTTGACCGGCTTGTTCTTGAACGATGCGACTCTGACCTTCCTCTCCTTCGCGTGCGCTACCTCAAGACCCAAGGCTGCGGTGGAAAGGGCGGACTGCGGTATAATCCTCTTCATCTCCTTCTCATACTCCCGGTGCTGGGCGACGGCAGTAACAGAGCTGGCCGCTTGCTGATATACGCGTCACCACGCCTTCCATTCCCTCCGACGGATGACAGCTATCGCAGAATAGGCAGCAGCGTAAATTTAACTCCTTCTCTCCTCTCGTGCCGCAACGACGGCAGTAGCTGAACTAGTTGCTTGTTGATATGCGCATCAATGTACCTCTTTCTCCCTCTAATGAACCCTAGCTGCCGCTGAACGGGCGGCAGCGTAGACCTCCTTCCTTCGCTCCTCCCACGCAAGAACGAGGGCAGCACAAGCTTTGGCTATCTCTCGCACGGCCCTCTTCTTCGCCACTTTTCCCCCTAGACGAACAGCAGTCAGTGCAAAGCGGGCGGCAACATGTATATCCTTCCTTGACTGCGTCATAATCAGACTGAATGCGGCAGCAGAACGGGCTGAACTGTGAATGGCTCGTCGCTTCGCTAATGCTTCTTGTCGACGAGGAGCAGCCACAGACTCCTTCCCTGAGACGGTTTAGCTCCTTTATATGAACGGCAGCGATAAACGATAGAACGACCGCCAACGCTGTCTTCGACTGAGTCTCCTTTTAACAATGTCGGCAACAGCAAGGCGAGCTGCTACTGATAACCTCCCTCTCTGCACATCCCTCTCCTTGTAGCCCTCCCGGGTTGGGACACTGCCCTCCACCAACTTTTTAGCGTCAGCTAGGTTACGAACCGCCTGGCTGGGGACTTCCTGCTGCTCCAAGTCTACATGATACAAGACTGCCGGACGCGTCGATGTACCTGCGTCGTGAGCATATCTCCAGTGTGATGTATGAGAGTGCTAGAGGTGTATACGGGTAGAGAGTGGGAGGGATGAGCGTGATAGGAAAGGTGAGCGTAGCGAGAGTGACGCTATAAAAGAAGAAAAGTGAGGTAAAATAGGCTATGAAAGGAACAACGTACCTGAGACAGGTGAGCCCTCCTTTCTCTCCTCCACATTATCAGACGGGAGGGTTGGCCAGACCTTGAACAAGGCCGGCGGAGCTACTCCCACGTCTGCTCGGAAAGATCCACCTCTGGCTTTCTGTACTCCTGCTGGGAGGAGGAGATGATACTGGGAACAACCAACGCGCGACCTACATAGGTGACACTCCCTTTTTGTTGATCTCAGTAGATTTGACGTGCTCCATGTCCTGGTGGACCTTTGCTGTCCAGTCCAGAACGCAATGAGAAACAGATGTCGATGGGGAGGGTACTGATGCAGATGTTACAGTAACGGGTGCAGTGGTGATAGGGAACGGTGAGGGTTCGAGCCATGAGTCGTCGTCCTCTTCCTCCGCCCAACTGAGCTTGGGGGAGGGGGGACTGTGAGGCGAGGGGTGCTGAGACTGAGGTTAGCAGTAGGGCTGAAGCTCTGGGGAACGGGCTTACGTCGAGCCACGCGTCATCCTGTTCGTCTGAATCCGTCCGACTTAGCTTGGAGAGTGAGACGTACGACTGGCGTGGCTGAGGTGGATTGATGTCGGGAATAAGGACTGTCCATATTTGTCCTCAACGGTGAAGAGGAATCGGGGTGCGAAGGGGAGGATGTGTTGGGGATCGACTTCCGTGGATGCGTCGCGAGTGCGTTGAGATCCTCGAGAGTAGGAGTCCCAAGGTGGTTTTGAATAAGCAGGAGACTCCATGTCAGATTCTACTAGTGTCGATGTGCATGATGCTAAAGAGGGTGGATGCGAGCTGGATGGTTGGGAGGATGGCGCGGGACGAGGGAGATGAGTAAAAGAGGACGAACTAGAAAGAGAATCAAGGTTTTCTGAATGGTGAGCTGGTTTCGTGCTCTGGCTACCGCGTCGGTAACTTCGCTTGAGACCACTGTTCTTGCGTTGAGGAAGAACGGAGGACATATCAATAAGAATAGGTAAATTATAACTTGTAGTGAAATTCTGAGTGCCTCACAACCTAACGTTGCAAGGGAGGAAAAGGATAAGAGGAAGAATGTACAGGAATAAAAGCGATGTCTATGCATAAACCGGCCCGTTGATCGTCATTCCCGCAGCCATACAAAGTGACACCGCCACCCTTCTGTAGGGAGTAAGAGCCGGGACTCCCAGCTTTTGTGGCAGGCGATGAGATGTTATGTGGCCCGCTTCTCTCTGTTGAGTCTATGTCTGGCAGAGTATCTTGTCGGATGGACTCAGAATAATATCAAACACTACGCATACAGAGTGCGCTTGGTCTTTCCCTCCTCACTGGGTTCTATTTGGCTTCAACAGGTTGGATAAGCCATATAGATATATGTCGTCGAGAAGTGCTACAACTTATATAAGATCCTAGAAATACAAATAATATGCTATTCTCCCTTCCCCACAACCGCGGACAATACGAAGGCACCATCGCCGATATATCCCAAACTATCTGCGTCCTGAATCATATGATGGCTCATGTATCCCAGCCCACCGCACATCATTCGGCCCAGTAACCCCCTGCTTCCCACTCAGACTCCGCGGGCCTCCTGGGGGACGTTGCATGATCATCGTCGGTACTGGAGCATTTCCATTCCCATTGGTATGTGACCCCTTCTTCCCCTTTCCGCTACCAATGCCCCTCCCGGGCTCAAACGATGGTGCGCGGCTGGAAAGTGTAGATGTGATGGGTGGCGGAGGAGCATGCGGTGCAGTAGGTGATCCAGATGCAGAGGAGTGTGCAGTATGTGTGGGAGAGGAGTCGCTTGTATGTGTCGGTGTCGATGCGTTCTTGTTCGGTGTCGAAGGAAGGTTGGAGTTGGAGGAATTGGAATTGGTTATAGACGGCGAGGACTTAAGCGACCCTCGACGTTGCGGGTTCGCTAGTACCGTTGGAGTTTGCTGGTGTAGGGACGATGCACGGGGGTTGTGGTTATGATTGTGCACCTGCGCTTGTCTTGGGATGGCGTTCCACTGTGCAGCGGGAGAAGGCCCGTACCCTTCATAGGGACGTTGGATAGGCACAGGCCGTCCAATAAGGCCAGGGCCGCTTCCGAAGCTTTGTTGTCGCCTTTGCATGGGCAGAAAGTTGGGGGAGAGTGGATGGTCGGCGTCCATGACAACCTCGTCCATGTCGAATACACCCCCGTTCCCACCTCCGCCACTCCCCCTTCTCGATGTAGCTCGCTCGGCTCTCTCCACCTCTCTTTCGACTTCCTTCAGCTTTTCCTCTAGCTCAGGCACTATGCTGCCCTCCAATTTATCTCTCCGCCCGTTCAGCCTGTCCAGTCTCTGCGATAAGCCCACGAGCTCGCTCTTCATCCCTTCCATCCTCTTTTTGCACCTTTCTTCCTCCTGATCCTTTTCTCCTCTCGATCTGTCTGCCTCGGCTTTCATTCGCCGCCATTCTGCTTCCACTTGTTCCCTCTCTTCCGCTAGACTGGGCAGCAGCTCCTCCACCTCCTTAGCACGTTCTTCCGTCTCCCGCGTCGCATTCTGGGCCTGCTTCACCGCCTCCTGCAGAGCTAGTATCTTCTGCTTGGATCTATGCTCTCCCGCAATGTGCTTTTCTGAGGCACGTTTCAAAATGTCGATCTCGGAGCGCAGAGCAGCATCTGCCTTTTGAGATTCTCGTCGTGAAGACTTTAATGATATAACAAGAGACTCGCGCTCTGTGTTAATAATGTGCAGAGTGTGTTTGAGCTGTGCGAGGCGGTCTTCCAGCGTGAATGTCGGTTGCTGGGGAGCGTTAGGTGGCGTTGACGCGATGGTATGACTTGGGGAGGTGGATAATGTGGATTGGGCGTGGTCGTCTGAGGGTCCTTGGTCGAACGCAGGTGAATCCGGCTCGGTTGGTATGGATGAGGTATCTGCGTCGTCTGCTGTAGCATCAGCGCAGAAGCAGTAAAAATTACTGTTAAACGCACCTTCCGTCGTGACCTGTCTCTGAAGTGTGCTCGTCTGTCCTGCCTGCACCAACGCAAGTGTAATATCATAGTGTCTTCCTGGCATGAGTCCGTAGATAATAATGACGGCCTCGTCAACCTTGTCGTCTATCCGAATAAACACTCGCTGCCATGGCGAGCCGTTCACGTTCACTGAGAGTCCTTTTGCTAATGCGTCCGAGATAATGGAAGACTTCCGAGAACCAGAATCTCCGTTACTCGTTCCTTCTTCGAAGTGAGCATTATCTGCCTCGTCCTCGAGTCCTAAAGACGCCAGAGAATTGTCGAATTCGCTAGGTGCATTAGATACTGCAGAGGAAAGAATAAAAGTTGCAGAAACAGATGTGATCTCGCGCACTGTGAGCGATAGAGGAGGGTTCCATGGTCGTATTGAGTGCCAGGTTGAGAAAGAGGCGGGATCTGCAGAGGATCCGACGTCGGGCGACATTGCTGTTCGCTGTGCGGAGCGATGAGCTTCAGCTCGCGCAAAGTGATCAACGCCGATATATCCGATATTTGATGCCCGCTCCAGATTTTCCCTTCCCGTTTTATTATGACGGTTCTAGCCGCCCAAATTAGTCTTGAATCTCCTTGGAATTATCTATTTATGTGCAATATGGATAACAATTAGCAGTGATTCTCGCTCAAACGACGTCTGTTACAATTCACTTTTATAACTGCCAGTGATGCATAGAAATAAATCTACAGACGGCCCAGTAGTATTATTACTAATGGTCGTCTGAGTCCGACTTGTATGAGTGAGCTAAGAGAGAAACGTGTTCTCGACGATGCGAGGCGCTGGAGAAGACTAAATGAGAACGGCTAAGGGTAATGGCCCCGTCAACGGAACAAGTGTCCAATGATGGATCAAATAGATAATTCAGGGTGAGGCCCGGAGAGCGCTTGTTGCTCGTGAACTTGGGCATGACTCATTCGCGTCGATCTTGAATAATAAAAATTGATTTTTGAATGAAGGCCATTTTTTTGATAGAAAATGTTTTTCATACGTCTATACATAAGAAATCCCATCCGAGTACACCATTATTGCTTACTTAAAGTGCGATTTTAATTTACCTGTACCAAGGAAAGCTGATACACTGCATTTAATTCGGCTCTAGAAAAGGCAGGTGCAGCTCGGTCTTAGAATAAGGAATCTTCGTCATACTGCCCCTCATCGAGTCTTTGTGAGGCAGATTGACTGTAGAGTGCTAGCATAGTATGATAACCGAGCATACTGTGTTAAAATAAGCGACGTAAACGTTTGGCCTCGGTGAGCTCCTGAGACAAACGGATAGTATACAATTTCAAATGTACACTACTTATATACAAAATATCTACATAATTAGATAAATGTCAAATGAAACTCAGCCACAAAAATGCACATACAACTGCGGGCGTAGTCCGGATCGCGCTCGTAAATCTTAATTATAATATTCCGATATACTGTTCATTAAAACATTTGAAATTCCTGAACAAGGCAATACATATTGTTCGGTAGATTCTACAATGCGGTTTACATAGTAAGTTATACAAAAGATTCATTTCTTTTCGACAAATTCAAATCATCCGAATCACTAGTTTGAACGTCAGTGTGCGGTTTGTCAGTGTGATACTCCGTCGTTTTAACTATGTGAACCATCGGTACTTCCTTAGTCATATCACCATCGACTGAGTATCCCGAACTCCCATTGGAATTTATTGCTTCCTTGCCGTGGCCAAGTGGAAGCGGAACGTTAACTGTGGGTCTCCCTCCAGGTCTGCATTGGAAAGTGCTGATAGTGGTAGTATTCAGGCTCCGGAAAGTACTTCCTTGCTCCTGATAAAGACCTAGTTTAACGTTTCTAAACACACGGCATGCCATGATATTTGTGATGGTGATGGTAAAAGCGGAGAAGACCGCTCGCATTTGAGTAGGGAGGTGTGCACTAAAGAACAAAGCCTGAGACAAGAGCACGGTGGCAAGGCTCATCCTATTGACAGAATTCATAATGGTTATTTGATCCAAAAATTCAGAACGTACAAATAATACACCTGGCCATCGTGAAGCAATGCCTTTGAAAATGCCGGCAGATAGCGACCGAAGACTATAACTTTCAAGCCTCTCCGAGCATCATTTTCCACGTGGGAGATGGAAAACAACCTCCAGGATATGGCAAGGAAGACAAGAGTATCGTGTATGAAGATACCTATACCCGTCCCTCCGTCCCTGGTTTCGAGAGGGGTATCTGTGCAATAATCTGTGGGACCAATGTTGACACCCTTGATAATGGTAACAAGGGAAAGGCAGTAGCCAGTCACAGCAAGCCACAAGGTGAGGAATATGACAGTAACATATATGTTCCTGTTATATACCGCACGGACGCGTAGAAAGAACAAGAAAGACGTCATCGGAATGGAGGTGAGATAGAATACATTGGTAACCGTTCGAAACATTGCACAACGTTTGATCGGAGCAGCTAGAGAAGCATATTCATGTAAATTTTAAATTCTCCTCAATACTATATTGATACTTACTTTCGAATATTGAGGCAGTAAGGGCAAAACCAAAAGTACAGATTCTATTTTTAGATGTATAAGCAGATAGTATATGTTTGATAAAGTATTGATTCGAAAAGTAGTTTACCTAGAAAGAAAGTATGTAATGGTAGGTAGGCCGATTTTGTTCTTGAAAAGTAGTAGATAGTCTTGAGAGAGACAGTGAAGACCATCCCACATACAAATCTGAAAGGAGAATTTAACCCCTGACACAAATTTAGTGAGGAGCACTCACAGACAAAGTACCGATTAGTACATAGGCTGCAATAGCCACCGTGTATGCATTTTCAGGAGGAACAAACGCCAGAGGCGTGAATGGATTTGGCAGAAGAAGCCTAGGATCAGCAACACTATCGTTTTGTGAGTCCATGGGTGACAAATGCTGGATTGCGAAGAGCGGCCCAAGTGGGACTTTAAATACCATAACTAGCTGTTGATCACTTCCGTTCAATCAGAACATGTGATCATGAAGCTGGTGTATATCAAGCGAATATCAAGTGAGATGTCATCAATAATAGTTTCTTCCAAAAGTGTATCAATCGGCGTCTCTACGAAGCTGTCTTACCTATGCGACTATCATGGAGTAGAGATGCTGGGAATGAAAGAAGGCAGATTGGAACCTGGGTTCATTTGCTCGGCTTTTGCATCAAGGTTACTACGTAATCGGTATCCCTGAAACAACTAGTGAAATAGACGTATATATTGTCGACACAAAATACTTCATTAAATAGTCATTGCACGGTTACATCGATTCTCTCATTCATGCATCAACGTTCCGAAATGTCCTTACCTATGTCTACCAGAAAAGGATGAGTCTATTTTCGAACTCCTATTATATTTTTTCGGACTCCTATTATATTAGCTGGTCAGGTAGTAATAACGGAATCGTATTATTGGTAGCGCATTTCAGACTGTGAATCAGTTTCTCTTACTATTCCCCACTCCCTGACATCTCTGCATTGATCATAAGTCGAGAGAAGTGGATATAATGGGATTGTCGACATCTATCAAGTAATTGCGGTATGGAATGAGCGCGCACATGTGCAATTTATGGGCAGCTCAAGAGCACGCGATACGAGATTGACTCCCACAAGAAGCCTACCATAAGAATACATCTTCTAAAAATACAAGAGAAGATCATCCAAGAATAAATAAGTGCAGTCCACGCGGGGATTGGGTTGAGAATGCAGGAATAGGATTTCTACTGTCGGGCATGAAGGGGATAGTAAGGAGTGTGGTGATACGGTGTCAATACCTCAACTGCGCTATATCATTGAACGAAGGTCAGTGTCATTCTTGTTAGCCAAAATTGGATGCACTAATGTACTTTTAGTCTCTTACTAGACCTAGCATTCACAAGGTATGACACCTGACAGCAAGCGTTCACTGGGACCAGTGTTCACCACCCTGGATGACCTATGACTTAACAGATAAAGTGTTCACAAACGGTATTGTGGAGCTGATGACTCAAATCGTGTAGTTATGGATTCCAAAACATCGAGGACTGCAGGGCCGGCTCCACTACATAATCAGATTTGTCTACGCATTGCAAAGCGTCTGTCAATTGGGCGTGGAGTTCATTTCTCTGAAAAGCTGCAATGCAGGCATTGGAGAACGGGTGATACTATGCTGAAGGCAACAGCTAATTTATAATGAGCTAGAATTTGGATTAAGATCTTCGGACTGGCACAATGTATTTTTCTAAATTCTACATATGCAAATTGAGAATATGGCATTTTAAGCCATTTTCTGACTCATTTTGGATAGTGTTCATTGAGCCTAATGAATCTACACGGCCCCACAAAAAGTATCCAGACACGGGTACGTTTCCCATGCCTTTGATATGGCACTCTACAGAAGTATTGTCTTGTTACACAAGATATGCGTGTATGATGCTCAATATTTTTGTATATATTGTAATTAGAGGCTCAAAATGGTATTCTGTGAGAGTAATTAAAAATTTGAAGCAGTAGAACATATGTAATTTCCGAGTTTGTTTTCAGGCAGTTAGCAGAGTCTTTCTAGGTTTGAATTCTTAATAGCTATTCCTTGGGAACTCAAATCAACGAGAAAATTTGCATAAATGTAATATGTGCATTTTATAACATATAGTCAAAGTTTCAAATTTGAGAATCAAAAAATTACTGAGGAATCTAAGGCACAAGCTGAGATCCTCATTGATGATTGATGGCTATGACACATGCTGTAGTGATTATAGCATCATTTGTGCGATGAACTCTGTATTTTTTTTTGAACAAATACATGACCACTACATGTATGAATTTATCTATAAATTTATACACAAAGTGCGCTTAATTTGATGATAAAATTGCTATGACCTCCATCATAACTATCTAGCATCAATCATCAATGAGGATCTCAGCTTGTGCCTTAGATTCCTCAGTAATTTTTTGATTCTCAAATTTGAAACTTTGACTATATGTTATAAAATGCACATATTACATTTATGCAAATTTTCTCGTTGATTTGAGTTCCCAAGGAATAGCTATTAAGAATTCAAACCTAGAAAGACTCTGCTAACTGCCTGAAAACAAACTCGGAAATTACATATGTTCTACTGCTTCAAATTTTTAATTACTCTCACAGAATACCATTTTGAGCCTCTAATTACAATATATACAAAAATATTGAGCATCATACACGCATATCTTGTGTAACAAGACAATACTTCTGTAGAGTGCCATATCAAAGGCATGGGAAACGTACCCGTGTCTGGATACTTTTTGTGGGGCCGTGTATGACAGATAATTGAGCACTAGGTCATAAGAGTACAGCACATATAATAGTGGACGAGCCAATAGTCAAGATGAAATTAGAGATCTAGATTTTAAATGCAGAAATGCCTCTTGCTCTCCCCCACTATGACATCCCGTCATGTTATGCCTGATCACTGATTATTAGTCATACAGAAGTCAATAAAATAAGGTGATTACAGCTAATTTCAAAACGTTAGACCAATGTTTTGTTCGCGTTCTTCATCTGATTTTATTTGTTCATGGAGCTGTACAAATAGAAAACCCTAAATTTCAATGAGCGGCTGACTCCTCGTGTATTTGGCCATAAGGGAGTTGCTAAATATTTTGACACCGTGGAGATTATGTAATGTTTTGAATGTACTCGCTCCACTTTACTCCAAAACCACCGAAGAACGCGGACAAAATTGGTCTAACGCTTTGAAATTAGCCGCAAATTTTGACCAACAGAAATATCGGTTTTCTAACATTTGTTTGAAACCAGTAGTCAGATGCAAGTCACACAAAAATCAATGATAATCAGCGTTTCCTGCTGTTCCTGTAATGATAGACAGTGTCTGAAATTGATATTTGTTCAAATCCGAACAAATAATACCCAATTTGGAAGCCCCAGCCCCACTTTGCTCCAAATCCACACCAAGAAATATTTTCAATATTAAGTGCCCACCATACTCGCTCTCTCAACCTACTGTATCTGCATTGCACCATAGTGTACGATGCCTAGAAGTCATAGGCACATACCTGCTAATATCATGGGACGATTCGGACTGCGGTGCATGCTACTATATATGTGGTATGTCATAAGGTGCCAGCAGTGATCAGTGAGCAGCAGAAACGACCTTCCCATTTCCAAAATAGGCGGCCGGTATTTGTTCGGATCCGAACAAACATTAATTTCAGACACTGTCTGTCTCTCGTTACAGGAACGGCTGTCACGTCATACTGTCATTGAGTGCTCATCAAGTTAATCATCACTAACTTTTGTGTGACTTGCATCTGACTACCGAATTCAAACAAATGTTAGAAAAACGACATTTACGTCGATCAAAATTCAATCATTTTATTTTATTGAATTTTACTGATTTTCTTTTTTACTAAGCGTGACATGCGTGACATACGTACTTTCCACCGAAAGTCTTCTTTCATGCGTCGCGCTGCGGCTCCCACATAGACTTGTTACCGTCCCTCCGTAGAGTGATCATTCACTTTTCTACGTCGCATAGCCAATAAACCTATCTCAGGCTCGCTGTTTCGTTCTCTGACATGCGTTGCACTGCTGAATATCTTCACCTCCCGGGTCTCTGCCTCCATATCCTTGTTGTCTCAGCTGGCTCCACAGGCTTACAGGATAAATCAGTGACCTACGTTGCCATTTTATGTCACTAGGTGTCCTTTTTCCGTCATAGTCTCCTATGTACATGTCTTGAGACTGCAACACGGTATCGCTGGGATATCGGTCATTTGTGAACATTTACTTACAGCTGATCCAAAAACCGGAGACACGAAACGACGAATTCCACTCCAGGATTTTTATTTATAATTGGAGTTAGCCAAACAACTCTACAGGTAGGGCTATACTATAAAGGGCCAGAAATGAGTCCTGATTGGCCCTAACGCTCGGATTTGCGACCTGATATGGTATAGGCCGCTTGGATTCACTCCAAATATAAACAAAAATCCTAGAGCACGTTTCGTCGTTTTGTGTCTCCCGTTTTTGGATCAGCTGTATATCTCTCTATTTTTTCTGCATCTCCAGCTATATAGAGCATCCGCTCACAGGGCCCCTATCCTCAAACCAGTGGTTAATGTCTTTTATCTATATCACATCAATATGATATCCTCATACATGTCCTTATTCTTCCTTTACGCTCTCCTTTTCCAGTTCTGTCGCCCTCACCATGTAAAAGATCGCCTCATTTGATACATGTCTAAAGATTCTCACTGTTTTCTAGAGTTGCATGTGCATTATGCATGATTTACTGATGAAGTATTATTTCGAAGAGTTTGGTATGTCATGATTACCTTCATCAATGTTTTCTACTAATGTTCCTGCTTACACCCACAGCTTCGCCTACTCGCTTCATTCATCTGCATTATAGGATAGTCGATGAGGCGAAGTGTTCGATCCTGGATAGTGACCTTGTTTCCTTACTACAGCTTCTTTTGCCATTAATCAGAGGCGACTATCAGCACATTTTATAGTCTAGTATCAATCTATATCAACATCATCGGTGGGGTCCTACTTTCACTTCTCATTTTACCACGGCCACTACGGCCACACACTCCCAAAGACTCAATCAGCTATATTACCTCACTATTAATGACTATGGGGTATTTAAATATGATAACGGGATAGAGGAGAATGGGAAGGCGGTGGATTTCATGGGTTTAATGAACAAAAAAATTCATCAAACTCAAGTGCAACCCTTCCATAGAGGCCGCTTTAGAAGGAGGAATCCTTGTCATATAACCTCTTGCGGAATGCTTAGGGACGTATATTTCTTGAAGAGTGATCGCATGGTATAATATGCAATCCGCACGTTCTAATATAATTTGCTACACAAAAGAGTTATTTCTGCCCGATGGCTTTGAATCATCCAAATCAGTTGTTTGAACGTCAGTATGAGATATATCGGTATGGTAATCCATTGTTTTAACTACGTGAACCATCGGCCCTTTTTTGCGCTTATCCTCATCGACTGAGAATTCCGGGCCCACATTAGAATTCAGCGTTTCCCTACCATGGCCCAATGGAAGAGGAACGGTAACCGCGGATCTCCCTACAGTCCTGCTGCGGTTGAAGGAGTTCAGAGCTGTAGTATTCAGACTCTGAAAGGAGCCTCCTTGTTTTCGATAAAGGCCCAGTTTAACGTTCCTAAACACGCGACATGCCATGATATTTGTGATGGTGATGGTAAAAGCGGAGAAGACTGTTCTCATTTGTGTAGGAAGATGTGTCGAGAAGAACAGAGCCAGAGAGATGAGGACGGTAGCGAGGCTCATCCTATTGGTAAAATTTTAATACATCGTCAATCAACACCTTTTTGTCCAGAAATGAAGAACATACAAGTAATACACTTGACCATCATGGAGTATTGCCTTCGAAAATGCAGGTAGATAATGACCGAAGAGAACAACCTTCAAGCCTTTGCGAGTATTATTGTCAACGTGAGAGATAGAGAACAGCCGCCAGGAGATAGCAAGGAAGACAAGAGTATCATGGATAAAGATAGATATACCCGTTCCACCATCTCTGGCTTCAAGGGGAGTATCCGTGCAGTAATCTGTAGGGCCGATATTGGTGCCCTTGATGGCAGTGACAAGGGAAAGTGAGTAACCAAGCACGGCGAGCCACAAGGTGAAGAATACTGCAGAAACGTATTTGTTCCTGTTATATACTGCACGGACGCGTAGAAAGAACAAGAAAGACGTCATCGGAACGGAGAGTAGATAGAATATGTTGGTGACCGTTCGAAATGTTGCACAATGTTTAATTGGACCAGCTAAAGAAGCATTTTGATGTAAATTTTAATTTTCTGAATAGAACTCAATACTATATTGACACTTACTTTCAAATATTGAAGCAGTAAGGGCAAAACCAAAAGTGCAGATTCTATTTTAGATGTATGAGTAGGTAGTATATATTTGACAGAGTATTGATTCAAAAGGTAACTCACCTAGAAAGAAAGTATGTAATAGTAGGTATGCCAATTTTGTTCTTGAATAGAAGCAGATAATCTTGAGAGAGAGAATGAAGGCCATCCCACATACAAATCTAAGCGAAGAATTTAGCCCATGACACGATGCCAGTGGGAAAGCTTACAGTCAACGTTCCAATTAGCACATAGGCTGCAATAGCAATAGTATATGCATCTTCAGGAGGAACAAACGCTAGAGGTGTAAATGGATTTGGCAGAAGTAGTCTTGGATCAGCAACGCTATCATTCTGAGAAGCCATTGGCAATGGCAAGTGTTGGATTGCGAAAAAGAAAAGAAAAAGCTGAGGGTTATTAAATAGCAAAGCCGTTGCAGCTGGTAATTTTTTATCATTTGCGTTCGTCAGAACATGTGGTAGTGATGATTAAGTGATATCTCATCAACAATAGCTTCTTCGGAGGGTGTATCCGTGGCCGTATTTCGAAGTTGTCTTTCCTATACAACTCTCATGAAGTAAAGATGCTGGGAATCGAGAAAGACTGAAATATGGGCCACTTCTTCGGCTCATACCTCAAGGTTACTACCAACCACCTAATTAGAAAAACTGACATGTGAAGAAACCTAACTAAATATTTGGCATGAAATGTCATACCCGATTCCGGAAATACACCATCCAGTGCAATGAGCCTTGATGCCCTTCCATTCTTGTATTAGAGGTGCCGACTAGATAACGCTGAAGATAATCGCTGGCACGTTCTCGCTCATACATCAATGGTCTGAGACTGCATGTGGCTTCCAATATAACTCTCGGTCCGACCGGTAACCTTTCTGGTAGATTGACCTATTTTCCGAATTGTGTCAGCTGTCCTCAGATATTCAAAGGTGCGGGTTTCATGGAAGGTGGGAATAGCATGTGCACGGAAGTTTTACCGGCTCACCAAACTACTAAAATAATCATAAAAACCAATTCATCTCAGTTTACCAATTATTATCGCCGACTATTCTCCGTAACATGTCTGACATTTCTATGTTAATCCTAATCTGAGCGCAGTATATACATGCAGGGAGATTGCGAGCTACCACATCACCGCATAGTACTGCGGTCTAGAGTGACCGCGTACCCGTAAATCCCGAGGACACGTACGAGAAGCGATCTATCGAGAATAGTACGATCCTGATCTCCACACCAAAGGTCCTCCGCGGAAGAATGACCTCTAAATTGGGAGGGGGTGGAGGCCAGGAACACACAATTGCAATACACTCGGAAAGCGGCGCTGAGGATGCATTGCAGAAACCGGACTTCAATTGTCAAACAAGAGATAAAGAGCGTCTGGTGGTACATATGATATTGCTTTAACTACAGTAAGTGATGCTAAGTTTTCTAGACATATTAGCTATAGGCTGGGCGTACCACTTTGTTTGACCAGCAAGTAGTCGAGAGGATGATAAAGAACCAGATTTAGAATTCGCATCTACTTGTCCATGTCAAATCCAAATACTCCGGTTTATTGATATGTATGTAAGCATGGCATACTTACTGTGCGCCATCTGTTTATATACTGTCCGATGCTAAGAAATATATCGTTTCTTAATAGCTTCTTTTACCTAATGGTTAAAGTGGACCAGTTGTGTTCGGACAGGCAGTAGGATTTCAATGTAGTCCATCCGGGTGTCTACACTTTAGTTAAAGTGAAGTTGCATAGAATCTTTCTCTAAAATCACAAGATATTCATAAGCATGATTCACATTGGTATCAGCTGTTTAACTTGTTACAGTAGAGCTAAAAAGGCTTCAAGAGCAGTTATGCGCTTCTGCCTCGAAACCATCCGCTGTCTGCTTCCCTGCAATGCCACTGATGACTAGTTATATTTTACTAACTAGGATCCGTAACGGAATAAAATAAGTAACACTACCAGAATAATCAGTAAGCTGAGAGAAATAAAGATAAGCAAGTATGCTATAACTTACCTCAGTCAGAATATAACTTGATTGAGGCATTTCTACGCTATCTAGAGGACTTATATATCCAACAATTCGAGTTTTAAACTGATACCCAGTCATCTATTTTGACCATCCAGCCATTAATAAGTGATCCTCCCCAGATGGCGAGTTTATCAGAACCTTCTAAGAATCCGCAGTAACAGCTCAGTCGCACTTCGGGCGCTTCTCGGTTGATTACTCTGGCCGTATCAGCGTAAATGTTTCACATCAGCCACTGGAAGACTCTGAGATAAATTTATTAAAAATTTACCACTTCTCAATGTTTGAAAGCATGAAGATATACCGTGACACCAGGCACTTCACCCAGTACGAAGAGTCCATCGATTATATACAAGAACTGATCGTAGGATGCAAACCCTAGTTCGTGCTCTCACCGACGTGATTTATCTCTCGATCTGACATATTGATTCATCTCAGTCGCGGAGAAATACATTTAAAATTGCCAGTAGTCTGCTCTTTGAGGAAAGTGTGCATTCTCTAATCTTCATTTAGCCCATTTATTATTTTAGCTTCTGCTAGGCCCGTGTCCGCTGTGACTTTGGGATACATTTCCATTCATTCGATCTCTTCCCACGATACTAAATATACGTTTCTTGATGCCCAGGAACTCTCCTTCTGCACCCGATATGAGACCCGGGCGCATCATCGGCGATCATGATGCACATTTGGCAATCAGTACACTTATCACGGTTTAGTTGGATTTGAAACGTTATCTTGCCTAATATAGAATAGAAACCTCACAATCAGTCTGTGGTATCATTTTATCAGTAGTCGGAGACGAGCTGTAACCCGTGAACCCCGTGGAAATGAAGAAAAAGAGCATCAATGCTCTATTTATGTACTACCTAAAGTAAGCGATTGTTTCTCTAAGATCGTATCTCGTACTGATCCAAGACAAGAACAGCTACATTACCCGCACGATACGTATATGCGTCATCCAAACATCCGACCATATTCCCATCGCTGATATATTATGATTAATATGATCACGGCCTTGGGAGCGGGCGAGATGTCAAGTTTGGGAAGGATTGCTGTAAATGGCTTGGCAATCTGGAACAATCTCCTGCACAGCCACACCCCAAGTTCCTGCCATCTGTTCTACTAGCTGGCGCTAACCGGATGTTATGGTCAAACGTTTATGAACGTAACTGTCAAGAATCGAGCTCCTATCTCCTCTCTCAACCTAGAAGTTAACTTCAAATTTCAAAAGGAATCTATAAATTCCGTGCTATCGCACTTCATGGTATGCCCTTCAGATGGAACTAATAGTAGACTCGTGATGCTAAGCGCATGCATGATTTGTGGTATCTCTCGGGCTTGAGTCTTGACGATCAGTTGTGATCAGTCTAATCATGGGAAACTTTCTCCTTCCATCGGGTCTAGGAATGATCAGAGCTCGACAAAAAAGAAGATAGAAATATCCCTCTTTCTAAAGCGATCAGCTATTTGCGATGATCATTCATCGACGTTGGCAACAGCATCTCACAATCAAAGCGTCTGATCCTTTAAACATGAGGTAGTATCGTGGGGTTAAGTTATTGAGAAGCGTCAATATAGCATGCATATAAGCTAGGAGCTTGGTTAGTGAGACGATCGCTCCTTATACAACCGCGCCATCTCTACACTCCCCATGCAACCCTTGACCTCGAAGTTACCCGAGCCCAAATGCCCTCAGGGTGTCAACAGCAAAACGTTCACCCCTGTGCCTCCAAACCCCTTGCTGACCATTCTGGATATTTATGATTGGCACCACCAACATAGTTCTCAACATCCCTTTTTCGTATACCCGGATGATTCGTCTGACACAAATACGTCGACCATTCTATGGGGAGACGCAGTGCAAGCTGTCTATCGAATTGCGCATTCAGTTTTGGCGTCCATGACCGCAGGCATTGGTGATGAACGGCCTCTTGTGGGCCTTTGTTTAACTACTGGTGCGTTAATCGGACGTATGTGTAGAACGACAGCACTTCTAATCAAGATGTACAGATAACCTGACATATATGCTTTCGATTATTGGAGCCATGCGCACGGGTCTTCCTGTTATCTTAATATCGGATTGTCTCTCACCGGCGACCATGGACCATATTATTTCCACAAGTGGTGTCTCTCACATTGTACTTAACAAAGATGATTCGCGTGTCTGCAGTCTTATAACCGATTCAATTTCTCGGACGCAGCAAATGCGCCCTGACCTATCCATCACAACCTCGTTTATACCCACTTTTAATGATCTTTTCCCTGGAGATGGTTCAAAGATCGACCCACCCAACGTCAAGCCATACGATTTGGATTCCACTGCTTTCATCCTACATTCTTCAGGTACATTAATTGAGCATTCCCGTAGATCACCGCTGACGCCATACTAATTCAGGATCGACCGCTTTCCCCAAATTAGCCAGTTGGACTTATAAGATGATAAGCGTAACGCCTCTTTGGCAAACATGTAAGAAATTAATATCGTGCTTAAAAATCAACATCATTAATCCTGAGCACGATTCTAGGGTATGGCGAAAAAGATATATGCGGACATATTATGTCGACCCCATCTATCCCTATGGCTGGAGCCGTTGGTGCAATGCAAACCTTACTTACGGTACTCTCTTCGTAAATCCTATGTTTTCAAGTAATAACGTTAGGTCTTCTTAGGCATCATCCGGGCTTATAATTTCAGGCTTCAAGCCTACTTCTCCAGCCATTGTTGCGAATGCTGAGAATACTTGGCAAACTATGGTTGACACCAAAGCCACTTATGGATTGATTTTCCAACCGTATCTCTGTGTAAGCAGATATAATATTGCTGCAAACATTCCTGTGCTTATAGCTGGACTTCCAGGCATGGGCCCAAGATCCTGAAAAGGTGAAAGTGCTGTCGAAGTTAGACGGTGTGGTGAGTTGTGTTTCCTTTCTTTTTCCTTTCCTTGACGTAAATATATCTATGCGCTAATTTTGCTTTAGCTATTTGCCGGCGGTCCACTTCCAAAAGTCTTCGGAGACAAACTTTTCCAAGCTGGTGTAAATCTATTCTTGTGGTTCGGATCGTGAGTAGGCCTTTTGTCAGTCTCTACTTTTCTAATTGGCGTGAAATTCACATCAGATCTGAAAGTGGAATGATGAATATGATTTTTCAAAGTATCATTCTCCCAATTTATTTTGCTTGCCAGCTTCTCGAGCTTATTCATTGTCGTCATTCAGGCACTTTTGACGAGAATTGGGAATATTTTAAATTCCATTCATTCTACAATCCTGTCTTTGGTGAGAAGGATCAGAATGGAAACGCTGAACTTATTTTCAAGGTATTTGAATATCCTCAGTGATGGCGAACCAATTTGACAGGAAATTCAGAGTGGACCACTCCATCGGTCTACTGATTTAAATATTGAGATTGATGGAACGCCTTCTTATGCAACTGGCGATTTGTTGCAACCACATCCGACCAAACCTGGCCTTTGGAAGATTGTCTGCAGAGTTTCGGACCAAGAAACGATCCGAGGATCAGGGAGCACTGAAAAAGTAAGCCATCCTTACTTCCAAATGAATATTGATAGATTATTAAGTAACATGTGACAGATAAATGCCGTAGCACTAGGCAAGCTACACTATGATATATTACCATTTTATATTACTGACTCCATATTCAGAACGTCTTTTGATGTCTGATCGGCTCATTTCTGGAGCCGTGTTATTTAGCTTCGAAGATGGGGAGCTATTGGGTTTGATCGTAGATGTATCTCCTGCCTATCTTGCGGAAAACGATGTTACCACAGACGAGGGTGCTGCAAACTTCAAGGAAAAGATTTGGTAACTTGGTCAATTGTAGCTGAATGAAGCATTTTGCTCATTTTTATCAATATCTAGGCCCACAGTCCAGCGCTATAATGCCATAGTACCCGTGCCCGCGATATTGACGAAGGAGGCTAGTGAAATGTCTTTATAAGTCATAACCTCGACTAACAAAATTACAGAAAATCCTTCTCGCTTCGTCCGACAAGCCATTTTCTTACGGACTCAAAGGCATGCCTCGTCGAAAGGTTGCTATTGAAATGTATACACCAGAAATTAACCGTATATGTAAGGCCTGATGGATCAGGAAGAGAGGCCTACGAGCGAATTTGAATACGAGTCGGGAAGAGCGCTGTGTTCGATGAAGGAGGAAATGGGGTAACAATGGTATAAGTCAAGAGCACCGTCTTCAACGTGATAGAAATATTTATTTGGCAGTTCTCCTTTCATTTTATACGTTTATCTGTGTAATCCGCAAATATCCAATTCCTGTTCCTTGATATTTATGAACTTCGACTCCTACACGATTGGCGTCATCACAGCCCAATTTCCATCGAATATTGATGCTCGTGACTGCGGTTGTATGTAATCGGGGAAGCAACTAGATCATGGCAATATATCGAGGCCTCGAAGAAATTACACGAGGTAGGATTGTCGTTCGGAACGAAAATGAAAAGGTTGAGCGCAGGTACTTAAGATAAAAACAGATTTTGTTCTAAGAATAAATGTCCAAGTATCAATTCCATGTCCCTTGGTTAATCAGCAATCGTAAGATTAATCAAACTCATCTGAGTCTCACCCTCCAGAAATACAAAGTCTACCATAGTTCTCGTCACTCCAGCAGCCAATGCTATTGCGAGGGCACTTTTCAATGAAATGCAGTGAGGTCCACGATTTTTACAAGTGTTGATAAGCTGCAATATCCTGCAGAGCAGCTCATAGCTCGTCGGGATGCCAATGACCAGCGAGGGCTATGGTTCATACTGCAGCAGTGAATCTATCATTCCCGTTCCATGTGCCTTGTAATTGAAGGCATTTCCTTCCTGTCTGCTTATAGTCTTGCGGCAAGTTGTGCCTAAGCTAGATTGGTACTTGAGGTCGACTACTCAACTTGAGCCGTTCACCATGCATTGTACTTGAGCGATGAATGATGCTTTATGTTTGCCCAGGTCCAATATTAGAGTACAGATTTCCTAATCGTAGATTCTATTGAGCGGAGAGAACGGCAGAAGACGAGGACAAAGAAAATAACACTGTACCAGTTCCTCGATCGTGCGTGGGAGAGGTTAGGCGCGTGGGAACGATGACTTATGACTGTCAAATCCGTGTCATCATCATCTGTCGAACACCCTCTGAGTTTAAACGCCATGCACTCTTCGAGACTTCGACCTTTACCACATTGCTTACCTGTTCCTCGGTGCAAACCTCGGGTGGCACGGCCGCTCAAACACGAAAAGGTATTAAAATAAGCATGCTTCTATGTGCTAGTGAGAACAAGGCTACCAATCCCAAATCTCCGCTTATTTAAATTCCTAGTAACAATTCCTAACGATCTAAGAACCCGGGCAGGCGCATAGCGCTCACCATTGTACACTTTTTCCACATACAGCGTGAAAGGCGCAGAGGAAATATTATGCATTCATTCATGCCATACTATTACACCAGTGTGTATTTATAAGTGATCGACTCTAGCCTATGCATGCGTACTTAGTGAGCTGACCGAAGATAGGATCATAAGCTTTCATGCTATTACGGTACAACGGTAGCTCGCCATCTCGGCGTTTCTCCTTAAAACGTTATGATTGCACATATATAGGTGTATGCATGGTCCGATCATCAATTGCTGCCTCTAAATCAATTCCCATGATGCCTCCTGCCCCTATACTTTCGAAGACGAGGTTCTCGCGCTCTTTAAGTTAGTATCTCCATTATACTATTCGAAAAGTTCTCCCGAGAGAATATGAGCTCCCCTACACCTCAGGATGACCTCCTTAGAGAAACTATCGACAGTGAAAAGGAGTCTCGGACTTCTCATTCTCGAATGGATGGCGGATCTCGCGCATGGGCAACGGTTGTCGGAGGGTATGTATCGTCTGTGATAGATTGCATATCTTAGTGACCACCACTATCTAGATTTTTGGTCAATATCGCGACTGTTGGATATGTTAACTCGTTCGGAGTCTACCAAGACGCGTATACACGCTCACATGCAGCGTCTCCATCCAGCATAAGTTGGATTGGGTCCACTCAGATATTTCTACTTCTTGCTATGGGCCTTCCGGCTGGCAAGCTTCTTGATCTGGGCTACTTTCGTCAAACGATGCTCGCGGGGTCCATTATATATGTTACCTCGTATGCAACACACGTCCTCCTCTTCCGTTTTAGCTAAAAAAACCTTAACACTGCAGACTATTTATGGTTTCATTGGCCCATCACGATAAGTACTATCAACTATATCTATCGCAAGGTTTAGGGATGGGAATTGGTGCGGGGCTTCTTTGTGTACCGGCATTGGCAGTCCAAGCGCACCACTGGCGTTCACATCGCGCATTGGCACAAGGCATTGTTATCACAGGTAAGCATAACACAACGTTGAGGTGCCTCCTGTCCTCATTACTAAACAGGCTCCTCAATTGGTGGTATTATCTTTCCGATTATGCTCAACAGATTATTCCAAGGGTCAACTGGATTTTCATGGGGTGTCCGCGCTTCTGGATTTTTGTGCTTAGGGCTCTTGTCGCTCAGCAATATTTTGATGACCGCCAACCCAGAAGTCTTTTCTGAATCTCAAACGTCACCAAAGCAGGATATTAAAGTCGTGTTAACTGACGTTCCTTATATGATTGCTAACTTTGGGTAACGGTTTAAAATCTCTATGAAGCACACGTTAAATATACCTCAACAGAGCCTTCTTTGTGAACCTGGGAGTGGACCTCCCTTGTGATTTTGCAATTTAAATTATATCACATATCATATTGACTGTTGTGATAGATTTCTATCTTCAATTGTTCGCCGTTCTGCATGGAGTAGACTCTAATGTGGCTTTTTATACTGTGAGTATTTCTCAGTTACTTATCTCCTTGTTCATTCATCCTTTTATTTACAGCTAGCAGTGATGAATGCTGCTGCGATTCCGGGAAGAATTATACCGAATATATTTGCGGATAAGTTTGGATCAGTTAATCTCATAGTACCTGCCAGTTTAGGGTGTGGTCTCCTTCTTTTTGCTGTTTTCGGCATCAAGTCATCCCCAACCACAATTATCTTCTCTATTATATATGGATTCTTCTCTGGATCTTGTAATTTTTGCTGTTTTTGATAGAAACCAATGTCCCTGATTTGAATTTAGTCTTATCTCTTTGCGCACCTGCGGTATTGACGTTTACTCAACATCCAAGCGAGGCAGGGTAGGTTCCATTAATTGTTCATAAAGTTAAGCGCGCTCACAAGCTTAAACCTTTCTTAGAGTACGAATTGGCCTTGCGTTTGGAATAACATCAGTGGGAGCTCTCATTGGAACACCAATAATTGGAGTCCTGCTTCAAGACACTTTTACGTGGTTCAGGCCCATAATTTTCAGTGCGGTGCGTAAATATGATTACTTTTTCTATCAGATCGGCATGCTTAGAATTACTACGGGATGTTTCACAGATATCAGTCCTGGTCGGGGCATTGATGTTGTTGGTGGCACGTCAAATGATTGCTAGAAAAAAAGGTACTCAGCTTGTGTGAAAGCGGGAATAGCACTGGAAATTTGACTGATAAATTACATACCGAATTGTATATGCAAAGCATTATTATATAGGTATGCGCTTTGGAGCATTAGGAAAATAAATTATAGTGCTCACCTTCAGAAGTATTTCATGACGATTCCGTTCTCAAAACGCATGCGCATATACGATGGATCATGACCAAACATTCCGAATACCACTCTTGAGTTAGAAATCGTGACGATTATACAGTAGAAGCCCTCGTATTACACAAAATGCTACCTTGATAAAAGTACGAGTCCAAGCAGCATCTATCAGATCCTATGCTCAGTGACCAAACTCAAGTTTATGATAAGTCACTGTCCGAATTTATTTATTTACATACAAAGCGTGGAATGCCCTCTTACTTTGGGTTGAACATCTCCACCGGGCCAATTCCGATGGTTTCCATCATTTTATCTTCAATCTTACCCACTGCTGCTTGTGCTTCCGCCACGCTCGCTTTGGCAACCTTCTTTTTCTTGAACCCGAAGCTTACTCCGGCCTTCCCAGACCGCGATGACCAGCCCACACCGTTCTTATGTTCTCTAAAGGTCTTGTGCAGACCTTCCAACGTCGTCCACGCGCCTTGATAGCCAAGTCCACCTTCTTGCGGCGATAAACGCGCACGGGAGTCGTCAAAGAGCAGGTGCACTTGGGTGAGAGCAAATAGCGAAGGTTGAAGATTGATGATGTCGCCTTGGATGGCGGGAAGTATTCTACCTAGAAGTGGAAGTCCCCATATATCTATTAGATAGTGTCTTGCGATGTAATATGACTCCACGACGTGGGCAAAAGCTAACATCGCTGTAGGTGACAATTCTGGGAAAGTTGTTTCGCCTCCACTGAGGATGGAGAGCGTGTTATAAACGTCACCGTATGTTGGTGGTTTGCCAGGATCCGCGATACAAAATGCCTGACCGCCGATATCTGGGTTCTTACTGCCGTTGATGGTATCGATCAGGCGTCGCTCATAAAGCAGATGCGATAATGCACAGTTCTCGACGTAGATGAAGGACTGGACACTATTCTGGATCCATGTCGGATTGGTTTCGCGTACGAGGTATGCACCGCAGAGCATATCCCCACGTGGGCCAAAGATACCATTTCCTGGTCGCAGACAACCTGTACGTAGAACCTTCTCTCCCTGCAGACGGGACTTGTCCGCTCCTCGAACGATTGACTCTGCCATCATCTTCGTCACAGCGTAGTTCGAGAAGAACTCCTCGTGTACTTTCGGGAGCATATCCTGATCGTCGTTGATAGCATGCACGAAGCCTCCAGCAGCTGGTTCCTTCTCCCAAGGCCATAGCCAAAATCTGGCGCGTTTGATAGCCACAGAGCCAGAGGACGTATATACTAATACGGTAGCACCGATGTCTTTGGCTGCTTTGACGACATTTTCTGTGCCTTGGACGTTTACTCGAGTGCTACGGCTGAGGAAGATGCGATGGCGCTCGTAGAAACGGATATTGGCGGCTGTATGGAAAATGGTGACCTCTGGCACTACGCCTGGTACGTCGGAATTGGTGGCAGCCCATGGTGCGCTAAAGGCTTCTTCGACGGACTTCGTATCGGTCACGTCTACCTTGAGGAATTGAGTGCCTTTCGATACGGCATCTACCACCTCATAGTTGGTAGGTGGGTTGAGGTCGAGTAGTCTAATCTTTCTGGGGTCTTCACCGCGATGTAGCAACGCAGTTGCGATCCATCCACCTAAGAACCCACCCTAGTCAACATAGCAGTCGTTAGACTCGATAACGACACGCAGTACAGTAGATATATGCACCCCACCAACAATAATATACCTTCTACCCGTCTTTGGAGGCAATTGTGCCTTGAACTTCTCCTCCAGTGGCACCTCCTTCTCTAGTCGTGCAGCAGTTTCCCGTACGTCTCCCTCCGTAATTCGAGGCGTTGTTGCTGCTTGTACACGTTCTGGAATGGCCAGAAGACATTTGTCATTGTGACGAATGTATAGAACGAGTATAGTGAAACCAGTGAGTGCTGCAGTGAGAGCCGTGATGAATGCCATCCTTGGGTAAAAGTTGATGTTCAGTGGCGTTCACCAGACGAGCTAGGAGCCAGAAAGCAGTTTATTTGGCAGAATGAAGGATCCCTTCAAGTAATAGGGTTGAGAAGAGTTGAACTTAAAGAGAGTTTACCGAACGAGCCGTAGACAATGAGTGACGGTGAACTTGTAAGTTGTGAGATCAAAAAGGGTCAAAAATTGGAGATCGCGCCATCCGTAAAGGCCTGACATATCTGGTGATGCTGAACTAAGCCTTCTTGCGGTTGTTGCGCAGAAGAGGCAGGCCGTTCCGAGCCATAAAAATGCAGGGATGAAGCATATGAACTAAAGATAGTAGTAGTATGTTGAAGAAATAGAAAGCAAAAGTGGTAGTGATGACAGGCGGTGTGTTAGGAGCATTCAATGCATTTTTACATCTGCAAACATGGTACGTACATATTACCATCATACACCACCACTATCAATATCTTCAGAAGCTCATGAATTCAAGTAATAGCTAATACAGTGGGTGGTTCCATACAGGCTAGAAAGGTGAAAGGGTAAGGAAAGAGTAGATAGATCAAAGCAACAGTGGGCAGTCCAAAGCCCACTACAGATACGTATCCACGAAAAACGAAATCCGCCGAGAATACAAGTAGGTTGACGTTCTAAAAGAGAAAGGAGAAGAGAGTTCGCTTAGTGCGTACCCGAAGGTACGAGTGGTGTATACCAATCAACTGACAGACTGACCTTCTGGTGTATCCAGAGCACAATTTATGACGGAGGCGGTGGTGGTGGTGCGCCGCTCGGTTGTGTGGCTTCTCCGCCTGTAGCGTAGGTGGCGTAGTACTGCGCATATTGTTGTTGTTGACTTGCCTGCCATTCCTTAAATTCTGGTGCGTTCACGTCGTAGCCATACGCAGCCCTATAGATGGTGTTAATACTGGTATCGTAAGCGAATCAAAGAATACGAACCAATAAGCAGCATAAGCTTCGGTATCTGTAGGTGCGGGAGGACCAGCAGCGTATTGGGATGCGGCGGCGTCGCCTGCAGGTGTACCTCCGGGTGGAGGAGGGGGACCTTCGCCTGGTGGTGGCGGGGGCGCGGGTGTTGCTGGCGGCGGAGGTACGTAACTCTACAAAAGGTAAGAATTAGATGAGAATGGAAGCCGAAATTAGCGAAGAATACATACACCCATGCTGTATGCGGCAAATTGAGCTTGCGCTTGATGCAATTCCATTTGCTGTTGTTGGACCTGAACGGCCACTTTTGCGTGCTCTTGCCTGACAACAAGCAGCAGATCATCTGTTAGTGCTTTTGCGCGTGCGACTTGGCCTTCTTCTGGCCCACTGCATGTTATCGTCAGTCTGCGACCGTATGCAAAATGGAGTAGAGCCTACGTTATGTGAATGTAAAGAGGTATCGGCTCTTCTTGGCCAGTCTGTAACAATCAACAGTCAGACGGGCAACTTGACGGCGAAAGGAGTAAAAGCGAACCTCTTGGTCGATGAATCCAGACCCAATACCCTTGATTTGTACACGAGTACTCGTTTCTGACTGGATGTACTTCACGAATGAACCCTGATCCATCTATGAGCCAGATACGAAGATGCGCGGGCAGATATACGTACAGATGGTCCGACAACCTTCGCCCTAACGTTGAAATTCCTGATCGAATCCAATCCAACGGGTAGTTTCTCCTCCGGCCACTTTCTCTACAAACGAAAAGTAATTGTGTCAGATATTTATCGTTCGTGAACTATGCGATGCAGCATACACGTTCTCTCGGTTTATCACCCTTGTCCACTAGAGATCCCATATCAATGGCAATCAGCTCATTAACCTTGTCTATTGCCTTCTGAAGCACATCCTTTGTATGGGCCGAAATATGAATATATAGCGGTGGATCTTTCTCAGTCGCTTTCGTACGGTCGGGATACCAGACACCTCTTGTGCCTACAGACGCTCCAGTCTCTTCGTGAATCTGTATGAAACTCTAATTAGTCGCGTCCCACCTTGAAGTAAGCGCATTAACTTACCTGGTCTTGGGTCGAACCCTTCGTCAGCAGATAACGGTTCCTCACGTCGTTAATATCAATGTCATGCGTAAACTCGGCATCATGCATGTCCTTTAAGCCTCCTCCCATGTCCGATCCCAGTGACCCGCTGGCGAATTGAGCTGCAATTTTCGCGGCGATGGCTGCTGCTGCCGCTGCTGCTTCTGATGCTGACTTTCCGTCATCGCCTTTGGGTGCTTTTGATACTGACGCCTCGTCCGCGGGCTGGTCCCATTTGCGTTTCGATGACATTTTAACAGAGAAGAAGAGATGCGAGACAACCGTTGGCGGCGACGTTCCACAAAAGTCGCACTGCTTTACAGAGTTGCTTGTGCATGCTTGACTGCACCCTCTAAAGAGTTCATTGAAACTCCTGTTAAATTCAATTGTGCCCTTCTTCTTTCGATTGTCCTCTACAACGACCCACTGTTGAGTAAGTCATGAAGACCCCTGGTACTGAAACATTCCACTAGAAGTCTCCGTATTTTTTTGCCCGTCGATAGAGCAATTGAGTGCACTCAATCAACACGACTCTGGCATCGGACCTCTTCGACAACAAAATCAGAACCAACGGAATTCGTCGGCGACAGACTCAAACCATATTACTTTCTACCTGATAAGGATTACAGAAATTCTTTGCTTACAAATCTAATTCTGCTTCCTCATTCTCATGGGTAAAATGGCTTGCGTCGAAAACAGTACAGGTTTTCAGTCGAACTCGAAAAGTATAACGTGCCATACCGAGACCACATGGAATTTATCCGCACTGAGGGGCCTTTAATAGCTGTAACAAATGGTCTTTACTATCCAGCGCCTGCTCATACCCACGAAAAACAAAGAGGAGAAGTGATGTGTACTTGTTCTGTGGGAGTGGAATGCGCTCAGACCATGTTCCAGAAGGATTCATCCAAAGAGTCAAGCTGTGTTCGTATCTCAAGGGAATTATGACGGCGGGGAAAGGAGCGGTCCACTGCTTAGAGTCGTCAGGACAAATGGATTTGATATACTTAGGCCATTTATTCGAGACCACTCTGGGAATTAGATATAGTAAGATTTTCAAAAATTCAACCCGTCAGAACTATAGGTATACTTTCTTCCCCGATCTCCGTATCTTAAGTTAATTATCGCTCTTTTGATAGTTGTAGTCCGGAAGTTCGCCTGATGTTTAACATAGCAAAATTCTCATTCCACCTACTTGTATGACGGAATATCTTTCCTAACGAACAATTCACCATCGCATATTTGGACATTCTGCAACTATGCATGTGTGGTTCAGTGGTTCTAGTGAAACGCCGCGTACCTGCATTTCCTACTCAAGTTCATCAGAGTCGGTCATGAAACGCCAAGATCTAATCGAAAGAGTACCAAAAGCCAGAGAGATATACAAAATCTGATAAAGACTTTAGTTTACTGAGTGATTATGTTAGCTCTTTCTCTACTGGGGGCTATGTAAATAGAGCAATGGGAGCTGGGATCGCTGCCCCACTATGTAGACCATATACGCATCGAGGATGCGGCCGCCGGTGCGTTAGGAAATAGTCCACTGGCCGACGAGTTTAGATGGATGTACGTCCAATGGGTACGGCTCGAAGTCTCTCTAACGAAACGAGCTCGCGAGCGTACTCTTCAATGATGCTCATTCTCTAAGAATTCACTTACAATCTGAGCTCAATGATGAGGTCGCTTTAGACACGCATTCCCATAGTGATATTAGTCAGAGTGTGTATAAAATGTTTCATGGTTAATTGAATAGATTCAATATGTTACCCAGGTGAATGCACATATATGTATAAACGTGCGTCCTTAACGTACATACCTCTTTAAAATTGCAGATTCCAGGCAGACGGCATTCAGTGGAGGATTAAATTGCGTTCTTGTAACCAGACATAACAGGTAAGTCGAAACTGTCAATGATTGGAGTGCATACCACTCGTGTGTTCAGGGAGATAGGTGAATATATTGAAGGGGTTGCACGATGGAGTCAAAGGGGTGGGAAGAGGTGGCAATATCAAATCTCGGTGGCTGGATTGAAAGTAATCTATAGGCTGAGGCGGAGTACTCCTGAATTTGAGATCTGCTAGTCATACGAAAAGTCAGGGGATGCCAGGTTAAAGAGGGTCAAAGCGGCCGTGCGATCCAGTAAGTATACGCGTCTGTAGCTACATAGTTAGGCTGTATTGACCCTTAGAAAAAAATCCAACTAAAAAAAAGCGCGTAATGGCATTAAATGGGAGTGATTATCAAGCAACCCGAAGAGAACTCTTGAACCGACCATACGCGTCGAAGCGAGCGACTGCGAGCCCTCATTAAGATCCCCCGAATTTGAAAATTGCTCGTTTACTGGGATTGCCGTGTTCAGCTCTTTCTTATCTAGTAGAAAGCCAGACAACGCAGACGCGAGTGGACATGGAGTACACCACAGCAGACTCGAAATTGACGGTGGTGGTGGTTGGTGGTGGTGCAGCAGGAGCGTTTGGTGTGTGCTTGTTTGTAACCTCTTGCTCTTGACCGTATTCATCTCAACCGCTTTTTCACAGTTACTCGTACGCTCTCGGGAAGGTTGGACGCCTCAAAGCACAGACTCATCCTCATAACTGCACGGCCGAAATATGCATACTTACCAGCTTCGATACGTGCACTTGTTGACGAGAATACCCCATTAGACACCGTCTTTTTGTCGCTGGACAAGGTTTTTGGGGATTTTCCCGGTGAACTGACGATTGGCTCCGTATCATCCATCGAGGAACTTAAAGAAGGCTCAGGAGGCTTGCTGGTTCTTGCAAATGGTGACAAAGTTGCATACGACGTGTTGGTTCTGGCCACCGGTTCCAAATGGGAGGGCATGCTCGCATTTCCGAACGAGGAGGAAGGGTGTGTTGCGCATTTCAGATCATGGCAGAAGAAGTTCAAGGACGCGAATGATATCGTAATAGTCGGTGGAGGTGCCGCTGGAATTGGTACGTTCTTACTTTATACGCAGGTTGAACTTGTCTGACGAACATAGTAGAATTTGCTGGAGAAGTTAAAGACATATATCCGGTATGAACAACCGCCTGTCATATTAACTGAATGCCCGGTGACATTCCAAGTACAGGAAAAATCTGTGACTATTGTTCAGGGTGACAGATTACTTCTAAATGATATCTACCCAGACAAGTTTCGCCGGAGTATCGAACACTGCATAAGCCAACGTGGGGTGAAAATCATCTTCAACGATGCTATCTATGGGAATCCACCACTGGATCCATTGAAGACGCGTAATGGAACGGAGCTGAAGTGTGACCTTCTCGTACGTACCCCTCCAGCTTTCCTCGTTTAGTCCGCTCAAGGCAGTTATCCAACTAGGTGACAACACGAGGTGGACGACCAAACACATCGTATATGTCCTTCCTACTTCCCACCCCGCTAACGGATCGTGGATACGTGAAAATTGAGCCAACGCTTCAAGTCCAATCACATCCTAGTATCTTCGCGCTCGGCGATATCGTCGATCTACCAGAAATGAAGCAGATCACGAAGATCAACTTTGGGCATGCCAATGTCGTCGCAACCAATGTGGTTGCGTATCTAAATGGAAGAACACCGTCAACGATATATAAAGGTGTCCCGGAGCTCTTGGTTATCACGAATGGACGGGTAAGTCTGGATTTGGACTTTGCCTGTCCGGCAGCTAATCATCGTGATTTTTCTGTAGAACGGAGGAGCCACATATTTTGGGGTGCTATGGGGAATAACTCTCGGCGACTACTTTACGAAGACAGCGAAATCGAAGACGTTGCTTGTGGAAACAGCCCGGAAGAAGATTGGCCTTGCTTGAGCGTAACCCATGATGACTATATACCCTTCGTCTGCATATCCCGTCGTAACAACGACCTTGTAATATAACAATACCCTTGATTTCGTTGAAAGATACACATAATATACATGGTTTTATAATACATATACGAACATTTGAGTAAAAGCTTCTCTTTGGTCAATCATGGTTGTCCCATGCAGCATCCCACCCCAGCGCACTCCTATCCCAGTCTCCCAATGCTTTTTGGCCATAGGTAACCCATCCCTGGTAGTCCATCATCATCCCCGCTGCACGAACGAAGATCGTCCCGTCCATCTTCGCCGTACCAGGATGGGTCTCCTTGCTGCTATCGCCTGACATGAACGCACCTGTGAGCTTGCCAGCGGGGGCCGTGCCGTAGTGCTGAGTCGCAAACGCAAAAGTACGCATGACCTTGATGGCGTGTGGGTCTGGGTGATATAGCACGCCTGCTAGCATAGCAGGCCAAGGATTGTACTCCTCATCTTCCAAAGGACTTCCCATAGCACTTTTATCAGGGTTATGAAGCTGTGAAGCGTTGATAGGAGGGCGAGGGTGTTCGGTAGCAGACATCAACAGGTCAATGTTGAGTCTGGGGCGACCACGGGCGAGGGTGTACAGGACGAGCACGGTGACGAAGGCCCGGATGAGCATGACTTTGTACACTGGGTTGCTCACAGCTTTGATTACCGAAGGTAGAAATAAGGAGGACGTAACGAGATGCATCAGGAAGAAATCAAGGCGGGGCTTCCTTCCCTCTTTGCCAGTCGCGCACATGAGTAAGATGGAAACTGTTATGCATTCCTCGACTTTCTTGTCGATCTCGGCGTCGCTCAGGCCGCTAATATCGTAGAGTGAGCAGATACGGCGGATCTCGGTGGCGCGTTCGCCTGCGACAGTGGCATCTCGGCGGACCCTGAAGAGAGCATCTGGGTCATATGGCATAGGCGGTGTAAGCGCCTCCGAATCATAGAGGTTACGGAGTACCTCCAGGAGAGATACGCCTTTCGATGCTTGGTCTGTTGGCTCGGTTAGGTCAAAGATGGATATCGGTACTGCATCATGGACTGCCGTCTGTGCGAGACCTAGTGTCGAGTGAGCATTTAGATCATTATAGACCAGAAACCTTTGAGAATGACATACCTGTCGCGATCATGGTATCATTTCCGAATTCTGCGCCATACTTGATAGGAAACCATAATTTAGAATACAGCTTGAAGATCTGCAAGGCCAATACTCACCCCAGCTTGAATGAACGGGTGCAGGCTTGCGAAGAAGTCAGAACAGATACAAGAGCGTAAATGCAACAGAGGAACTCACGCGCCACTGACGAAGCGGACCAGCATACCGCGACCATCTTTGTTCGCGTCGACGGAGAATACGAACTTCTCAATCACGGCAGTGACTCCATGAGATCGTATCTGGTCTGCAAAGAACTTCACGAAAGCACCATAGGCACTGTTAAGAACGACAACATGATCAGGGTTGCATTCATGGAGAAAAGACTTTCATTAACGTACTTGGCGTTACTCAAGTATTGCGCCCAGTTCTCCTCTGTGACTGTAATCACCTTATCCTTTTCCTCCAGATAGAAAGGTTGCTCAGATGGCGAATCATCGTCATAGATCTTTTGCAAGAGGGTCGCTGAGGCTCCCAGGTCGTATGCGGCAAGGATGCTAGATGTTCATTCGTCAGATATGATTCTCAACTTCAGTACAACGACTTACTGATGACTGAGATGGTTATGAAGACCTATTCTCGGTAGAAAGTAGCAGTGGTGGTTCTCTGCGTCGTGCAGCAGCAGATCCTCAGCCCGTTTCTTCGACGCAGGTGTGATACCCGGAAGGTTGACGAGCCCTTTGGTGCGTAGCGAGTAAGATAGACCAATCATCGCATCGAGAATGTGCGCGTCGTTCTGCTTTCTGGATGACCTTTGAGGCTGAGCGATAGAGCACGCCATTTATCTGACAATAGACACGGTCACAAGGTGCACTGCGGCATTATGCATGCTCCGAATCGTCTAAACCTAGCGTCTCCTGTAGGCTTGAAGATGTCCACGATACGATATATGTAACGGCAAGCCATAACAAATGGAGACTGCGCTATTCCTGCGTTCTAGAGACGTGAAGTTCTATTTGATCCTGGTAGCTGATAGCTACTATCGTTTGTCGTCGTTCGACGTCGTGCACGGCAATGATTACGTATTTGCGAGCCAACAGAAAATGACGCGCATGCCGTGATTTTCGAGTGCAGTTTGACGCGCAAATTGGCTATAGAACATATATTTGGACATTGATGTGCAGTTGACGCGGAGGTTGCCGTGAGCACTGACTGCTGCGAACTTGACGTAAGGCTGCGTTTGGCGTCGGAATGTGGCTTCTCGTGCCACATTCTTGATGGTGCGTTTTCGTCACGTGTAGCCGGCGTGATACCCAAATGGGGTAACATCGAGATGGTAATAGGATTAGCGTAGTGATACTGTATCTCTGCTTATTTCCAAGTTATTTCAGTGCTGGTACAATGCCCTCAGGCCAGGAGAGAGCTCTTTTACAGCAACATGCTCTTCTTGCCACCAAATACTTCATTCAGCTCATTGGAGTTGCTGCTACTTTATACCAACAACCACACTACTGGAGCCAACCATATCATAATTTGGCACTTACAGGAGCAGCATGGGTCAATGAACTGATTCATAGCCATCCAGATCATATTTTATGAGAGTTAGGCATGCAATTTCATGTGTTTATTTCATTCTGTGCCTCTCTGAAGCTGTTATGTGGCTTTAATAAAGCACTGAGTCTCGCGACGCTCATGCATTCAGATTCAGTGTCACAAATGGTTACAAACTCACACGACTTGCTTAATAATTTGAACTGCCATATATAGGTAAAAATGAGCATGTGATGAGAATGCGCCATCAAGAATGTGGCATGAGAAGCCATATTCTGACGCCAAACGCAGCCTAAAGCTCATGGATTTCCTTTCTCCTGCGTGCTCGCATTTCAGGCCACGATCGACCCCTCTAATAATGCGCTGCAAAGTAACTTTCGAAACATGTAACAGATTTGCAGGTACGACTTAGTGAGATGTATTGCAATGTCAACCATCAAGTCCTTAAAGACTTTACCGCCTTAGTTATGCCCTTTAATGTGTCATTAACGGCACAAAATGACCGTCATCTATGAGTGCGATAGTTTATGAAATCATTGTAAGTCCCACTCTCTCGTCCTATAAAAGTATCTAATAAATTCCATTTCTTCTTCCAGTTGATATGACATAGCCATTCTCCTCTCACTTGGGGCTGTGGGCCGTTGCAAGCACGGCAGTACGAGCCTTTTTTCTTTTTCTGAAGGGGGCATGTCTCACTAATATAACACTGGATTAATACGTAGTCTAGAGGGGTTGTATATCCCGGAGGAAAGATGTGTTCGTTTGGAGAGGTCGTGTTAATTGAGTCTGTGGGAGTGGAAAGCACATGGAGGTGCAACTGAAAGCAGGTATATTTCCGTGGTATTTTACAACATTGTAGATTCATAGAATACTTACTGGTAATCCTCTCCCAACAACTTTAATATCTCCTCCTTCACGCGATCAACATCATCAAACACAATCCCATGGAACCCAGCTCTTTCGCAGCCTGCACATTCTCCACCTTGTCGTCCACGAATATAATTGCTTGGAGATCGGCACCCGTCTCTCTGATGACATGGTAGAAAGATCTCAGGGAAGGAACCAGAGTCGATGACTATATTCAGGATACCCACCTTTAGCCCGGTACTGTATGCCGAGAAATGAGTACAAGAGAAAATGATCAAAGGAACACTTATGTGATGTTGTGGGATGAGCGGAAAGAGGGACAAAAAAAGAAAGAAGAAATCAGGAGCGCAATCCTACTGATTATTGTTAGATTAAAAATATCACGTGCCATCTCTATACAAGGAGACTCTTGAAATGCCGAAGTGGCAGTGTATGCCGCTGACGTAAAGTTTTCGCTCACTTTTGATGGATGCTCTACTAAATCTTCCTAAAAGAACGATTCTTATTACATAAGACTCGTAAAATGCCACCTTCTCTTGCTCCTCGTAGTCGAACTGTTTCCAGTAGACTTCTTGATTCCAACAATGTCTCCGTACCTCAACTACTGCTTTATCAAAAAGCAGTTCAAAACCAGCGTACTTCCGAGGCTTCTCTTGCTGTAGCCTACTAATCCTAATGCTCCTGCTAGCAGTTCCTTTGAATCGCCACCATCGTCGCCATTGTCATCTAAATAGGAACAGGAATCTTCGCAGAATAACATGGAAGACTCGGACTGTGAAAATAACACTCCTCCAAAACGAATATATGAAAGCCCTATCTCTCTACGTCTTTTTAAGTATGAAGCCCTGGCTCAAGCCAAGCCAAGCTGAGGCCCTCAATTTTGGCCTGGCCTGGAGATTTATAAAGCCCAAGTCCGCTGAAACCGGACCGTACGGCACTAAGCACTTATTCTATCCTGGCTATCATTATCAGCAATTGATAAATGACAAGCTCTTCAAACAAATTTTCCCTCAAATTACCACCCAGAACGAGATTTCTGACTTCTTTAGCAATTCTTATTCCATCTAGTTCATACGAATACCCGATTCCTGGTCTCTCCGCAATAGGCACGGCTCGTCTCCCACAATTCATGCATCACTTCTCATTACCACCTCTTCCTCCATTCTTGCCCGTTCCTCCTTCTCTATACACTTCACCTCTAACCGCCCCGTTCTTCTAGGCAGCCAATTCCACAACTTCTGGTGTTGATATCTAGCATCGGGATGCTGGATAACATATCCCTTACCTCTACCTCCAAAATAAATAGCCTGTACTCTGGTTTAAGTGTATATGCATAGGCATATACCCACACATGGAGTCCCGCAGGGTTGATCCCAGAGAATGGGCACAGGAGAGGGTTAGACTCGACTCTCGTATGCATCTCGGAGGTGGAGATGTATTAGGAATATCAGTGGTACACAGTGTGTAGATAGGATTTGGCCCCGTTTCAGTTACTGGCTCCAGATAGTGAAAGCTTCAATGGCGGAGGTGAAGAAAGTGAAGATTTTATTTTGTGACGTCCTCAAGGTACAAGACAAAATGCCAAATAATAATTACTGGTCCAAGACTGAAAACAAATGCGCTGATCTCGCTCTTTCCCCATTGATTATTGTTAATCCATTACCTACACACAGGCAAATTCGACGCTCGACATGCAGCACACGCAACTACCACGCAATTTTCTCATGCCCCCTTTGATCCCGACTATCATTTCGATCTCGAGTCTCCCAGTTCCCGGAAATTTCTGGTCATTCATTCAAGAGGTAGTCGACGGATCTTCGCGATTGATCTATCTTTTTCACTCACCCACCACACCCCATTAGCTTTCTTTTCCCTAAATTTTGCAGTAGTTGCTACCGATCTAACTCTGTGTGTTAGCTCCACCTATTTCTTACTGCGGAGGCTTTTTAATCTGTTGAGTCAGTTGAAAGGTATCCATAATTAAAAAATAATTGCTGCGAATGGATGTTATATTTTCCCCTCCCTCCCATTGTGCTGTCAACTTCCTGTGAGATAGGTTGTCAAAATTTCTGGCCTTATAACCGATGGTCAGTTGGGATCTCGAGTCACCTATAATTCTCTGTAGAAATTCAAGAAGACTTTGGCTCTGCGATGGGCTATTTTAAACTACTAAAGATCGAACGAAGATCTAGTTCAGTCCCGGAGAATGTCTAAAAGAGGTTTATAGCTCCGTTGCTTTATAATGCAGATCTCCGTCGGTCAGTGGATTCCTGGGCGCGTTTGGGCGTCCATCATCCCTACGAGGACACTCGCTGTACATAAAACCCTTCAATCCAAAATCTTAACCGCTCGACATCTCCTCCCCAATTTACTATCCACCATGACTTCCAACCCTCGAATTCTTTTTAAGAAGCGTCCCAATGCGCATGAGCTTCCCGTAGTCGGAGAGCATATTGTCATCGATAGCTCTACAACAATCGATCTTGACAGAGTACCTCTTACAGGAGGGTTCTTGACCAAGACTCTGATTCTCAGGTAAGTAGATCCTCTAGAGCCATGTTGCGCCATGACATTTGACTGTCTTCAGCCCAGAGCCAGCAATGCGTGAGCGTATGCGAGATCCCTCCGTCACGAGTTACACAACGACATATAAACTCGGCGCCCCGTGAATTTTCTATTTCATCTTATACGTATTTACCATGGACTGAAACTCTTCAGGATCACTGGATTTGGGGTCGTTGTTGTATTACGATCAGAAAAAGAGGGTGTTACGGTCGGAGACTATATGTATGGTCTGACTGTATGGGAAGCATACACTGTTCAACCGTACATTGATAGTCCGTGAATCCTTTTTTTAATGTATGATGTACTGACTCTGTATGGAATCAGGTCGCGTCAATTTCAAACCTGAGGAATGGGCACCTGGCACATTCGATATGGACTCGCTCGCTCTTCAAGTTGTTCCAAATCCGAATGGTAATTACTCCCTCACAAAGTATGCCAGTATTCTCGGAACACCTGGTTTAACCGCATTTGTCGGATTTGAGGGCATAATCAAAGGAAAGGAGGTATGTTTATGATGGTCTTCAATTAGTATATGTCTTTCTGATCGCTGATGCTTCTCAGGGAGAGACTATATTTGTATCATCTGGAGCCTCTGCAGTCGGATCGTAAGTGTTAACATCAAAACTTGGAGTGTATTTACAGGCAACTGCGTAGAATGGTTATTCAGTTGGCCAAGCTAAAGGGGTTCGTTGACATTACAACAGCGTCGGAATCTAGCTAAATTTACTACAGATTGAAGGTTATAGCATCAGCTGGATCCGACACTAAAGTAGAGTACATGAGAGGGCTTGGTACCGACTTTCCATTTAACTACAAGAAAGAAAGCTATGGATCATTTCTCGCTAAGCATGGGCCCATTAACTCATTTTGGGTACGTAGTAGTGTATTATCGTTTTTTTTTAATGGCTTCGTGATTAATGTACGGGAAATAGGATAACGTTGGCGGAGAAGCATTGGATGCTGCCCTTGAGGCTCTCCTTCCTCTATCATGTATAGCGGTTAGTGTTCTGTCTTTCGAGTAATTTCCATTACCTAGCATGACTGTCATTTTTAGATTTGCGGTACATCTAGTACTGACATTCTGCCTCCATCTGAGCACTACCGCTTGAAAGTGAGTGTACCCCTTCATGCAATCACCATCCGCTTATAAATTTCTTAGAATGCGCATTTGATAATGAAGAAACGGATTACAATCCGAGGATTCATCGTTCCTGAACTGATTCCTCAATTTATCGGGAAGTTCTTCGCCGACATTCCTGCCCTCCTTGTTGAAGGGAAGCTCAAGAGCGAAGAGTTTGTTATCGATGGAATCGAGAACGGTCCAAAAACATTTATCGATATGCTGAAAAGTGGCCATGAGGTTGCTGGGAAACTAGTGATTGTGGTGGCAAAAGAATGAATCGGAGTCCTGAGGAAGACATGAAGTTAATGGTTTAATGCAAGCTATATCTTCTGTATTGTGGTTTGTTATCCGAAAGAATAGAAACTGATGTTCATGTTCTAAAAATATTGGAGGAGGGACTCACGTGCCCGCCTCCCGCCGGTCTTCTAGCCACAGTATCGCATCCGAAGTAAGGATAATCGGGTGGCTTGCGTGCATACAGTTGGTACCCGCTATTTACTAGTCTTTAATAATCCCTGCTCTCTTCCGTAGACTTCCGTAGTATAAAAGTCCTAGGTAGAGCAGAAAAACCTCAGTCGTTTCCTTACCGACTGAGGTATGTTATATTTTCTTTCCTCTTACGTTACACCGTTATTAAACCCCCCCGTTACCTTTTAGATACTTACGTTGTCTAATAGGTAACTTATGAATTCAGTCGTTTCCTTACCAACTGAGATACTTACGTCGTCTAATAAAAAATAGCACCATATTCGATTGTAGCTGCCTACAGGATTTGGTGTTCGCGCAGGAGCATGTCATTTGTTTGGAGGCATAAACGAAGAGAGCATATTGTTAGAATACAAGCGTTAAGATTACGAGAGAGCGTGACTCGGACTCCACCCGCAGTCGAGCCCCTCCCTCAGCGCCTGGTATTTAAACGCTCAACTATATGACAATTTATGAGCGCCATGCATGGGTATTTCCATGTACACCTCTCCGACGGCTTCGATCGATTGAAGGATGCTTGTCACGGACGTATTCTTGTTATATGTGTTAAATAAGCGAAGGAAGCGTTTGGCCTCGGTGAGCTCGTGAGGCAAATGGATAGTGTACATGCTCGAATGTACTCTACCTATATAGGAAATGTTTACATACTTGGATACATATCAAAATGATTAAGCAGACACAAAAATGTAAGTACTTCATCGACAGTGTTTTAGCGCACCGGGGTGCCAAGATAAACATTGGCAAGCTTTCTTGCATACTTTCATCGGAGGACTGCTTGTACACGAGTGACAGAAAGCCAAGAAGATCTAGAGTTAGAAGGTCGTTGTTCCCAAGGCCAAAGTCTCGAACATGCCTCTCACGCTGTCCGACTTGCATATATATAACTCTGGTATGTTCTCTACCCTTCGCTTGTTTTTTCCGTTGCTTGCTTCCAAATCATTTAAGCCGTAAAATCTTCTTTGAGCCCGTCTATTGGTTTGCCGTCAAGTCCAGAAGCTTCAGCCGTTGGCCATCATTCGGCTGCTCACACTGCTCCTCTCGTGTTAAGTGCCAATTCAACGACAATACACACAGGTTATGGTATCTAGACAAAGAAGTCATCGTTACCTCTGAGGAAGATAGACATGAGACCTACGATGAAAAAAATGAATATAATAATGGGAGGAAGATGACAAAGAAGAAGAAGTAGCCAACCCTGGTGGCGAGGTGCGTTGTAAGCGCCGCATTTGCGTGGTCGGTGGTCTCAATGGTCATGACTGGCATCCGAGTATTACCATCTGCCGTGTATATGCCTTGCTTTCCTCTGCAAGGGGCCTTTGCTGATATGGTCCCACAGAATTCTGGATCAGTACATTAAATCGATCGAGTATCACACGAGTGCGAGTGTATCGCACAGGTGTCGGGAAAAAAAGGCAGGATAGGAAGGTGGAATGGAGAGTGATGGAAGGGAGGATTGAACAAAGTTGTTGAACAGGAGGAAGGGATGGATATTAATATATAAAACACCTTGACATGCGACAGTTGATGTTGAATTCTTGGATGTAATTACGTGGGTTGTGGAACTCCAATTGAACACATAAACCTCATAATGCATAGGAAAATGGCCTCTCCGGACGCTATGCATTCAATTCAACTGTACATGGATAGTAGAGATGTATTAGATATACCGCTAATTTATAATAATTTTATGATGTGGATGCAGTTTCGTTAATTCTAAGTCTCGAAGAAATACAATAGCATATAGCCATTTAATATCAGTGAGCAAATAAATGTAGAGCATGTGCTAAGCATAAGTTCATCAGGTCTACGTGTTGTTATGTAGTAACAGAGGCTGTAGCAGAGCTCATACTGAGCATCGTACGACTAGGGACACTAAAATCCATATCAGGGACAGTTCTGCTCATCTTATCCTCTAAGCGTCTTTCTGCTCTGTGTTTAAATATGCGTATAATTATGAGATTGTATGCACTGCACACGACTGGAAGATTCTGCAAAGTTGACGTTAACTCCGTCATTTTATGAGGTAAAAAGAGAACTCATACAATCCAACCCATCAATACTATAGCCATGGAGTTGGGCGTCCACCAGACAATGAAATGGGGAATTGTAACAACCAAGTACAAAGCTCCAGATTCGACCAATATGCGAATTGCGAAGCGCAAGTCCTTCGTACCGGTGTTGAAAGAATCAGACAGCTTCGCGGCCTTCCAAATTCGAAGTACTATCATGCCTGAGATTTTATTGAATTGGTATAAGTTTGGGAGAAGCGAAAGGTAGTAGTATTTAGTTGTTTACTTACTTGTAACATAAATATTCACAACGATTGTTGAGCCCCAGAATGGAGTCAAGATCGTCCCTGGTCCTATTTTCATATTGACGGGTACCCACACGGCTATTATGGCGGCGCTCTGTACTACCTGCCAATAGATCTGCAGTATTGTACATATAGCACCTCCTACCCAGAATATGCAGGGTATTATGATAACTCTTCCAGACATCGAATAGGTCACCCAGCAACGATAAATCTAGTAGACACTCTGTGAATAACCAGTATTCAGGTATTAAACATTCAATACTGACCAGGACACCGTCTGTTATGAGCACAGATATATTGACCACAGTGCACTAGGGAAAATACACGGTTATAAAGTTTGAATAATTCTTAAAATCACTTACCATCACAACGTCTGGCCAAGGAATTCGACCCGATTTCATAGCTTCGTTTCCAAAGGGGATTTGAATAAGAGTTTCATAGAGCGCCAAAGAAAGATGTATCGTGGAAAGTACAAATAGAATCAAAGTGCCGCTTAGCATTGACCAGCTAATCCTATTGCGGATCCTCCAGCCGTTATCTGTGAATAGAAGCCATCGAAGACAATGCATAAGTGTTGAAAGATACAGACCCGTCGCCATTGATGCTATGAATAAGGCCACAACATGGTCATAAGTTGTGAGGCCAGGCATGAAGGGCAATAGTTGGAAACACGACCATAAGTCTTTTCATTCCTGCACATTTATCTCTAACGATATTCCGTTCACATGTCGTCCAGAGGCCGCGTCCACGGATATAAATAAATAGAATTGTCATATAACTACGGAACCGATCAGAAAGGAGAACAGTCATGTACAACGCTCCACATACCTGTCATATCTTATCTCAATAATTCCTATCTACATGCTTTTCATCTCACAGTAAGCATGGGACCAATGCGAGGTCGACATTAGTTCATTGATGTATCATTGAAAGGAAATCCATGGTCTTGGCATCATTCCTTCCTACAGACTATAATTAGATTGGCTATGCTCACATATTGTTGCACCAGAACAACAAGTGCAGTCTATGAATCATTAACAACTCTTTATTCTGTTCAATTAATTTAAATATATTCCAACTGAAATATCGGGTATATTTCCTATATGAGAATTATTTTTCACTCTGAAAACAGGAAAATATGTGTAAAATTATCATATACCTATTATCTACCATAAATACAAGTGTGAAAACCTACTTAGACATTATATAAAAGTTGAAGCGGATTTTATAATAAAACCTAATGTTTCTGAAATATTTTAAAAAAGTGGTTGTAGGTTCAGGTTCAAAGTGATTCAAACTGCCAATTTTAGGTTTAGGTCAGATATAATGGCCTCTGAACTGATCTGATCTGAACTAAAATTCTGCAGCAATAGGAAGAGTGCCTCAGGGAAGGGGCATTCCAGTTTAACTAATTTGGGTAGGATGAGCAGAAGAAATCTATCTCAACTGAAGTTACAGATAAGATTCTCCCACAGCTATTTGAAGGCTCATTCAATGATTTGAAGAGATGTAGACTAAAAATGAAAGGAAATAGATGTGGTGAGGAGCTTAATAGTCAGTAAAGTCTTTCTTCAGGTGCAATAGAGCTTGTAGTACTTTGGTTTCATATCACTTTATATGCTCAGAGTAAGGACTTCTTTGAAATTTAAACACAAAGCGACCGGTAAACAAATATATACTCGAGTACAGCCACTGATGGTCAGCTTTCTTCACAACATTACAGTTAAATCCAAAACTGTAGACAGTTCCCAAAAAAAAAGTTCAATCTAAGCTCATATGAAATGTGGTGTAATACCTTCCGAAATATGATACTCTAAGCACCCCTCAAGTGTCCATAGATCAGTGGCCATCCACTGGTACGAGATGAAGTACCCCTTTGCTACATAGTACACCCATGTTCACTTGCTGTTCCTGCCATTCAATAAATCATATAAATTACAAGGAAATGATAAAATATTTCATTGCATTGTTATGTCACTGTTGGAGTGCAGGGGAGGTGTTGAAATAAACGAAGCAGTCTTGTTTAATTTGGGTTTTTAGACAGTGACCCTCGCAAACATGCAAGGTATTTGTTACAATTTAATACTACTTACATACTGTGAAGTAGATAATTAAGGCAAAAATGAGAAATGATAAAACATGATGTAGAATGCCATAAGAATGAAAGATAAATAAAAGGTATATGTGTCAAGGGAGAAATGAGTATTAAAACATACTGCGGACGCCATTATCGCAGCATTAAATTATAATAAACAGTGTAGTGCTCGCTATTCCAACAGGAGGCATAAATGTTGGAAAGTTGCTGTCAGTTTAAGGCAACCCTAGTATGCCGACACAGCGCTCTTAGTGCTCCTGTCACTTACACAGGCACTCGCAGCTTCAGAACATTGTAGGCAATGATAGATAGTTGTAGTGTGGACATAGGCTCGATGTGACGGACCACTAGATACAACACAACCATATATCATTATCTTATCCATACTTATAGATTCACCCTTAAATATACCCAGTAGCTTGCTCACAACGCTCGTTTTGGGTATTTACATTCTAGCTATGGTACATAATGGGCCTCGTATCCCTCTACGAGTCACCAAGTTCTCTTGAATTTGATTTCATCCTTACGCCAGGCGTTCGAGTTCTCTGGGCTTCTTTCCCTCTTCTGTGCAGTGCTGCAACTGTGACTAAGATTGCTCTCACGTTACACTCCAGGACCTTAGAATATTGATTGCAATGCAATTTTTACGGCGACGATATTAATATTGTAGAGGGAAGGGACTAATTGATTCCAACGGTTTTCAACAAAATGGCTATCATATTCTCCTGCTTTTTGATCCTCCTTTAGCTCCCTGTTGGAATTCCAGATATCTTATGTATCTCACTGCATTCCGTCTACAATATCTTCGGAGCTACATTTAGATCATGCATGGATTTTAAACATCTTCAAATAGTTCAATACATGTGTCAGCTCTTAATCTCATCTTTGACGCCTCCTAGCAACGAAATCGTATGTGACTCTCTTGATTTATGATTGGGTGCAAGGTATCGTTCTTAGAACTGACTATATCGCACATTGGACGTTTATCCCTGAATGCCACTTCAATCTTGCTGATTTTAAACAACGCACGATGAGAGGAGCATCATTCGAACTTAATTTCGATCCATGGAAATTGTAGCACAATGCAGTCGCACACTGCAGGCTCTGACATTTGCTCCATCAGTTTTTGGTACACTCTGAATCGTCAGTTCTGGTCATCTTCTCACCCAAATAAATTTGCGGGGTTCCTTCAACGTATACAAATGCCAGTGAAGCAGAAGCTCAGCTAGGCAAGATCGGCCCCAACCGCTCATCCACTCTCAATAGACATAATAGAGTTTAAGATAAAAACTTTAGATTGGGAAAAGAGTTTCTCGTGTCAATCTCTCACGTTCAACCTGCCAAGCTCTCCCCAGTTAATCCTGTGGAGAATGTTGAGCTTCATGTCACTGTAACAATGCTAATTCTGTCAATAGATATTAACATATCGAACTGGGAAGAAGTTGAAGACGCCCTGTGTCGAAGGGAGTTGTTGCGCCTATGAAGATTTACTGTAGCTTTGGACTTATACTCCGAAGACTTTCTCGAGGCTAAACTTGAATGTGAACTTGGCAAACTCTCCGAGCGGAACTGATTGCAGATAAGGGGTCTCTTCGCTATATGTGACCTCTCCCACTAACCGAATCAAGCTCTTGCTGCCCGATACCGCATATTTTAAATATATATCTTGCTGGTCTTCTCTAATCATTGCCACGGATAAAGCCACCTGAACAAATCTTGATCATTACACCATATATACGCTAAGCAGTGACACATCTCGCTTGCACCGAAGAAGGCTTTGGCCCGAACTACTTCCATACTGGATGCTGGCTTTACGGTTTGTATACCTGGTAATAGGGCTACCTTGAAATAATATGAAAATAACTCCAGAATTGAATACTTTCTGGTTCAATGAAGTCAGCGTTACTTCATTTGTTGCTGTTGTTTGGGTACGACAACATATAAGCGCAGTCAATCTAATTATAGACCGAGGGAAGGAACAATACCATAGCTATCGATTCCCTTTCAAATATACATCAATGAATTAACTGTCGAGCTCGCCTTGGTCCATTGCTCACTGTGGGATGAAAGGCACGTAGACAGGAATTATTGAGATAAGATATTACAGGTACGTGCAGTGTTGTACGTTTTCATGATATAGTTTACTGACATCCGTTGTACATGGCTGTTCTCCTTTCTGATCGGTTCTGAAATTGTACGACGGTTCTGTTTATTTATATCCTTAGATGCAGCTTCGGGACGACATGTGAACGGAATATCGCAAGATATAAACATGCAGAAATGACAAGGAGTTATGGTAGAATTGCCAAGAATTGCCCCTCATGCCTCTACTCACGACCTACGAAATGGTCGTGGCCTTGTTTACAGCGTCGATGGCAACGGGTCTATATCTTTCGACCCTTTTTCATTGTCTTCGATGGCTTCTGTTTGCAGATAAGGGCTGGAGGATTCGTACGAGGATCAGCTGGTTGATGCTAAGCGGCACTTTAGTTTTATTTGTACTTTCCACGATACATCTTTCTTTGGCGCTCTATGAAACTCTTATTCAAATCCCCTTTGGAAACGAAGCTATGAAATCGGGTCGAATTCCTTGGCCAGACGTTGTGATGGTAAGTGATTTTAAGAATTATTCAAACTTTATAACCGTGTATTTTCCCTAGTGCACTGTGGTCAATATATCTGTGCTCATAACAGACGGTGTCCTGGTCAGTATTGAATGTTTAATACCTGAATACTGGTTATTCACAGAGTGTCTACTAGATTTATCGTTGCTGGGTGACCTATTCGATGTCTGGAAGAGTTATCATAATACCCTGCATATTCTGGGTAGGAGGTGCTATATGTACAATACTGCAGATCTATTGGCAGGTAGTACAGAGCGCCGCCATAATAGCCGTGTGGGTACCCGTCAATATGAAAATAGGACCAGGGACGATCTTGACTCCATTCTGGGGCTCAACAATCGTTGTGAATATTTATGTTACAAGTAAGTAAACAACTAAATACTACTACCTTTCGCTTCTCCCAAACTTATACCAATTCAATAAAATCTCAGGCATGATAGTACTTCGAATTTGGAAGGCCGCGAAGCTGTCTGATTCTTTCAACACCGGTACGAAGGACTTGCGCTTCGCAATTCGCATATTGGTCGAATCTGGAGCTTTGTACTTGGTTGTTACAATTCCCCATTTCATTGTCTGGTGGACGCCCAACTCCATGGCTATAGTATTGATGGGTTGGATTGTATGAGTTCTCTTTTTACCTCATAAAATGACGGAGTTAACGTCAACTTTGCAGAATCTTCCAGTCGTGTGCAGTGCATACAATCTCATAATTATACGCATATTTAAGCACCGGGCAGAGAGACGCTTAAAGGATCAGATGGGTGGAATTGTCCCTGGTATGAACTTTAGTGCTCCTAGTCGTACGATGCTCAGTATGAGCTCTACTACAACATCTGTTGATAAATAACAGCATGCAAATCTGATAAATTTATGCTTGTTACAGGCTCCCACTGATATTAAATGACCATACTAAGTAGGGCACAGGGAAAATGAGACGGACGTGATGCACGTGAGGCGACTAACATGGAATTGACACACTCCATTTCCCACACACCATATTTTCGATGTAGCATGCCCATTCCATCTAATTCAAATGCGTATTTATCATAAATAGTATGGCGGGATGTGTTACGAGTAGCTTTAAAGTCGATAAGGACTTGTTTTCAATTTTTACCTAAGGCTCTGACGCATTTTTTGAACTCTTATCAGCATCAGCAGCCCAAATGAGTACAAGATGGCATATACGTGTCTGAATTTCGCTGGAATGTTCAACGAGTCAACCATCGTAATCGCGGATATGTAGGGGAAGATCCTGAAGCTGAAGTGCTAAAGGCCTGAACAGCGGATACGGTAAAATTCGTGCACGGTTCATCTTATTACCCATCAACGCCTCTGGCAAATACAGTACTAATCAAATACGGCGGACGCCCCTTGGCACGGACTTCATGCAAAGAAATTCAGCTGAAAATTTGCTTTGCATAAACATCCATATCGTCGCAGCTGCAAAAGCTTCTGTCTTCCATCTTGATGCTCGTGTGACGGAATCTACCTCTATCTGTTTCAGATATAACTTTGTTTTTCTAAGACCTTTCTCCGGAGACTTGTCGGACTTCAACTTCAACTCAGCGACGGAAATTAGAACAGCATACCGTAAGCCATGAAATTCGGAATGATCTTCAGCCACATTTTCCCCCGTCTTATCTACTTATCGACCTATGTACTACTTATCCGGAGGTAAATTATACTTGACAATGACTGATTACATCTTTTCATGATCACGGAATAACTACAATGGCGCCTAACGATTGAAGTTGCCAATCTTTGCTGGTAATCCGTTTGCAATATCAGTATTGGAAGAATGAGAATTTATTCTCAGAAGTATCCAAGACAATTTTTCCAAGAAAAAGACGAGGAATTACGGTGTATGAAATGTCCTTATGCTTGTAGAAATCGTCGCAAATGTGCAATCCCTGGTCTTGTTGCACCATCCTAAAACAAATTTGCCTTGGCGCCAGCAAGCTACAATATTTTGATTGGTCATACGCATACCCGGTGTGATACGGATAGACCTCGGGGATACCCTAGATCTGGTTATAAACAACTCACCCTTCACTGTCCGTATCCACACATAATAAAGTAAGGTGTCTAACTCAGTGTCAATGTATCGTCTTATAATTTCTCTTTATAGCATTAATTACAGACTGTGCATCCTTCTGGCTGTGTTATCAAGTCAGCCGGATAATTGCATCTTTTCTCAACCCAAACGAAACCAAGAGGGTAAAGGAAACGGTCATGCTGTGAATACGACAAAATTAGATCTTGGGCGGTTCACAGGATCCATATTTATCTGATACCTCGGAACACGCTTAGATTTCGCAATTCAATTCTGCATCACAGATTCAATAGTCATGAATTTAAGCTCTTCCGAACGTGAAGGCATTTCTCCGAGAAGAAAACCAAGTATCCCAGCAGAATTGCATATCATCGAGTATCCTCTTCAATAAGAATCCCCCAACACCGTCCCGCTACGACACAAATGCTTTCTCACTTTCACAGGCGGCTGTTGCTCTTCGTTGTGGCGCTCGCGTTGATTTCTATGAATTGTGTACTCGCATTACCACTCCTGGGTGTAACTATTGAGGATACGCGAGGTGTGTTACCACTTCTGAAGACCTGGCTACCGCTTCTTATCTAACCATTTAATGCAGCTGAATCTCTAGTTGAAAACGATATGCAGTGTACTGTCACCAGTAATGCAGATATTTCAGGTAATTATTGACTTTTTTCAGCATTTTCTCAATATTTATGTATGAATTCTGGAATCCCTTTTGAAATAAAAGGAATTGGAGTTCGTAGCTGCTTCTATGCTCAAAGTTTGATTGGCATACTGGCTCCTAGGTTAGTTTCTATACATTAATATCCTACTACCATTGCAGTTTAAAATAGCTTTACTCATCGTTACATGATAGTTTTCTGAACGCTAGAGCTAGCGGAAATATATTTCGGGGAAACCTGTTAACGTCTGCCTCATTAACGATATCAACCTTTATACAACGCCAAATTGGAGAATCTTCTCTCATCGACGAGCAGCTTACGACATTCCTTACATTCCTTCTCACAATTTCCACTACCTTCCATTTTAGAACTATTCTACAGCTTGACCTTTCCGTTGGATTTCCTCTGGTTGGCCAAGTCTTTCTCAACGGAATATTCTCTTTCACTGTGTGGGAGAAAATGGATTTTGATGAAGATATCACTGGCTTCCCATGTGGAGAAGAAATTTCTTTTGTCATATTTGGCCATTCCGTCTATGTTCGGAACAGCAATTTCGCTGTAATTGGTCTTCTAGCGCCCATGCTTTCGTTCAGTTTTCCATTTCTCTTGGCCATTTACTATCCATTCAAACCGGAGTCACCTTCGAACTCAACACCCGAGCATATTAAGCTGCACAACAGAGCTTCTTGGATGTATGCAGTAGTTCCGTTGGGGGTATGGATTTATTGTGTCGTGACCATCGAGCAGATTATACAAAGAAATCACATACAGCCTTACGCTAACAAATGGACATACGGCCAAACACTCACCGTAGGATTGTTTTTAAGCACATTCTGCGATGGGATTTTAGCTGGTGCAGCAAAATGGAGAAGAAAACGGAAAGGACTCAGAAATGAGCAAGTTTCAAAGGATGTAGATGCTAATAGTGTTGAGACAGTAGTAGTAGAAACGTAAGGACCGTACTTGCATGAATTACAACAAATAGAGTGTAGCCGCTTCATTACCTTTGGACAACTAAGATGTTGGTATGGGGAGTTCTTGAACGATAAAATCAAATATATTATTATTAGTATCCTACAATCTAAAATTTGTATGGTCTTAATGTTGTCCGTAAATAAGATCAGCTAAAATCACTTAGTAAATGTTCAAGACCTATACACACAAGCAGCTGCCCGATATTAACATTTTACGCATTTCTACAATTATCGGCTCCCATGTCGACTCATCATCAGAGCTTCTACGTCAAGGCAAGTGCAAAGTCTAAATCTCGAATGTCTGGAGGATAAGAAATCAACGAGACCAAGATGACACAAGATATGTTGAAAGGTACTCACAAAAGAACCTGGTTGAGTAAGCCTCTCTTTTAGTAACACCACGGCCTCTGCTCTCCAGTCTGTCTCCATAAGCATCATCAGGCGTCCCTGGAGCGCCTTTTCTGTCATAAACTCCGGAATGAACCTAAAGTACACAGAAAGAGTAAGAAAATGTCGTGTATCACAACGGGTTCTATGCATACGGTTCGATCGGCGTCGTAGACGCTTTCTTAATGGCATTGATAAATCCATCGTAGTCTCCTCTGTGGACGTGGTACACATATCTGTAAAGAGGATGAGATGTATAAAGAGATTCAGTGAAAAAGACACATACGGTTCGTCAAACTCTGCAATCGTAGGGTTTTGTGAATACCATTTCTTCTTATTCCATGGATCATTCTCATCCCATTGCAAAACCTACTAGCCATCAGTGCCCTTATGCGGAAATATGGGAACGGCACTCACTGGGTTCAAAAATGGCACGCCTTGACACAGCGAGTTAAATGGCGACGGACTCCAAAGCGGCCAGCCCATGCCCACCATGACTCGACTCAAACTGACTTGCCTGAAGAAATCCTCCTGCTTCATATGGCCAAGGTTAATCACGCCCTTGGCGCGGTCTTCGATATCCGCCATGAGTCCGTCCTTCTCTGGGTCCCAGTGGTACTTCTGATCGAAACCCCACCCGCCGATGAATTGGATTTCGAGCTCTTTGGCGGCGAGGGGAAAGTAAGACCGGTTCCAAGCAAAGTCGTCGTGGTAGACGTAGACGATTTCTTTCATGAGCATCCAGAGCCGATTGGGCCGCTCGGAGAGGGGGACAACGGGCATTTTGGCACAGTCATCTTCAATGGCGAAGCTGGTGAGTTGGTCAGAGACTGGATAGTGGAGTTGATTGGGGTACTCACCCGATATATTGAATCGGGTCGTTGCCCTTGTGCCATTCGGCAGCTGGCATAGCGGATAGTATCCATTTGCCCTGCATACGCGATTTGTCGTGCTGTCCGCCTAGTTGAGGGAAGTACTCGAATTCAAAGAGCTTCCACGCTGGTATACCGGTGGGGTTGCTTGGGCTTTTGATGCATTGCGGGTCAAGGTGGCATAAGCCTGCTTGGTTTCGTATGACGACCTGAAGAAGGGAGTTGGTGCGAAGTGGATGGAAAGAAGACCATTTGTACCTTGATTAGATCTGGCATGGAACGGTAAATGTAAAGGGCCTCTTCTACGCGCGGTAGAAGGCATTAGTCATGGTAGTTGAGTAGCAAAAGACTACCTACCATAGCTGGTAGCAAATAGCGTGGTATACCCGAGTCGATGTAGATTCTTGTACTAGAAGACCATGAGTATCATGGCAGTCTTTGAACGATTGAACGTACCACCGACATAGCCCTACAAACTACTCAGTCATCACAAGTGTTATAATAATGGAAGGCTCACCATATACCCTCTCCTCCTCTAAAACCTCGAATCAACGACTCCTCAAACCAATGCGCCGCCAACAATGCGACCTTCTTCTGATTCGGGCCACAATTGTCCAACAGAATACACGAATCCAAATCCCTCATACTCTGCGCGTTCCATTGATGATACCCACCTATCTTCACCGACGGATGCGGTGGTGAAAATAAAGATTCGAGCTTGGATGCAGCGGATGTATACGGTGAAGGTGGGTCTTTGTCCTTGAAGGGTAGAATTTGGTCCAACCGATCCCCAAACTTGAGGGTTAGCCGTGCTAGCTGTCGATTCCCGGCCTCGGTGTGGGTACCCACAAAGTAAAGAAGAGTAGTGATGCAGAAGAGAGATCCGAGTATGAGGAATACTTGCGCCGACTGCTTCAGCCGCATCGTCGAGGTGTAGGTACGTTTAGAACGTCTAATATGTTTTGAGTTACTGAGACAGTTGGTCTATATAAGTGAATTTTGTGCGTTAAGTTGCTAAAACGTCGTAGTTTCTATTGAAGGTTATGCCAGCGCAGGGACGGGAGGATTTTAAGACATGCTTCATCAGTGGCTATCGCGGATGAGCACCGTCACTGCGCTCGAGCCTGAGCTTATGTCCGGATATGCGGTCCGGGTGCTAACCATGTGGTTGTGGGAAGATATCAAAGGATGACGTATTGCGTCACCCGCAGCCTGAGCGTCCTTTATTACGACGCTCAAGTTCCACTCGCACAACACATCTTTCTCCTCAACCACATCCGTCTTTCACGCACCACACGATTTTCACGATGGTCAGAACCTCAGACGTTATCCTTATTCTCGTACGTATTCGATAAGCTATAGCGTCAGACTATCTCACCAACCTCCATCTCAACAGGTCGCTATCCTCTTCCCCCCTGCTGCCGCAGCAATCATAACGGGTTGCAGTTGTGACCTCCTCATCAACATCCTTCTTACCATGTACGTTTTGTCTCCGTGTGCTTTAAGTATTCAGCTGACATCGCCCATAGCCTCGGTTATATCCCAGGCCACATCCACGCCTTCTGGCTAATCTACCGTAAAATGCAGGCTGAAGAGCGTTACGGAAATGGAGGATTCCAATGTGCGCCCCCTATGTCCTCTCATTACCTGTCAGTCATACTAATCATCCGCTCTATTAGATATGGGTAATGGGCAGTACGAGCCCATCTATCAGGCTCCCGGCAGTGTTCCGCCCCAGCAAGCTCCATACTATGGGGCTACTGGTCAGTAGGCGAAGACATGGATTCTTCATGCACCCTCTCTTATGCATGCAATACCAATACCAGATGTCAAGGACGGGAAAGAACTCTAAACTACTGTCTTGCCTTTCAATTCCCCTTCAATTTGTATTATAAGTCTTGTAGACCATACATACGCTAAACGGACTACATCGCTATTTCTTTAACTTGGTGATTTTGAGTGTACCAGTCGTACGGCGAATAAGTTGCACTGAAAATGAGTGTCGGATGCCTGTTCTCTCGATACAAGCCTTCCACTGCGTCATACTGATTTCGCAATTTCAAATCGTATTCTTGAGTGGCAATACACTTCTATTCGGATAGCCAGGACTTTGAAATTGCCTTAAGTGCCTTGTACATTACTGCCAAAGTGTCCTTCATATTTACTGCAAACCCTCCTTCACATTTACTGCATACCCTCCTTCACATTGAAAACATACATGCAACTTGTAATGGAGTATCTGAGTTGCAGAAATGATACTACTCAGCCCTAGTATGTCTGAGTTGTAAAATTCTTGCTACTCAGTTTTAACATATTTGAGTTGTAGAATTCTTGCTACTCAG